>LR738713.1:808839321-808855321 GCA_902687465.1 Secale cereale
GCGCCCCCCCCTGGGCCGCGCCGGGGGGGCGCCTGGGCCCCCCGAGGCTCCGCTGATGCCCCCCTTTGGCATATATTTAAAGCGTCTCCCGAAACCCTCGAGACGGGAACTCTTTTTCGCGATCTCATCTCTGTTCCGCCGCCGCCGCCGCTTCCAAGATCGGGAGCACCAGGAGAACTCTTCCCGGCACCCTGCCGGAGGGGAGGATCACCATCGGGAGCTTCTCCACCACCATGGACGCCTCCCGGATGAGTTGTGAGTAGTCTCCCTTGGACCATGAGTCCATGACCAATAGCTATCTGATGTTCTCCTCCCGTTCTTGTGCTTCACTAATTAGTCCTCGTGAGCTGCCCTACATGATCGAGGCACATATGTAATCCTTATGCTGTTGCTATGATGAGTTTGCTAGGATCCGATGGATTATGAGATTATGTTCAGATTGTGCTTGAGTAATATATTTGATTCACCTCTTTTATATTTATGTTCGTAAGTAATTCTTGCATGTTCTCCGTTTTTATTTATTGCTTTGGCCAAGTAGTAGGTAGTGACTCCAAGAGGGAACGTTATGCTTGATTGTGGGTTCATGCCACTCGATGACTAGCTTGAGTGACAAAAACATGAGTCTAGGGGATGTGCTGTTGCCACAAGGGGGAAAACAACGGTGCTTGTGCCCGCGGGTGCAAGGATTGTTTACTTTACGCAAAGTTCTTTTAATGCAGTTGTCTATTGCTTTGAGTTTACACTATGGGTGGGACTCGCAACTTAATACCAATGAGATGTTCTGGATAGATATCTCAAGGTGGATGATTAGTAGTAGATGCAGATGGATTTCGGTCTACTTACCTCGGCGTACCGCCCATGCTTTGAACCTCAACCTTTCTTGCAATGTAGTTAGCATTGGTTTGCGTTCATGGTTCTGTCAATTGCCCAGCTGTAATTCGTTTACCTCACATAGCTGTTTTATCGTCTTTTGGGAGAGAGACATCACTAGTGAACATCATGAGACTCCGGTCCATATTACCATCATTGATCACATCCGCTATTTACTTTACGTTTTTACTTACTATTGCAGCAATATCTATCACTACTATCACTTGCGTTTGATCCTTTGTAAACTACAAGGCCGGAGGGATTGACAACCTCTCTGTACTCGTTGGGAGCAAAGTTATTTGTATCTGTGTGCAGGTCCACGTTGATTGCTAATATCTGGCGCCGTTAGCAGTTGACACCTTCTTGTTGAAACTGGGAGTCTCAAGGGAATCGATCCTTGGTATTGCCAAGGGAAATCTTCTGCTACACTGCATCTCAAACCTTCCACTTGGGGTAACCAACGAGGGGTGAGAAGCCACCTAGCACTCCCCTTGTGTCGAATCACTAAATTTGGGTTGAATACTCTACCCTCGAAAACTGTTGCGATCTCCTATACTTGTGGGTTATCACATCACATTGTCGGGGGAAACTGTCCACCACGAGCACCTATGGGACCGGAGCCCCTTGTTCGTGCGGTAAGGGAGCGGAGGGAGCACAAAGAGCAGATCGAGGAGCACACGCGGGTAGTTTACCCAGGTTCGGGCCGCGATGGACGCGTAAAACCCTACTCCTGTTTGATTTGTATTGAATCTGTGAGCTCGGGAGCTTGAAGAACTAGCTACACCGAGCGAGAGTACTGTCTAGGTTCCGAACCCTTTCTACGTTGTGCTTGGGCCTCCTTTTATAGCTCAAGGGGTCACCGACAGGTGTCAACGTAGAAGAAAGGGGCAAAAATGTAACTTTGGTGGTAGTTGTAACAGTGCGGGAACAGTGGGTGAACAGTGGTCATCACCTACTTTGACAGTGGGGGACAAGAGCATTAAATGCCCGTCGCCGTCGACCCCAAAAGCGCCCGCCCTTGCGTCTCCGTTTGCCACGGCGATAGCTTCGTCACCGTGGAGGGCCACCGTGTCCCCCAGGCTGCACAGCCATCCGCCACGCGTCCCTGGAATGGCCTCAGGGCGACGCGTGGGCCGATGAGCTGGAGCGCGGGCACACAGTGCAGGCTTCCCCCGGCAAGCACCTTGCCGGGGGCTTGATCTTGTCGGGCCGGGAAGCTTGTCGCTCCCCGGGTCTTGCCGGGGCGCAGAGTGCGCCGGGGCGTGTCTTCTAAGAGGCAATCTTCTGATCTTCCTGGCAAGCTCCTCTTGCCAGGGTCTTGAGCTAATGAGGTAATCTTGAGCCTGGGACGGCCTTCCCGGCAAGCTCCACTTGCCGGGGCCTTGATCTTCTGTCTTGTATACTTTGTTTTTGAATGGCTTAAATAAGGATCAGAGAGGTTTCCGGCAAGCACGTGGTAGACCCTACCGCGGGAAGCTGCTACTGCCCGTGCACAAGTTGGGGTACTAAGGTACCCCTATCTTAGTACACCGACAGGAGCCCCCGGGCCTGGGCCACACACGGTGCCGAGCGCTATTGGGCCAGGCCCAAAACAGTGCACGGGCACGCGCGGCCCACGGCGGGCCGTAATTCCTCTTCCGCATCCGCCGCGTCCCTCCCTAACAGCACGCGTCGATTGCTGCGTCGTGGGAGAGATCGTGGCCACGTTCTTTAATGGGAAATGCGGAGCGTCCCCCACTTCCCCCTTAAAAGCTGAGGAAGCAGGGGCCGTTACCTTACTTCGTCTTCATTGCATCTTCCACCTCCAGAAATCCCCCTGTGCGCTCCGCCTCCTCATCTCCTCCGCTCTCTTCCGCATCTGCGGCGCCGTCGAGCTTCCCGCCCCTTCCTCCGCCGCCTCCGCCATGGCTCCGAAGGCCGAGAAGGCGAAAGCGGAGAAGACCAAGAGGGAGAAATCCGAGCAGGCGGCAAAGCTTGTCGCCCTGCGGAAGAGGAACGTCGTCTTCGCGCCAAGGCTCAGCGCAAGGGAGCTCTGGAACAAGTACTATCTGTTCTGGGCCAAGAAGACCAAGGCGCATCCCCGCACCCGAGTCTACCCGGCCGCCGCCAGAGATCTGTACCCCAGCGGGTATTTCTTCTTTGCTGTCTTCTTCCACTGCGGCCTGTGTCCTCCATTCTCTGAATTTTTCTGCGATATCATGAATACGTACGGCCTCCACCTTTTAGACTTCACCCCCAACGCCATCCTCACGATGGCGGTTTTCGCACATCTGTGCGAAAACTACATAGGGATCTATCCAAACGTAGCGCTCTTTAGGCATTTCTTCATGCCCAGAGCAGAGGCCGGCGCCCCCCTCTCCGGGGGGATCTCTTGGGTCTTCCGCTTGAACAAGAAGGAATCTTATCTGAAAGGGGAGCTCCGCGGCAAGTGGGAGGAGTGGCGCGCGGATTGGTGCTGGATAGTGGAGGACGAGCCGCAGCCTTTCACCGCGCCGCGCACAACAGCCATAGTGCGCGGCAGGGACTGGAGCGAGTTGGCCCCGGACGACATCAAGCTCAACGTTGCCCTTGTCAGGATTCTTCGTCTCCGGGTAGCCAAGTTGACCATCGGAGAGGTAGGAGCAGACTTCCTCCGCCGCCGCATTGCTCCTTTACAGGAAAGGAAGAGGCCAGCATGGGAGTTTGGCAATGCGGCGGACATAATGAGGTTGCGCCCGGGGCTGAATTACAACTTCACGGCGCTGGAGCTGAAGGGGATGCTCCGGGAGCTTTTCAAGCACGACCCGGCACACCCAGAGTGGTTTAGGTCTCCCCGGGGAGTAGTACCCCTATGCAACAGCACCGCCCGGGACGCATTGCGCGCGATAATGCCTGCGTGTGACTCTCACGGCGTCGACCCCACATGGATAGAGCCGACGCCGGACGCCATCATGAGCTTCTTTGATAACTTGGTGGAGGTGCCGAAGAACTCCGAGGAGATCAAGGGTCTCACCGGGACACCACGGATCGGGAGATAGCATATATCGCTACCCGGGTAGAAGAAGCTGCCGCAGCCGCGGCGGTAGGAGAATTTGGGTTCACCGTCGACGAGGCAGAGGCCGAGGACGCGTCGTGCCAGGCCGAGGAGGCAGAGATCCGGAGACTTCTCAAACTTCCGCCCGACGAGCTCGCCAGGGTCCCCTCACTGAGGCACGCCGGGATCCCCGGGATTGTGAGCGAGGCCGCGGCAAGAGGCGAGGTTGCCGGAGGAAGCAGAGGCGCCGGAGGGAGCAGCGCCACCGGAGGGAGCGGAGCCACTGGAGGGAGCGGGGCCGCAGGACAAGGTGCTGGATCCAGCGGGCCCGCCGGGGAGGAGGAGGAGGACACCAAGGCCGATGAGGACAGCGGTGGGTCCCTGGGACTTGATGACGACGCCTCATCGTCCTCGGAGAACTCCCCGCCTCGGGCCGGCCCCCAGCGAACACCACTGAAGCGTCTCCGCAAGGCGCCCACAGCGACAAGGACGCAGGCGCCCCGACAACAGCCTGTTCGCCGGGCGACGCGTGTCACCAGAACGAACCAAGCCGCGACGGAGGCGCCCCGCGCACCAGCCGCGGCGGAGGTGACCCGCGCACCAGCTGCGGCGGAGGCGACCCGCGCACCAGCGCCAAGCGGGGGAGGATCTTCTCAGAGCGGAGCGGCCGCCCCGCCTGCTCCTCGGGCCTCGGCGTCGGCGGAGGCTGGGTCGTCGCAGCCCCCAGCCCCGGGGACCGCCAAGCGCCCGAGGGAGCCTTCTCCTCCTGCTCCCCGCGCCGGAGCAACTCAGGTGGAGTTCGACTTCTCCGCCCTGAGCGACGACGACGAAGAGGAAGAGGAGTAAGCACTCGTATTTTGTGACTTCTTTGATCCAGTCTTGATTCTTCTTTTGATGATTCTGATTTTGCTTCTTGCTTTGATTTCAGGACCCTGGCCCAGCGAATGGCGAAGAAGGCCAAGGTTCCCGTGGTAGTGGTCGAGGACGACTCGCCCGTCGCGGCGACAGGGGACACGCCGGCGACGGACTTGCCGGACCCAACCGCTGCTCCGAGGAGCAGCCCCCAGCGCAGCCCCCAGCGTAAGTCTGGTTCTGAACTTCCTACTTGTCGGGCGCGCATGAGGTTCCAGCTTGATACTAACATCTTGTTGCTCTGTCTTGTCTTGATTGTCTTGTGCAGAGGTGGAGCCTCAGCCATAGGGGCACCCGGAGACTACTCCCGAGGAGCCGCAGGCCCCGCCGTCCCCGCCAAGGACGAACTCTCCGGCGAGGGAGAGCGCTCCGCCAAGGGCGGGTACTCTGCCAAGGGCGAGTACCCCGCCAAGGGCGAGCAGCCCGGCGAGGGTGGCCACCCCGCCAAGGGAGAGCTCCCCGGTGAGGGAGCCGGTCGTCGACGAAGTCCGCGAAGGTAAGTCTTGCAACCTCGTCTTCTTGGACTTGTCTTTTTTGGATATTTGCTTGAACTTTTTCTTTTCTTTTTCTTCTTCTAGATCCTCCCGCGCCGGACCGGATGGAGACCGAGGTCATCGGCGGGGAAGGCGCGCAGGGCGACGACGGCAACGCCCCTGTCGTTGAAGACATGGCAGGAGCCGACGAGCCTGCGGCTGAGGAGACTGCCCCGACTGCGAACGCAGCGGCCGGGGAGGGGGACGGCGGCCACACTGCCGGCCCGGAGGCGGCAGGAGCGTCTAGCGCTGCGCCGGCCGCCGATCCCTCCGCCGGCAAGGAGCAGTCCGCCTTCTATCTTGAGGCTCCCAACGGCGTCTTCATACAGGTGCCGTGGGGATCCTCGTCGCGAGCCCCCGAGGAGGGAGAGACCTTCGATGGAGAGGTCCTCGCCTCCGCGGGGCTGAAGATTGTCGAAGCGCCTGGCGGGAGTGACGAGCCCGAGGAGGAGAAACTGCTTCACCAGCTCCTGGCCCTTTACCGGGCCAGGCAGGCGAAACTTGAGTCTCGGGAGGCCCTCTCCGCCAAGGCCGCAGCAGATATGGAGAAACGCGCCGCGGAGCTCCGCGCCACCAACCAGGCGGCCCTCCGCGACTTGGCGGAGGAGCGCGAGAGGCTTGCTGGAGAGTACCAAGAGTGGCTCCTGGAGAAGGCTGAGGCCGAGGAGCAGCAGCGACTCGCCGGAGAAGCGCTGTCCCGACGAGAAGGAGAGCTCACCCAACGGAAGGTCAACCTCGACGCTCACGAGGAAGACCTTACCGCCCGGGAGCAGGCCCTTGGCGGAGAACTGAAGGAAGCGAAGGCTGCCGCTGCCACCGCGGAGACCGCCAAGAAAGACCTCGAGGCCAAGGTGGCGCAGCTGGAGGAGTACCTGAAAGCGAGCACGGAGAGGGTCACCGCGCTCAACATAGAGCGCGAGAAGGACGCCCATACCAACTCAGAACTCCAGGTACGCCTCTCCAAGCAGGGCGACGAGCTCAAGGCCGCCAAGGACTCAATTGCAGATCTGGAGCTGAAAGTCTCTACGCTGAAAGATTCACTCGACGCCGTCCGGGACCGCGAAACCAAGCTGAAGGACGAGCTCCGCAAGGAGCGAAGCCTGATGGAGAGCGCCGCCACTTCAGCTGACAACTTCCGCCGGACCGTCGAAGTATGGACTGAAGATCTGGTGGCTTCTGCAGCTAGCATCGACAAGGAGCTGATTGCGCTGAAGGTGGAACACCTCATATATTCTCCGGATCCAAATCTTCCACACAGCGCCAAGCTCAGTCTCTTCTTCAGAGGGGTCGCGCCGGCACTCGCAAGTCTACAGAAGAAGCTCCCCGCGCAGCTGGCCGAGGAGTCACGCCAGCTCTGCGCGGGTACCTTGGAGCGCGTCCTGACGAAGATCGTCTACCGCAATCCTGGTATAAATCTTGTCAACGTCCTGCGCAGCTTGCCGACCGACGCAGATATGGAGGCGCTGAAGGCGCAGGTCGCCCACATCATCGCCAAGGTGAACAAGATCTCCAGGCGTGAAGGCGATCGCGTAGACTAGGCCTCTTTCTTCTTATTTCTTTTGTTGCTGCAAAGTGTGCCATGAACATGAACCCATTAGTCATTGTGACAAGTTATCTCTGTAACATGTTTATCTTATTTCCGAGCAATTGATGCAGTGTTATCTCCCTCGCTTTAGTCCTTTACTTTGTATGCTTTTAACCCTACGCTTCTAGGGAACTCGCCGGCAAGGGGCCCTTGCCGCGAGCGCTGAGTGCTGGACTCTGAGCAGCCTGCTGATCAAGGTCTTACCGGCAAGCAACCTTGCCGCAGCTAGTCGCAACGCACTTAGCTTGCTGAGCGAACTCGAAAACGAAATAAGGGCGCGACACTTGTCGCAGCTCACTTAAGTCGTTGAGCGTACTCGAAAACAAGACAAGGGTGCGGCTAGCCACGGGTAGGTTCCTCCGCGCACAGGTTTTCCATACAAAGTGTGGTTGTTCAAGGAAGATAACTAAAATCTAAAAATTCGAACTGCTCAAATTCTGGTAATTTAGCTTTCGTATATTGCTTGCTTCCCCGACAAGGCTTCTCTTTCTTGAACAACACTTGGTTTAACCTCCATCTCCTTCCCCCCGGCAAACTTGTGTGCGAGGAACATTCCTTCTGCTTAAGAGGGAAAGAAAAAGAGGAGGGAAAACAAGTATATTGCCTTTCGGCGTGCTAATGCTTACCGGGTACGTGTGAAGCACGAGATGCCAAATAATGCATGCAAATAGCGAAGAAAAGCATGGAAAAGGCAAATAGTGCAAAACACAAAAGCTTTACTGATGCACGGGATCTGCGCCCGGCTTTGTACAAAGGTTTACATGCAACAGCGGCAAGACTTGTACAAAAGGTGGTTGCCGGAGCGGATCACGGCAACCGCGCCTTATGGGTGAAACTTGCGAAGATGCTCTATGTTCCAGGAGTTGCTCACCGGTAAGCCTTCTTCGGTCTCAAGGCGGACAGCGCCGGGCCTTGTGACTTGTCTCACCCGATAAGGGCCTTCCCACTTCGGCATCAACTTGTTGGAATTCTTGGCGGACTGAACGCGCCGAAGAACAAGGTCGCCTTCCTCGAGACTCCTGGCCTTGACCTTGCGGCTATGATAGCGGCGCAAGGCTTGCTGGTATCGAGCAGCTCGTACAGCAGCCTGGAGACGTTCCTCCTCGAGGAGCAATGCATCATCTTGTCGCAGTTGCTCTTGCTCGAGCTCATCATAAGCGAGCACTCGAGGAGATCCGTATACGAGTTCCGTGGGGAGAACTACCTCTGCTCCATAGACAAGAGCAAAGGGTGTCTGCCCGGTGGCTCGACTTGGTGTCGTTCTGATTGACCAAAGGGCCGCCGGCAACTCCTCTATCCAGTTTCTTCCGCACCTGCGCAGCCTGTCAAAGGTCCTTGTCTTGAGTCCGCGCAGCACTTCAGCATTGGCCCTCTCCGCTTGACCATTGCTCCTCGGGTGAGCAACATAAGCGAAACAAACCTTGGCGCCAAGGTCTTGGACGTACTGCATGAAGGTGCGACTAGTGAACTGTGTACCGTTGTCGGTGATGATCCTGTTAGGGATTCCGAAACGGCAAACAATTGCTCTGAAGAACCTGACCGCTGACTGTGCTGTCACCTTTCTCACCGGTTCCACTTCTGGCCACTTTGTGAACTTGTCGATTGCAACATACAAGTACTCAAAGCCCCCGACAGCACGGGGGAAAGGGCCGAGGATATCGAGCCCCCAGACCGAGAAGGGCCAGGACAAAGGGATCGTCTGGAGAGCTTGAGCTGGCTGATGAATTTGTTTGGCATGGAACTGGCACGCTTCACACTTGGTTACTTGTGCAGTTGCATCTTGGAGGGCTTCTTGCCAAAAGAACCCTTGCCGGAATGCCTTTCCGGCAAGTGCCCTTGCGCCAATGTGGTGGCCACATATGCCTCCATGTATTTCTGCCAACAGCTTCTGTCCATCTTCTCTGGAAATGCACTTCAACCTGACACCATTGAGCCTTCTTCTGTACAGTTCATTGTCCATGAACTGGTACATACTTGACTGTCTGGTTATTTTCTCTATTTCTGCTGGGTCGTCGGGAAGTTCTCCAGTTTGCAGAAAACGGACGATCTGCTGTGCCCATGCCGGAGCCCGGGGCTCGACGGCAAGGACTAAAGGCACGAGGGCCGCTGCGGGGACCCCAGCTTCTACGGCAAGAACCTCTGGTTCTGTCGGAGCTGATGGTCCCCCGGCAAGCCTGCCGGGGCAAGGCTTGTCGGGAATGCTTGCTTCAACTGTACAGACCCTTGGGTCCGCAGGAGCAAACCGTTCCTCAGCGTTCTGGTTGTCGATCTTGGGGACCTTGGCGGCGGCCTCGGGGAGATCCGCCGGCAAGTAGTCGCCGGAGACCAACTTCCTCTTCTTGGTTTGCCCAATTGATGGTGTAACGGATGGCTGAGTCAGCTTGAGCAGGAAGGTCCCTGGTTCCACAGGTAACTTCATTGCAGCACACTTTGAAAGGCCATCTGCAATATCATTCTGAGCTCTCGGGACGTGTTCCATTTGCAGACCTTCAAAGTGCTCTTCAAGCTTCCTCACTTCATCTACATAAGCTTCCATCAAAGGGCTCTGGTAACTCTTGTTGACTTGCCGGACCACCAACTGAGAATCTCCCCGCACAATTAGCTTCCTGATCCCAAGTTCAGCTGCAATTCTGAGGCCGGCAAGAAGACCTTCATACTCAGCAGTATTGTTTGTCGCTTGTTCCTTGGGAAAGTGCATCTGGATAACATACTTGAGGTGTTCTCCGGTGGGTGCTATGAGTACCACACCGGCTCCGGCGCCTTGCAGCGAGAAGGCACCATCAAAGTACATTACCCATTCACTTGTCGCTTCTTGTACAGGTACACTTGTCTCTGGAACTTCTTCATCGGGCGTTGGGGTCCATTCAGCTATGAATTCCGCCAAGGCTCTGCTCTGTATAGTTGAGGTACTTTCAAACTTGAGACCAAAGCTCGACAGTTCCAGTGCCCACTCGACGATCCTGCCTGTTGCTTCTGGATTGTGCAATATCCTCTTCAGCGGAAAGCGAGTGACCACTGTTATCTCATGTGCTTGGAAGTAATGGCGCAGCTTTCTCGAGGCCATGAGGAGGCCGAAAAGCAACTTTTGCACCCCGGAGTATCTTGATCTAGCCCCCTGCAAAAGGGAACTCACAAAATACACCGGGCGCTGCACCATCTTTCTTCGCACTTCTCCTTGTTCCTGCGCAGAGTTGTCCTTGTCGGGGTCAGAGCTTGTCGGAGCAGCCCCCTGCTTGTCGCTGGATTTGCTTGCCGGTGGTGTAGACTCCTCGTCGGCCTCCCTCTCCGCTACTAACGCAGCACTAACCACTTGATTGGTTGCTGCTAGGTATAGCAGCAACTTCTCTTGTGGCCTAGGTGCGACAAGTATTGGAGTGGAGGATAGGTATCCTTTCAAGTCTTGCAGCGCTGCCTCCGCTTCCGGAGTCCATTTCATAGGACCTGCCTTCTTCAAAATTTTGAAGAAAGGCAGGGCGCGTTCTGCAGACTTTGAAATGAACCTACTGAGAGCAGCTACACAACCTGCAAGCCTCCTTACATCCTTGACGCGCTTCGGGGCTTCGATCTGCTCGATGGCTTTAATCTTGTCGGGATTAGCTTCAATCCCCCTCTAAGACACAAAGAACCCGAGAAGCTTGCCGGAGGGGACTCCAAAAACGCACTTCTCGGGGTTCAACTTAAGCTGGATCTTGCGCAGATTTGCAAATGTTTCTTCCAAATCTTGGATCAGGGTATCTTTGCTCTTGCTCTTCACCACTATGTCATCCATGTAAGCTTCTACATTTCTGTGGATCTGTGGCTCGAAAGCAGTGTGCACCACCCTTGCAAATGTTGAGCCTGCATTCTTCAATCCGAAAGGCATGCGAATGAAGCAATATGTGCCACATGGAGTAATGAATGCAGTCTTCTCTTCATCTTCCTTGGCCATAAAAATCTGGTGGTAGCCTGAGTATGCATCAAGGAAGGAGAGCAGCTCACATCCAGCAGTGGAGTCAACAATCTGGTCAATGCGCGGCAAGGGAAATGGATCCTTGGGACATGCTTTATTCACATCGGTGAAGTCTATACACAACCTCCACTTCCCGTTAGCCTTACGCACGACAACTGGGTTTGCTAACCACGTCGGATGGATCACACCTCTAACCAGGCCCGCTGCTTCTAACTTCTTGATTTCTTCGGCAATGAATTCTTGGCGCTCCACGGCTTGCTTCCTGACCTTCTGCTTGATGGGCCGCGCATGAGGACAAACAACAAGCTTGTGCTCAATTACCTTCCTGGGAACGCCGGGGATGTCAGATGGTTGCCATGCAAACACATCGACATTCGCCCGCAGGAAGGCAACGAGCGCGCTTTCCTATTTGCTATCAAGCGTAGCACTGATGGTGAAGGTACCACCAGTGCCGTCCTCCTTGGCGGACACCTTCTGGGTTGCCGGTGGAGCGGCCATGCCCTTCTTCCACTTGCCGGTGGAGCTCGATGGAACGTCCTCGACGGCAGCGCAGCACTCCGAAGAGGTGCGGTTGCCGGAGTGGGTCCCAGAGCACTTGCCGGACTTGGTCTTGGTCTTCTTCCCCCCGGGAGCTTCAGCGGCAAGTGTGTTGCTCTCCGCTGCGGCTGCTGCATCCCGGTAGATCTTGTCGGCGCAGATAAGCGCGTCCTTCTTGTCGCCATGGACAGTGATGACGCTTATCGGCCCCGGCATCTTGAGTACATTGTAGGCGTAGTGGGAAGCTGCCATGAATTTGGCGAGGGCAGGACGTCCAAGTATCCCATTGTATGGCAATGGGATATCGGCAACATCAAAGGTTATCCTCTCCGTCCTGAAGTTAAGCTCTCCGCCAAAGGTCACTGGCAGAGTGATCTTCCCCTTGGGCTTGCTCCTCCCCGGGTTTATTCCTTGGAACGAACCGGTCTCTTCGAGCTCGCCGTCTGGGATTTGGAGTTTCTTGATCACAGCTGAGGAGATCAAGTTCAGCCCGGCCCCGCCGTCAACCAACATTTTGGTGACCTTGAGGTTGCGGATGGTGGGTGAGACCAGCATCGGCAAGAACCCGACCGCAGTGGTGCGGTCAGGGTGGTCCTCAAGATCAAAAATGATGGGCGTGCTGGACCATTTCAGCAGCTTGCGCGACTCCACGGGCGGCTCTGCGGCGTTCACTTCCCGCACCCACTGCTTGAGTTGGCGGTGGGAAGTGTGCAGAGAGGCGCCCCCGTCGACGCACAGCACCTCCGTGGCCTTCTGGAACTCCTGCTCGCTGTTATCATCTTCCTCCATGTCGTCGTCATCGTCTTCCTCTTCATTCTTGTCGCGGCCCCGGGGAGGTCGATCACCTTGCCGCTGCTTGGCCTTGCCGCGGCGTCCTCCCCGGCCATTGAAAGGCCGCTTCTTGCTTGGCTCTCCCCCACCACCTTGAGCCTTCTCCTTGTCGCGCCGCTCGTACTCAGCTTTCTGCTGCTCGACGAGGTACTCGACGCGCTTGCAGTTGGAGAGATCATGACCCTTGGTGCGGTGGATCTTGCAGTATTGCTTGTCGGAGCCGTCCTGCTTGTCGGCTGCCGCTACAGGGGCAGGCTCCTTGCCGGAGCCGCCAGCCTGTGCTTGCTTGGCGGGAGCCTCCTTGCCGGACTTCTCGACGACCAGCACCTCCTTGTTCTTCTTCTTCCTGTTGTTCCGCCGCCGGCTCTTCTTTGCCGGGGCGGCATCCTCGCTGTCGCTTCCTCCTGCGCCAGCATCCTCTCCGGGGAGTCTCCTCCCCTCTTCGGCGCGCGCGCACTTGTCAGCCAGAGCATAGAGCTCGCTGACGTCCCGGATCTTCGTCATGGCCATCTCCTCCCGCATGCGACGGTTACGCACGTTCTGGTGGAACGCGCTGATAACCGCGGCGGGGTGGACGTCGGGAATGTTGTGCTGCACGCGGCTGAAGCGTTGGATGTACTTACGCAGAGGTTCTCCTTCCTTCTGGGCCAGAATGTGGAGATCACTCTCCTGGCCGTGGGGTTTGTGGCCGCCCGTGAAGGCGCCAACGAATTGGTGGCACAGGTCCGCCCATGAAGAAATAGAGCCTTCCGGCAAGTGCATAAGCCAAGAACGTACGTTCGGCTTAAGCACCAGCGGGAAGTAGTTCGCCAGTATCTTCTCGTCGCGCCCCCCGGCAGCCTGCACCGCGATGGTGTAGATACTGAGGAACTCCGAGGGGTGCGTCTTGCCGTCGTACTTCTCGGGTACGTCGGGCTTGAAGTTTTTCATGCTGGGCCACTGGACACGCCGCAGCTCGCGGGTGAACGCAGGGCAACCTGCCGCGTACGGCAAGTCGCCTGGCTCACCGGGCGCGTGCGCGTCGACAGCGGTCCCAGCACGCTGATCAGATTGTCGCCGGGCTTCTCGCCGGCGCTCGATCGTTGTTCGAGCATCTTCTTGCTGCCGATCGTCAAGGACTTGGCGCTGGTCCCGACGAGCCCGCGGATCCGACGACGCCGTGGAGTCGTCGTCGACGTTAATCCGGCGGGGAGGCATCTTCTGCTTTCGCGGCGGGGAGTGCACCGTAGTTGCACCCCCGGCGGTCTTGTCGCCGTCGGCCTTCGTCTTCTCGACTTGCCGTGGCCGCGAGGTCGCCGGCTGCTGCGGCGTGTCGTTGTTGGCGAAGGCGATCAGGCTTTGAATTGTTGCCCTCCAGTCCTCGGCCTTGTCGGCCGCTGGAGGGAAGTCGAGAAGCAGTTGCGCTCTTGCGAGCGCTTCTGCTGGAGAGGAGGGGAGCGGGGGCGAGCGGTGCGAGGAGCGGGATATGCTCGGACTCCTAACAGGGTTAGAAGGAGCAGGGTCCCGCCCCGGCGACCGCGCCTTGCTCGTGCCAGGACGATGGCCCGGAGCATCCCGCGAGCCTCCGGTTTGTCCTTGGCCCAGCAAGCGGAAGGCACCTCCTGTGCCATGGCGCTGCTGGCCTGTCGTCTGGTGAGATGGACGTGGTGCATCTACGGAGACCGAGGCCTTGGAGTTGGTCCGGCCGTCCGCCTTGTCCTTGGATTTAGCGGTGCCGTGAGTTTCCTCACCGGCGACCACCCTTCCGCCGGCGTCTCCTCCACCCACCGTTGGTTCTGGTGGTGGTGGAACAGACGCGGACGGGCCTACGACCTCCGAAGCCTTCTTCTTCGGGGCCATGTTGCTGTTGCTGATGAAGCTAACGAAGTTGGAGAGGTTGATGAAGAATGCGCCCGCGTGAACGCCGGATCAGGTTCGCACAACCTCGACGCCCCCTACCTGGCGCGCCAAAGATGTCGGGGGAAACTGTCCACCACGAGCACCTATGGGACCGGAGCCCCTTGTTCGTGCGGTAAGGGAGCGGAGGGAGCACAAAGAGCAGATCGAGGAGCACACGCGGGCAGTTTACCCAGGTTCGGGCCGCGATGGACGCGTAAAACCCTACTCCTGCTTGATTTGTATTGAATCTGTGAGCTCGGGAGCTTGAAGAACTAGCTACACCGAGCGAGAGTACTGTCTAGGTTCCGAACCCTTTCTACGTTGTGCTTGGGCCTCCTTTTATAGCTCAAGGGGTCACCGACAGGTGTCAACGTAGAAGAAAGGGGCAAAAATGTAACTTTGGTGGTAGTTGTAACAGTGCGGGAACAGTGGGTGAACAGTGGTCATCACCTACTTTGACAGTGGGGGACAAGAGCATTAATTGCCCGTCGCCGTCGACCCCAAAAGCGCCCGCCCTTGCGTCTCCGTTTGCCACGGCGATAGCTTCGTCACCGTGGAGGGCCACCGTGTCCCCCAGGCTGCACAGCCATCCGCCACGCGTCCCTGGAATGGCCTCAGGGCGACGCGTGGGCCGATGAGCTGGAGCGCGGGCACACAGTGCAGGCTTCCCCCGGCAAGCACCTTGCCGGGGGCTTGATCTTGTCGGGCCGGGAAGCTTGTCGCTCCCCGGGTCTTGCCGGGGCGCAGAGTGCGCCGGGGCGTGTCTTCTAAGAGGCAATCTTCTGATCTTCCTGGCAAGCTCCTCTTGCCAGGGTCTTGAGCTAATGAGGTAATCTTGAGCCTGGGACGGCCTTCCCGGCAAGCTCCACTTGCCGGGGCCTTGATCTTCTATCTTGTATACTTTGTTTTTGAATGGCTTAAATAAGGATCAGAGAGGTTTCCGGCAAGCACGTGGTAGACCCTACCGCGGGAAGCTGCTACTGCCCGTGCACAAGTTGGGGTACTAAGGTACCCCTATCTTAGTACACCGACACACATCGATCAAGTTTGATCCAAAATCACCACACGATAGCATGTTTTATGTGGCTGGTCGAGCCCAACTGTAACACCCCCTTGTAATGATCACTGTGATCAACTGCTAATAATGCCAAGTCATTTTCATTTACAATGCATAATCACAGTGGTTAAAACAATCACTTCAAAACTCCTCTGAAAACTCCAATTCAAAATCAAATGCAAAATGAAGTTGTTCCAAAAATTATGGAAAAATGTCCATGTTGTTGCAAATATTCCAAAACAAATGATGTTGTTGAAAACAACATCACCAGCAACCCCATTAATGGGCTAGGGCATTTAAACAGTGTTAAAACAGCACTAATAAATGCTTTTTCATTTTTGTAAAAATTCAAAAATGATTCAAAGATGCTCAAACCAATTTTTGGTGATGGGTAATATTGCAACCCCATTTTTGGGCCAACTCACAATTTTTCCAAACTTCATTTGAGGGCCCTACCTTTTTCTTTTCCCTCTGCTGTTGAAATAAAAGAAAAACAGAGAAATGAATAAAAGGAAAAGGCCAGAAGGGCCTGGAGACCTTACCTGCTGCTGGGCCGCACAGGCCCAGCCCACCACCACCTGCCCCCTTCCTCGTGTCGCCGCCTCCATGGCCGCGCGCGCCACCGCCGCTCGCAGCTCGCCACCGCTGCGGAGCAGGTGAGCCGAGGGGATAAGGCCGCGCCGGGCCGTCCCCCCTGGCCATTCCCCTCCATTTCCCCCTCTCCCCCAAGCTCGCCGCCCTCTCCATCGCCTCCTCGCCCTCTCAGATCCGCGCGCCCGAGCGCTGCCGCAGCTGCTCGGCCGTTGCCAGCGCGGCCATCGCCGTCCATCGTCGC
>LR738713.1:808855365-808878643 GCA_902687465.1 Secale cereale
GTCGTGGTGTCTGGTGGACGCGCGGTGGTCGACTACTTCGACCCCGACCACGAACCGGAGCCGACGAGCCCTGCATCGACTGCAAGCCGTCGCCCCCTTCCTCTCGGCCTCCGGCGAGCTCCGACGCTTTCCGGCCGCCTCAAGCCTGCCCCGAGCAGGCTCTCATCGGCTACCTTCGCTGTGAGCCCTCTCCCTCCTTCCCTGCCCCTTCTCGCCGTCGCTAGCTCACCGTAGACCCGGCTCCGCTCACATCCGAGCTCGTCGCCGCGTAGCTCATCGCCGGCAGAGCTCCGGTGGCCATTTGGCCTCGCCACCATGTCTAGCATGTTCGTGCGCGTGCGCTACGCCCTCCTAGCCCTCGCGCTCGAGCTCTTGAACACCGTAGCTCCGTTTTCGTCGCACGCCCGAACGCACCTCCGCCGTAGCTCATCGCCGGCGAGGTTTCCGGCCGTTTCCGGCCAAACCACTGCCACGGTTCGACGCGGCGTTGTCTTCTCGTTCGAACGAGCCTCACCGCGGCCCAAATGGTGGCTTGTGGGCGTTTTCCGACGAGGGCCGTGGCCCTCCGCCGTGTTTTGGCCTCGTCGGCGGCGAAACGCCGGCCACTGCCGTCATGACAGGTGGGCCCCGCCCTCAGTGACACTGGCTGTGGGCCCTGGGGGCCCCCGTTGACTGGGTTGACCAGTCAACTTTGCTGACTGGGCAACCCCAGTCACTGACATGTGGGGCCCCTGCGATTTAAATCTATTTAAAACGTTTTTATAAATAAAAGATATTTAGTTTAACTAATGAGTCTATGACAAGTGGGTCCCACACCCCTAATTAACCTGTTTTATTTAGTTTAAATCACTGTTAAAGTAACAGAGGCTGACATGTGGGTCCCACTGGACCCACATGTCAGATTTGACTGGTCAGCCGTCCTGTTGACTTGCTGATGCCAGCATGACATCATGCTGATGTCATATTTTCTTTTCTGTTAATTAAGATAATTCCAGAAATTCAAATAAACTTTGAAAAATCATATCTTTTAATCCGTAACTCCGATGAAAATAATTTATATATGAAAATTGCTCAGAATTTCGATACGAATCTAGATACGCCCTCCGTTTTCCCATTAGATGCCCCTAGCTAGATGAACATGGAACTTTCGGCCTGTTTTCGATAAATGAATAGTGCTCAACTTTAATAAAATAAATCCAAACAATTTCTTAAAAATAACTAATATGACCTAGACATGTTTTTAGGCCACCCTGCACTGCACGTTAGCTTAGCACGCTCTGTGTTGCATATGCTTGTGAATTTATCTGTTTCTTCCCCCTCTTCTCTCTCGGTAGAGTCCGGCGCTGACGCAGATCCCGAGACCGACGCTGTCCCGGTGATTGGTTCCCCCTCCGACGATCTTGCTTTTGCCACCGAGCAACCAGGCAAGCAACCCCCCTTGAGCATTTCCGATATCGCCTATGTCTATTCTCTCTTATTCTTGCATTAGAATTGCTGCTACTGCTACTGCTCCTATTACTGTTGCATAGTCTGTCTTTGCTAAATTGTTGATACCTGCTTTTATTCATAAACTGCTTAGTATAGGTTGGGTAGCACTGCTTGGACCCGCACTCTCGTAGTTGCCTCGCATAGTACCCTTGCCTCGATCAACCGATCGAGCCCCTTTCCCTGACCTTCTTCACATCACCGCACACCCCCTCCTAATATGCTCGACTCCGCAGAGTTAACATCGGGTGACGAGGGTGATACCTCCGAACTCACTTCTGATGTTGTCCCTGTGATATAGCTAGCTCGTTGTGGGTTACCGAGGGTGATTCCTCTTCCCACTTCCGACTTAGCTTTTGTCGTGCATCCGCTATGGTGAATACCGCCGAGGGTGATTCCTCCGGTACCACCTTATCGGGACTTGTCGTACAGGAGTCCAACGAGGGTGATTCCTCGGATTCCTCAACGGCATGGAAACCACACGGATGCCTGGTTTACTGTACCGTGTTTAAAGACGTATCGATCCCCGAGGCCGGACGTCGCCAGGAACAAAGGCGTGCGGCCAGAGGTATCGTGCGTCTGATGACACTTTATGGTGACTACTACACATGTTGGATAGAGACGGGTTGACCCTGAGGGGTACCCGCGAGTGCCTTTGAGGCGTGAGCTGTGGAGTTGGGTGACCAGTGAGGGTACCCGCGAGATAACTACGAGGCGTGGCCGGTCTTTCCCAGTCCTTGTCACAAGTCCTCGAGACGGGACGACGGGGCCAACAGTATCGTAGGCTCTGCTCGTTACCGCGCGCTCCCAACACACTAAGCGATTTGGATATTTGATCCGAGGGGCCTCCGGGTCCGATAGCACTAACCACCACGTGGGTGTGAGTGGGTGCTCTGCGTCGTATACATCAGCCGGAGTCGTCACGACGTCAGCGATTGAGCGGCCCGTTCGGATTGGACTTAGGATGCAACTGCGCTTGTATAAGGGGTTGCTAGGTCTGCTACCGAACGGCCTCGCAACGTGCGGAGTGTCCGGGGCGACGGCCATGACCCCCGGGGGCATAGGATTAGTCCGGCGTGCTCGATCCTCTCTGGCGGTATCCGGTCGGGTTGCGTCGTATTGTTTAGCCGAGGGCGGGCACGACCTGATGGTGTGTCCGGCCGGAGTTAAGCGAGCGTGGTGGGTAACTTGGTGCACCCCTGCAGGGAAGAAACAATCTATCGATAGCCTGTCCTACGGTAACGGACACTCGGAGTTGTATCCACTTCGGTACAACTAGAACTGGTGACTTGAGATATGAGATATGAGATGATGTTGCTGCAAACACTATATATTATTATGATGAAACTATTCTGTTTCCCTTCTTATTGCTGCAAGACGCTGAAGATGCTAGTCTTCGTCAGGACTAGGCTTTTCCCCTCTCTACTCTGGCTTTCTGCAGTCTAGTCCACCCACATAAAGCCTCCTTTGAAAATAATGCATTGCTAGTATAGATCTGATGTAAGTCTTGCTGAGTACTTTGGATGAGTACTCACGGTTGCTTTGCTTCCTCTTTTGTCCTACCCGCATGATAAACCAGACGACGGAGCCATGGTGCCCGCAGCCCCTGTTGACGACTACTACTACCAGCCCGAGGCTGGCTACTACTACTACCCGGCCGGCGAGTACTTCTACGAGGAGCCGGCGGACGACGACCAGGAGTAGGATCGGAGGTCCCAGGCAGGAGGCCTGTGCCTTTTCGATCGTAGCTTTTATTTTGCCCCGCCTGTGTAACAGGCCTATCTTCTGTTGTGTTGTATCTGTACCCAGATACCTAACGCTTCCGCTGACTATGTGTATGACATCATGTTATGTATTCGAGCCCTCGAGGCCCTGGCTTGTAATATATGACTTGTATGTATTTATTTATGTTTTAGAGTTGTGCTGTGATTTCCTTCACGTGAGTCCTTAGGCTTGATCGTGTGCATTTGCGTGTATGATTAGTGCACGGTCGAGCCGGGGTCGTCACAGGTTGGTATCAGAGCCGACTGCCTGTAGGAACCCCCTTTCCAACTCCTTGGCCGAAGTCGATTCTAGAGGTCCAAAAATGTCTTACTAACTTGGCTGTGTGGCTTATGGCCCCACGTCGCCAATTGGGTGGTATAGTATCTTTTATTCCTCGTCTTTACTCTGGGACTCTGAATATCTCTCCTATTCGGGTTAAATGATTTACTAACTCCATTAGGTTCTCGTTTTCACATCTACCCGGAGAGCTGGATATCAGTGCGGTTTCTTATCATTGACCTGATTAGTCTGATAATCATTCCTTTCCATTTGTTTGTTTAACCTTTCTTACCAAGTTCTGTTTAATTATCATCCAGTAAATATACAAACCTCCGCGGGTCCTTGTCGATCTAACCTCTTCTGTCCTCAAGTTAGTGTTGAGATTGAGGAGAGAAAATTTCAGGCATACCCTATTGTCCTGAAATCTTGCGGCATCGACCTTATCCTAGGAATGGATTGGTTGGAGGCTCACGAGGCCCTAATTGATTGTGCCACCAAGACTGTACGTCTTCGGCACCCCTCGAATCAACTCGTGAATTGCCGCGCTCGTGTATCCCATAATGCCGAGGCTCAAATCTATGCCTTAAATGCACTGAATGCTTCACCACTTGAAGGGCTCGAAAGCATACCAGTTGTATGCGAATTCCCGGATGTCTTCCCAGAAGAACTTCCAGGAATACCCCCTGCTCGAGCCGTCGAATTTGTGATTGACTTAAAACCGGGTACTACTCCTATTGCGAAGCGTCCTTACAAGATGCCACCGCATGAGCTCCTTGAGCTTAAGGAGGAAATCGACAAGTCTCTCAAGAAGGGCTTCATCCGTCCTAGTTCCTCTGCCTGGGGAGCACCGTCTCTTTTCGTCAAGAAGAAAGATGGTACGAATAGGCTGGTACAAGATTACCGACCTATCAACCAGGCAACCATCCAGAATAAATATCCGCTTCCTCGGATCAATGACTTATATGATCAACTGGCTGGATCATCAGTGTTTTCTAAACTCGACTTGAGGTTGGGTTATCACCAGATCCGTGTCCGCGAAGAGGATATTCCAAAGACTGCATTCGTAACTCGCTATGGCTCTTATGAGTACACTGTCATGTCTTTTGGACTGACTAATGCTCCAGCTACCTTCTCCCGCCTGATGAATTATATATTCATGGATTACCTCGACAAGTTCGTCGTGGTATATCTGGATGATATTCTGGTATTCTCAAAGAACAAAGAAGAACACGCCGAACATCTTCGCCTTGTTCTGGAGAAGCTGCGAGAGCATCAGCTTTATGCTAAGTTTTCCAAATGCGAGTTCTGGCTTTCTGAAGTAACCTACCTTGGACATGTGATTTCCAAGGATGGTATTGCCGTTAATCCGGAACGGGTTCAGGCTATTCTGGACTGGACTCCTCCGAAGAACGTCAAACAAGTGAGAAGTTTTCTCGGCCTTGCAAGCTATTGTCGTCGCTTCGTCGAGAACTTTTCCAAGATTGCCAAGCCCCTGACTAATCTGCTTCACAAAGGCGTTAAGTTTGAGTGGACAGATAAATGCCAGGAAAGCTTTCAAGCTCTTAAGGACAAGCTCGTTTCTGCACCAGTGCTTGCTCCTCCAGATTCTCGCAAGGACTTCGTGATATATTGTGACGCCTCTCGTCAAGGATTAGGCTGTGTCCTAATGCAAGAACGAAGAGTGGTTGCTTATGCATCGCGACAATTACGTCCGCATGAAGAGAATTATCCAGTGCATGATCTTGAACTTGCTGCAGTGATCTTTGCATTGAAGCTATGGCGACATTACCTTCTCGGTAACCGGTGTGAGATTTATACTGATCATCAAAGCTTGAAGTATTTATTCACTCAGCCGGATCTTAATCTCCGCCAACAACGATGGTTGGAAACTATTTCTGAATACGACTGCGGTATTTCTTATACCCCTGGCAAAGCTAATGTGATGGCCGATGCCTTGAGTCGCAAGTCATACAGCACTAACCTCAAGGTTAGGCGAGCTCAGCCTCGTCTCTATGAGGAATTACGCAGGCTGAATCTGCATATCGTCCCACATGGTTCGCTCAATGACCTTGTGATACAGCCGGATCTTGAGAAGGCTGTCAAGGTAGCGCAAACCAAAGATGCTTTCGTTGATGTTATAAAACAGGAACTGCATCTTCCGAAATACAGGGATTTCTCAATATCCGAAGATGGAACCTTATATTTCCGAGGCCGCATTGTAGTAACTCGTTTCGACCTTATGACTGACAAGGTCATGAAGGAGGCACATGATACACCGCTGTCTATTCATCCTGGTAGTACTAAGATGTATCGTGATCTCCGCCAAAGGTACTGGTGGCCTAATATGAAGCGGGATATTGCTCGTTATGTTGCTGAATGCGATGTCTGTCGTCGCGTGAAGGCAGAACATCAGAAGCCTGCTGGACTTCTGCAACCTCTTCCTATTCCGCTGTGGAAATGGGATAAGGTGCAGATGGATTTCATTACTGGATTTCCTAAGTCCCAGAAGGGTAACGATGCCATTCTTGTCGTCGTCGACCAACTCTCGAAGGTTGCACACTTCTTGCCAGTCAAGGAGACTATCACTGCTAACCAGTTAGCAGAATTGTATATCTCCCGAATTGTTTCCCTCCACGGAATTCCGAAGGAGATCAGTTCGGACCGTGGCACCCTATTCACTTCTAAGTTCTGGGAAAGTTTTCAAGAAGCTTTGGGAACTCATATTCACTGGAGTTCAGCTTATCACCCCCAGTCCCAAGGTCAAGTTGAACGAGTCAATCAAGTGCTTGAAGATATGCTGCGAGCTTGTGTTATATCATTCGGTAAGAAATGGGAAGAATCTCTTCCATATGCCGAGTTCTCGTATAACAACAGCTATCAAGCAAACTTGAAGATGGCTCCTTTTGAAGTTCTGTACGGACGTAAGTGTCGAACCCCTCTGAATTGGTCAGAAACTGGGGAACGACAAGTTATTGGTCCGGACATTATTCAACACGCCGAAGAACAAGTCCGTATCGTGCGTGAAAATCTCAAAGCGGCTCAAGACCGTCAGAAGAGCAACTATGATCGCAAACGATGGGGTCTGACTTATCATCCCGGTGATCAAGTTTATCTTCGTGTCACCCCTATGAAGGGCACACACCGTTTCGGTATCAAGGGCAAGTTAGCTCCGCGCTACATTGGTCCCTTTCCCGTGGTTGCTAGACGTGGATTCGTGGCTTACAAATTGCAATTGCCGCCGCAATTCTCGCATATCCACGATGTGTTCCATGTGTCGCAACTCCGCCGGTCTTTTAAGGAGTCCCCGCATCGTGCTGTGGATCACGAGATGCTCCAGCTTCAAGATGATCTGTCTTATAAGGAGCAACCGATCCGTATCCTCGATCAAACTGAACGTCGGACCCGCCAGAAGACAACCAAGTTCCTGAAAGTGCAGTGGTCAAATCATACTGAAGATGAAGCCACTTGGGAACGCGAGGAAAATCTTCGGGCGGAATACCCCGACCTCTTTCCTTCTACCTCCTAAATTCTCGGGACGAGAATTTCTTTTAGAGGAGGAGAATTTGTAACACCCCCTTGTAATGATCACTGTGATCAACTGCTAATAATGCCAAGTCATTTTCATTTACAATGCATAATCACAGTGGTTAAAACAATCACTTCAAAACTCCTCTGAAAACTCCAATTCAAATTCAAATGCAAAATGAAGTTGTTCCAAAAATTATGGAAAAATGTCCATGTTGTTGCAAATATTCCAAAACAAATGATGTTGTTGAAAACAACATCACCAGCAACCCCATTAATGGGCTAGGGCATTTAAACAGTGTTAAAACAGCACTAATAAATGCTTTTTCATTTTTGTAAAAATTCAAAAATGATTCAAAGATGCTCAAACCAATTTTTGGTGATGGGTAATATTGCAACCCCATTTTTGGGCCAACTCACAATTTTTCCAAACTTCATTTGAGGGCCCTACCTTTTTCTTTTCCCTCTGCTGTTGAAATAAAAGAAAAACAGAGAAATGAATAAAAGGAAAAGGCCAGAAGGGCCTGGAGACCTTACCTGCTGCTGGGCCGCACAGGCCCAGCCCACCACCACCTGCCCCCTTCCTCGTGTCGCCGCCTCCATGGCCGCGCGCGCCACCGCCGCTCGCAGCTCGCCACCGCTGCGGAGCAGGTGAGCCGAGGGGATAAGGCCGCGCCGGGCCGTCCCCCCTGGCCATTCCCCTCCATTTCCCCCTCTCCCCCAAGCTCGCCGCCCTCTCCATCGCCTCCTCGCCCTCTCAGATCCGCGCGCCCGAGCGCTGCCGCAGCTGCTCGGCCGTTGCCAGCGCGGCCATCGCCGTCCATCGTCGCTGTCGTGGTGTCTGGTGGACGCGCGGTGGTCGACTACTTCGACCCCGACCACGAACCGGAGCCGACGAGCCCTGCATCGACTGCAAGCCGTCGCCCCCTTCCTCTCGGCCTCCGGCGAGCTCCGACGCTTTCCGGCCGCCTCAAGCCTGCCCCGAGCAGGCTCTCATCGGCTACCTTCGCTGTGAGCCCTCTCCCTCCTTCCCTGCCCCTTCTCGCCGTCGCTAGCTCACCGTAGACCCGGCTCCGCTCACATCCGAGCTCGTCGCCGCGTAGCTCATCGCCGGCAGAGCTCCGGTGGCCATTTGGCCTCGCCACCATGTCTAGCATGTTCGTGCGCGTGCGCTACGCCCTCCTAGCCCTCGCGCTCGAGCTCTTGAACACCGTAGCTCCGTTTTCGTCGCACGCCCGAACGCACCTCCGCCGTAGCTCATCGCCGGCGAGGTTTCCGGCCGTTTCCGGCCAAACCACTGCCACGGTTCGACGCGGCGTTGTCTTCTCGTTCGAACGAGCCTCACCGCGGCCCAAATGGTGGCTTGTGGGCGTTTTCCGACGAGGGCCGTGGCCCTCCGCCGTGTTTTGGCCTCGTCGGCGGCGAAACGCCGGCCACTGCCGTCATGACAGGTGGGCCCCGCCCTCAGTGACACTGGCTGTGGGCCCTGGGGGCCCCCGTTGACTGGGTTGACCAGTCAACTTTGCTGACTGGGCAACCCCAGTCACTGACATGTGGGGCCCCTGCGATTTAAATCTATTTAAAACGTTTTTATAAATAAAAGATATTTAGTTTAACTAATGAGTCTATGACAAGTGGGTCCCACACCCCTAATTAACCTGTTTTATTTAGTTTAAATCACTGTTAAAGTAACAGAGGCTGACATGTGGGTCCCACTGGACCCACATGTCAGATTTGACTGGTCAGCCGTCCTGTTGACTTGCTGATGCCAGCATGACATCATGCTGATGTCATATTTTCTTTTCTGTTAATTAAGATAATTCCAGAAATTCAAATAAACTTTGAAAAATCATATCTTTTAATCCGTAACTCCGATGAAAATAATTTATATATGAAAATTGCTCAGAATTTCGATACGAATCTAGATACGCCCTCCGTTTTCCCATTAGATGCCCCTAGCTAGATGAACATGGAACTTTCGGCCTGTTTTCGATAAATGAATAGTGCTCAACTTTAATAAAATAAATCCAAACAATTTCTTAAAAATAACTAATATGACCTAGACATGTTTTTAGGCCACCCTGCACTGCACGTTAGCTTAGCACGCTCTGTGTTGCATATGCTTGTGAATTTATCTGTTTCTTCCCCCTCTTCTCTCTCGGTAGAGTCCGGCGCTGACGCAGATCCCGAGACCGACGCTGTCCCGGTGATTGGTTCCCCCTCCGACGATCTTGCTTTTGCCACCGAGCAACCAGGCAAGCAACCCCCCTTGAGCATTTCCGATATCGCCTATGTCTATTCTCTCTTATTCTTGCATTAGAATTGCTGCTACTGCTACTGCTCCTATTACTGTTGCATAGTCTGTCTTTGCTAAATTGTTGATACCTGCTTTTATTCATAAACTGCTTAGTATAGGTTGGGTAGCACTGCTTGGACCCGCACTCTCGTAGTTGCCTCGCATAGTACCCTTGCCTCGATCAACCGATCGAGCCCCTTTCCCTGACCTTCTTCACATCACCGCACACCCCCTCCTAATATGCTCGACTCCGCAGAGTTAACATCGGGTGACGAGGGTGATACCTCCGAACTCACTTCTGATGTTGTCCCTGTGATATAGCTAGCTCGTTGTGGGTTACCGAGGGTGATTCCTCTTCCCACTTCCGACTTAGCTTTTGTCGTGCATCCGCTATGGTGAATACCGCCGAGGGTGATTCCTCCGGTACCACCTTATCGGGACTTGTCGTACAGGAGTCCAACGAGGGTGATTCCTCGGATTCCTCAACGGCATGGAAACCACACGGATGCCTGGTTTACTGTACCGTGTTTAAAGACGTATCGATCCCCGAGGCCGGACGTCGCCAGGAACAAAGGCGTGCGGCCAGAGGTATCGTGCGTCTGATGACACTTTATGGTGACTACTACACATGTTGGATAGAGACGGGTTGACCCTGAGGGGTACCCGCGAGTGCCTTTGAGGCGTGAGCTGTGGAGTTGGGTGACCAGTGAGGGTACCCGCGAGATAACTACGAGGCGTGGCCGGTCTTTCCCAGTCCTTGTCACAAGTCCTCGAGACGGGACGACGGGGCCAACAGTATCGTAGGCTCTGCTCGTTACCGCGCGCTCCCAACACACTAAGCGATTTGGATATTTGATCCGAGGGGCCTCCGGGTCCGATAGCACTAACCACCACGTGGGTGTGAGTGGGTGCTCTGCGTCGTATACATCAGCCGGAGTCGTCACGACGTCAGCGATTGAGCGGCCCGTTCGGATTGGACTTAGGATGCAACTGCGCTTGTATAAGGGGTTGCTAGGTCTGCTACCGAACGGCCTCGCAACGTGCGGAGTGTCCGGGGCGACGGCCATGACCCCCGGGGGCATAGGATTAGTCCGGCGTGCTCGATCCTCTCTGGCGGTATCCGGTCGGGTTGCGTCGTATTGTTTAGCCGAGGGCGGGCACGACCTGATGGTGTGTCCGGCCGGAGTTAAGCGAGCGTGGTGGGTAACTTGGTGCACCCCTGCAGGGAAGAAACAATCTATCGATAGCCTGTCCTACGGTAACGGACACTCGGAGTTGTATCCACTTCGGTACAACTAGAACTGGTGACTTGAGATATGAGATATGAGATGATGTTGCTGCAAACACTATATATTATTATGATGAAACTATTCTGTTTCCCTTCTTATTGCTGCAAGACGCTGAAGATGCTAGTCTTCGTCAGGACTAGGCTTTTCCCCTCTCTACTCTGGCTTTCTGCAGTCTAGTCCACCCACATAAAGCCTCCTTTGAAAATAATGCATTGCTAGTATAGATCTGATGTAAGTCTTGCTGAGTACTTTGGATGAGTACTCACGGTTGCTTTGCTTCCTCTTTTGTCCTACCCGCATGATAAACCAGACGACGGAGCCATGGTGCCCGCAGCCCCTGTTGACGACTACTACTACCAGCCCGAGGCTGGCTACTACTACTACCCGGCCGGCGAGTACTTCTACGAGGAGCCGGCGGACGACGACCAGGAGTAGGATCGGAGGTCCCAGGCAGGAGGCCTGTGCCTTTTCGATCGTAGCTTTTATTTTGCCCCGCCTGTGTAACAGGCCTATCTTCTGCTGTGTTGTATCTGTACCCAGATACCTAACGCTTCCGCTGACTATGTGTATGACATCATGTTATGTATTCGAGCCCTCGAGGCCCTGGCTTGTAATATATGACTTGTATGTATTTATTTATGTTTTAGAGTTGTGCTGTGATTTCCTTCACGTGAGTCCTTAGGCTTGATCGTGTGCATTTGCGTGTATGATTAGTGCACGGTCGAGCCGGGGTCGTCACACCAACCAAAGACATGCAACATGAACTCAAACACCATCCTCACCAAAGACCACCTCCATCATCACCCTACCATCTCCATGGGCACCCCATCTACATGGCCACCATCACCACCATCCACACGGCCACCACCACCATCACCCACACGGACACCACCATCACCATTTCGAGAAGAGACCTCCGTTTGGGTCAAGATCTCTCCAGGAGTGAGCTCCCAAAACTTGTTTGCCATGTCATCCATTGTGGTTGGGTTCATGAACATGATAGCACATTCTACGTCCTACCTTTCATTTCGAATCCGCTCCTCCTCGAGTGCAAGCCTACGTTCCTCCGCCTTCAACTTTATCTCTTTGGCGGCCAACTTTGACCTCCATTTCTCATCCACCAACAACTTGAGCTCATTTCATCTCACGCCCTCTCTTCTTTGCGTTAAACCTCCAAGGCTTTCTTGGTCTCAATCATGGACACAAACTCTTCTTTGTATGTGTTGTCAAATGCTCCTCTCCTCTTCCTCTCTTTTGCAATCTTGTTGCCATTTGTTCTCTTAGTGGCATCTTCATCCTCCTCGTCATCATCCTCAATGGGTATGCTTAACCTTGATCTCTTTGATGTGGTCTTGGAGTTTCTCCAAATCCACTTCTCATTGGTGCAAAGTTCTTTGTAGCAAAGGTACAATGTGAAGGGTGTGTGACCGTACTTGTTGTTGTGTTGCTTGAAAAGGTCTTGGATGTTAGGCCCATACCCCGAGACTTGCACACCTCGCGGTAGCGCATGCTTGACTTGGTCAATACAACTGGAGCGTTGGTAGCATTGGTATTGGATGGTACCCCAACGGTGCCCAAGAGAGACTTGTTTGTGACTTGATGTGACATCCACGATGTTGTTGTAGCACTCGGTAATCCTCCCTCAAAACCGTGCCTTTGATTGATCCGTTCCAACCAATGCATCAAGGGAGATTTTCATCCATGCCTAACACAAAGGTACATCTTCATCTTGGGAATAGTTGCGAGTCTTTGCTCTTGATGGTGGCTTCATGGTTGATTGTGTCTCCCATGGGATCGTCAACCTCTTCGGCCTCAACCTCCTCTTTGCACACTTGATGATCAAACACCAAGTCATAGTTGAAATCTTCAAGCCCAAGCACACGTGACTCCTTAAAAAATGACAAGAATTTAGTTGTGTTCATCTCCGCACTACGGCAACCACCACCACAACAAACAACAACAACAATCTCATCACCATATGGTTGCAAGCAATCACCAGACAATGCACCGAACAAAATGAAAAGACATTTTATTACCTTGATGAATTTCATCGACCACTTGGTAGCCACGACCCTTATGCTGGCAGCAACGGCCGGACGCGTAGGAGGAGTAGCTGTAGCAGTGGCCGAAGACGGGGTCCATGGCACCGGACGAGGACGAGGCATAGAAGACACCTTCTTCTTCTTCTTCGCCACCTCCTCGACGAGCGCTGACATAGTTGTCGTATGCTTCCTTGCACTCTTGCCGTGGCTAGGGCAGCGGGAGGGCGGCCTGCCGTCACCGAAGACGTAGCAGTTGTCTGCTTCCTTGCCTGCTTGCCGATGGCTGGAGCAGCAGGAGGACGGTCAACCGTCGCCAGAGATGCAACAACACTGCCACCGACCTTGCTACCGACGATGGTTGCCGGTGAGGTGGCCCTGGGGAGGTTTTGGTGCCCATCCTCTTTTTTGGTGCGCGCGGCGGCACGGGGGACATTTTCGGCAATGAAGCGCCGGTGGCGATGGCGGAAGGGTCTTACCTCTCCATCCCATCCGGAATCGGGGACATTGGTGGTGGCTGCGGTGAGTAGATACGACGTGACGAGAAGGTGTTGAGTAACGTGATTGTATTAGGAAACATAGGTTAGACTAGGAAATATTCTGGCTTGCCTTGTACTCCAAGTAGATCATGTACTCCTATATATATGCCCACGAGGCTCAAGCAATACAACAACTATTCCACCAATCTCCCTCTCTCCCCTCTAACATGGTATAAGTTTCCGGGTTCTAAACCCTAGCCGCCGCGGCTTCCGCACCCGCGCGCCGCTCCCGGGGCGGTCGGCCTCCATGACCGCCGCCGGGGCTGCGCCGCCCGTACCTAGGGTTCAACCGCCGGCCGTGTCGGCCGGCTGCCCTAGAGAGTCTTTTTCCCGAGCCCTTGCTCGGGTTTTTCTCTCTCTCGCCGGTCGCTTTGATCGGCGTTTACTTTTTGGTTTTCCGATCTAATCTTGATCGGTTTGCGTCGTCCGCCGCCGCCGTCGACCCCATGCGCCTCTACTCCGACCCCGGGCGACCAGCCGGCCTCTCCTCCGACCTGGCAGCCACGCGCGCCGAGGCGGCCTGTCCGGGCAAGCCGCCGTCCGCGCGTCGGTCTGCCCGTCGCCCTGCGCCGGCCGTCACCGCCCTGCTCCGACCGGAACACCTGCATCACCCCGGCCCGGCGGCCTCGCGCCATGTGACGGCCAATCATAGCAGTCGCTCGCGCGCCCGCCCACCCATCGATCCACATCACCCGCCTCCGCCGCGTCTACAGGGTGGCTCGGCGGTCTTGTCGTGGAAATAGCACGGCAGATGTCCGGTTTAGCGGACTTGAAGATGGAACCATCGCACAGGTTAGCTTGAAGGGGTTCATAGCACACAAGGGACACAGAGGGTTTATACTAGTTCGGCCCCTTCGATGAAGGTAAAAGCCTACGTCTAGTTGGTTTGGTATTGCTTGGGCGTCGAATTACAGGGAGCGGATTCGCTTGCCTGTGTCTCGACGGGTTGATTGTTGCTTGTCCCTGAACCGTCGCCGGGTCGTCCCTTTATATAGAGGTGACGCCTGGTCCGGTTTACAGAGTCCCGAGGCCGGCTCATACTTGTGTCCGCCTCGGTCTCTGTCTTTTCTTACTTATCTCTCAAGTAACATCGCTTGGCGGTTTACAAACCTTAATTCTACACATGGGCCCTAAGATCTCATGGGCCGTAGCCTTTACTAAATATTACAACCGAACATAATATAACTAAGCCGGTTTACACTAGCCGGTTTATACCTGCTAGCCATATCCCTGACATTAGGCCCCAGAATGATTTGAACTTGTTCATATCAGTCTTCCTTGTCTTGTATAATTTTCTTCTGTCTTCATACTCTTGTAAACCGGCTCTGACATCATCTTCGATATTCACTAGATCTGATCGTGACATCATCTCCGCATTTAACGCTGTGAGCTGTACCGCAGCTTTGTTTAATGGTTATCCGAAAATCGAGGCGTCAAAAAGGATCTTTATCCGATCTTTACCCCCTCGAATCCCGCACCTGTCGCTTCGCATCTGTCCCTTCGCTTATAAATATCACCGCTCCCCTTCATTCTTCCTTCTTCTCGCCTCTTCTTCCTTCGTCCGCCGCCTGAGCTTCAAGACTCCATTGTCAGCCGAGCTCGAAGCGCCGCCGTTGCTTCGCCAAGTCAAGATCTTCCTGGCCGCTGCATCAACCTGATTCGACCAGAAAACTCCGCCGCTGTCCTCCGTCGCTCCGGTATGTCCTTCCTTCCTCATTACCGATCTATATCTTCTAGTGTTCCTCCCTTGTTCTTCCGCCATTAGGGCTCCCAACGAAAGCTTCGTCTTGTTCCTCGTAGATACTTACTTCGTAGAAGATTTGTGACCTTTAGGCCCAGTTAACAGGTCTTCCATTGATATTAACTTTAAATCTCGCCACTTATACTTAATCCTATAGATTCATCTGCTTCGCATAAGATCCCTGACGTTTCTTCTCGTATCTTCTTGCACTTTATTTTTCTTTTCCTCGCACATCCAGATCTGTCCCACTTTAGCTGTTTACAAGGAAATTGTTTCTTCTCCTCTGTAGATCCATTAGGTATGCTCCGGTTTAAACTGTTATGCCCTGTTCTTGCAAAACTTTTGAAATTGAATGCGACGGTTTAGCTGTTCCTCTTTTACTGTCATGAACCGGAGATGACGTAGCTCGCTGTAATTGCCGGTTTAACCATGCCATTAGTCCTCAGTTCAAACCGTTGCGTGACTTTCATAAATTTCCGGTTTATATTGCTGTACCCGCATAATCCGTTTTCTGCACTTTATCTTTTCCAGTACTTGTCCTTTTATTGCAATGGCCAAGCAGTATGTCTCCTGTGATTGGGTCCCTTCTATTATTACTGAGGAAGACTTGGTCAAAATTTCTGAAATTGGTACGTTAGGCCCTCAATCTGTTTTGAAGTGGCGGGCCCCGGGGAACGAATGTCCTCCTACTCCCAGGTCCGGGGAGGTTATTGTGTTCTTTGATCACATAACTCGAGGCTTCTCTCCCCCCGGTTCAAAATTTTTCCGGGATGTTCTTGCTGCCTTCCAACTCCACCCTCAGGACATTGGACCCAACTCAGTTTCAAATATCTGTGACTTCCAAGTGTTTTCGGAGGTATATCTGCAAGAAGAACCATCTGTCGATCTGTTTCGGGATTTCTTTCACCTGAACCGGCGCACAGAATTCACCAGTGGACCGCATCAGGAGCTCGGCGGCGTTAGTATCCAGAAGAGGAGAGACGTTGTTTTTCCTCACGCCGCTTTACACACTCATCCAAAGGATTGGAACAAGTCCTGGTTTTATTGTATTGATACTTCTCCTGAAGGGGAGAATCCCTTGCCGGGTTACCGTGAAACTCGTATTCTGGAAGATCATCCTCTTCCACAACGGCTCAGCTCTGCCGAGCGGATCCGGTTTTCATCACAGCTCTCCAGGTTAAGAGCTTTCATAGCTAATGGTTTGACTGGAACTGATTTTATGCGCTGCTGGTTGTCTTGGAGCATCCTCCCTTTAAGCCGGCGATCACAACTGATGTGCCAATACTCTGGTAAACCGGATGATCCTCAACGGTTTACTAAGGACAAATTATCTGAATCGGAGGTTATTGAATCGGCTAAAAAGATGCTCAATGTCACTTTAGCAGACTACAGCAAAGTTGGGCTAGCTCCGTATTATAAAAGGAACAAACTGCCTGCTGTAAGTCTTACTTCGCCCTGTATTTGTAACCCGTTTCTTTAAACCGTCTTTCCAATTGTCTTTCTTTCCTTTGAATAGTCTGATGATCCTTTCTGGAAGAGAAAGCCTCAGGAGAAAACCGGCAAACAAGCACGCCGAAAAACTATTGCCAACAAGAAAAGAAAAGCAGCTGTTGACGCCAGTTCTCCCGCTGAAGATGATGATCCGGATTCCGAGGTATGAATTAATCCGGTTTTGAATTTTGCTTTCTTAAACTTATATCTGTATGTAATGATAACCTTTCCACAGGAGTTGGCTGAAGGTGATAATCCGGCCGAAGTTGAGGTAACCATTCTTTCCTCTGATTCAGAACCTCTTCCACAAAAAAGTCGTCAGACCGTCCGGAAATACCAATTTTCTCATCCTTATGCTTAGTTGGATCCTAATTTTATTTTGAAGAAACAACAGCATGAAGCTCTTCGCCGGACCACTCGCCATAGTGGCCTGGCCGTGGAATCATCCGGGATTTCTTTAACTCCGGCTCGAAAACGCCGTGCTGAGGTGATACTTTCTCCGACTCTTCTTCATCCCAAGGCCGGGCTTATCCGAAAACCTCTTAAACCGTCTGATCCTGATTATCAGGAAACTCCGCTTTCTTCTTCTGGTGAATCAACTGCCACGCAGCTTCCTCCCTTGAAAACTGTCCCAGGGTAACTTTTTGACTTTTCCGGTTTATGATTCCTTTCTGCTTTATAATGTTAACTCATTTTGCATACTTTTTCCAGCAAACCAAAACCTAGCAAGAAACCCAAGGCAAACAAACCTCCTGCCGAGACCACTGCAGATGATCCGGCCGATGATCCGGCAACGACCGTTCCTCCAGAAGGCAAGCCCATAGCTCCTCTTGAAGATCCTGTGCCCACAGATCATATCTCCGTCCCTGAGAATCCTACTGCTGAAGATGCCCATAATCCGCCAAGTCCGGCCTGGGTCAATTCTCCTCAGATTAATCCGGCGTCTCCCAATCCGGCTCACACTGCGACTCCTCCAACTGCACCTGCTTCTCCAGATGTTGTGGTGACTGGGACTGCCTTCGTTGCTCCAGCTGAGCCCACCGTTTTAGCCAAGCATACGGCTAAAACGGAGAAGTTAAATAAAGATAAGGGCAAATGGAGTACTGAAGTATCCAATCTTGCTGATATGAGCGCCCAAGAAATTTATTCTGGGTATCTAAACCGGCTCCATAGCAGCCGAGACTATGAAGCAAGTTTGGTTAACTTAATGAGGGAGAAATATGAGGTAACCCTTTCCTTCTGACTTTGTACCTTTGATGTGCTTCTATCCCATAACAGCCCCCAAGTTCCGGTTTAGCTGCGTGCTGAAGGTGAACCGGAACTTGTAGTTTGAACAATTGATCTTTACATTAGCCCCCAAGTATCAAGTAAATAACTTGTTTATGTATTTGATACTTGTAAAAATTGCTGATGATACTTCAACCATCCATTAGCCCCCAAGTGTCAAGTAGACAACTTGTTTGTGTGCTTGAGACTTGTAATCTTGTAATTGCCGTTACTTATTGCTTCAACTGCCATTAGCCCCCAAGTGTCAAGTATACAACTTGTTTGTGTGCTTGAGACTTGTAATCTTGTAATTGCCGTTACTTATTGCTTCAACTGCCATTAGCCCCCAAGTGTCAAGTATACAACTTGTTTGTGTGCTTGAGACTTGTCTGATTTTTACCTCTTGTCTTTTAACTGTGCTTGCAGGCTGAGTTGAACCGGAATGCTGATGAAATCAATGAACTCCGTAGCCGTCTTGCTGAAACAGAATCTGCCGCTTCAAAGGCTAAAAAAGATCTTCAGGTGAGTTTAAAGACTGCTGAAGATCTGAAGAAATACTTTGAAGAAGAGCGGACCACTTTTGAAGTTCAAAAGAAAGATCTGGAGAAAAGGGTTCAGGACGCTGAAGGGGCGCTTAATCCGGTTACAGAAGAGTTGACCGGTTTAAAGCAGCAGGTTGAGATGATGACCACTGCAATCTTTGGTAAGTATAATCTGAACTCCTGGTTTATCCCTGTAATGTTCTAACTGTGCCGGTTTAACCGTTATATCTGTGTGTAGGGCGCCGTGTCTCCCATCTTGGGGATGATCTCCGGAAGAAGCTTAAAGCGTGTTACACCTTGGTCGAGCAGCTATATTCCGGCGCTCAGAGGATCATCAGTGCAACTTCTTTCGGCAAACCGGCCCCTACCACTATCCAGGACACGTTGAAGAAACTATCTGTCTTGCCGGTTCATCTTGAAGAAGTCAAAAAATCTGCTGCCCGAGGTGGTGCTCTTCTGGCCCTTACCAGGGCTAAGGCCTGGGTTCCGGATCTTGATCCGGAAGAAGCTTTAACCGGATTTCCTGACACAAAAGATGACGGCTCAGCCTTTACCGCAAAGGATCTCTATGTTTTGACGAAGGAGATGCGTCCCCTCGCCAGCAAGCTTGCAGCGGAATATGACTTGTCCAGATATCATCCGGGATACAACTTGCAAAACGAGCGGGTGGAGCGGCCGGTTTATGACACCGTCAACTTAATCTCGCCGGTTCGTCCTCACACCTTCGCTCCTGACATAGAACCTTCTGAACTTATCAACGACGAGATGTATTTCCGGGCTTTGACGAAGCTTGACTGGCGTGTGCCGGACTTCCAACCGCTTCAGGAAGATGAAGATATTCCGGATCAAGGTGATGGCCAGCCGTCTCAGCAAGAAGGAGCATAATTCAAAGTTCATTGTTGTAACCGCAGTCTTTGTTTCGCCAAACAATCTTTTTAATCAGTCAGGCTTGCTATGCCTTTTAATAGGATAGCTGAAACTTGATCTGCCTTAATCCGGATGTTCTGTCTTATATGAATTTTTTTGCCGATCTCAACGTTGTCCGATGTTTACTTATCTTGCATATCCTCTGCTCCTGCTGAAATAATACTAAAAATATGTCCTAGTGGTTTACCACTGGACGGATTAAATTGTTCCCTTAAAACGACAAATAAGTATATCTTTATACCAGTAATAACTTTATACCTGAGATTATATACGCCCAACATTCTTAATCCTGTAGGACCTTAAAGTCGCTTGATGAAGACCTTCATGTATCCAATTAGAAACCCGAAAAACTCCGGTTCATCTTGATGATAAATGCCGGTTCATCTTGTTCTCCAAGACTTTGTTCGGAAATTTGTAGCTTTTTGCCTGATATATGATCCGGGTTTTAATGAACACCGGGTTACTCATGCTGGTATTCATGACCCAGACTTTCCACTTTATAGATATGTGGTCAGCGTCTGTAGCTGCTCCACTCCGGTTTAAAGGGTTATAAAACACAAACGCAAAAAGATGCAAATTTTGCAAATAAGACCATGTAGTCGAGGCTTTTTAGGAGCTGCCAGGCTCAAAGCAAGGTTCAGCCAATCAATGGGACGTGGTTTGTCCATCTCTTCCCAGGGGGCGTATAGAACCGCAAATAAAAACTGAGCCAATCAATGGGACGTGGTTTATCCAACTCTTCCCAGGGGGCCTAGCCAATCACTGAACGTGGCATTATCCAACTTTTCAGAGGGCCGATAGAATCGTACATAGAAATTGAGCCAATCACTGGGACATGGGCGTTACCATTCCCAGAGGGCCTCCATGGTTCCTCCTGAACCGGTGGGTAAATTAAACCAATCACTGAACATGGAATTATCCAACTTTTCAGAGGGTCTCCAGGGTTCCTCCTGAACCGGTGGGTAAATTAAACCAATCACTGAACGTGGAATTATCCAACTTTTCAGAGGGTCTCCAGGGTTCCTCCTGAACCGGATATGATCTCATGTTTTTTAGAGAGTTTCATTGCTCCTTTGCATACTCGAGGGTGCCGATGTAATCCGACGATCACGTTCTGCGGCGGGCTGCTGCACCGGCTCCTCCCTGGCAGGAGGTGCCCTACGGTTCGGAACCGGATTATTACTAGTCCCAGCCCCAGGTGTCCTAAATAGATTTGCTGCCTCATAAACCGGCGGCAGACGAGACTGGTACTTTCGTCCCCTTACTCCTTCCATAGAAGCTTGCTCCATCCTTAGGTAGAAAGCCTGATCATCCAGCTCCGCCTGTCTCGCTGCTATCATCTCTCTCTCTGCCTTCAGATCTTCTTTTAACCTATCAATCCGGCCTTTCAACTGAAGGAGCTCTGCATCATGATGCGCCTTGTCTGCTGGAGCTACTGTTTCCACCGCTTTAGCTGTGAATTCATCCATCAAGGTGGATAGAACATCAGTAAGTGAGAGGGTCGTGCCGCTCCCCCCTACGCCAGCTTCAGCTGTCGTCCCGTTCACCGGGGGCTATGAACCGGCCATAAAGACAGCCACCCGGTTTGGCGGGCCAAAGGGGCCCGGAATACTGTTTCCATCGGACTCGCCCTCAGACTGGCCGTCCTGCAACTGATACAGAGATTCAGTTTCTCCGGATGAAGATTCGTCGTCTGAGTAGACAACTGTTGCACCATCAGATTCCGATCCGTCCTCGGCTCGAACTCCGTGGATTGCTCCAACGGACACGTGTTTCATAGCGGGCTGAATCCGGGCCGATCTCGCACGCTGAGTCGGTTCGACGATGTTGGGGAAGATGTCCGGCTCAGGTCCCGGTTCGCCGATTTTGCCAATGAAGACTTGGATGCCACCGAAGGGAACCCGGTACCCGTATTCGATTGAATCGGCCTCCGGTCCCCAACCTGCGTCATCGATGTAGATCCGGCCGCGGCGACTTTTGGTCATCCGGCCGACCGTGTAACCCTTGAGCCCCTCAAGGCTGCCCTTCAAGAACTCGAAACCATCGTGCGGAGGCCCCACGGTGGGCGCCAACTGTCGTGGAAATAGCACGACAGATGTCCGGTTTAGCGGACTTGAAGATGGAACCATCGCACAGGTTAGCTTGAAGGGGTTCATAGCACACAAGGGACACAGAGGGTTTATACTAGTTCGGCCCCTTCGATGAAGGTAAAAGCCTACGTCTAGTTGGTTTGGTATTGCTTGGGCGTCGGATTACAGGGAGCGGATTCGCTTGCCTGTGTCTCGACGGGTTGATTGTTGCTTGTCCCTGAACCGTCGCCGGGTCGTCCCTTTATATAGAGGTGACGCCTGGTCCGGTTTACAGATTCCCGAGGCCGGCTCATACTTGTGTCCGCCTCGGTCTCTGTCTTTTCTTCCTTATCTCTCAAGTAACATCGCTTGGCGGTTTACAAACCTTAATTCTACACATGGGCCCTAAGATCTCATGGGCCGTAGCCTTTACTAAATATTACAACCGAACATAATATAACTAAGCCGGTTTACACTAGCCGGTTTATACCTGCTAGCCATATCCCTGACAGGTCTACCTCGCTGGCCTCATCCTCGTCTGCATCAGGCTCGTCAGCTGCCTCAACTCGGACGCCGCTGCTCCGTTGGTCGCTCGGGCCTCGCTGCCCGGGCGCCGGCGCTGCTTGGCAGCCCGGGTGCCGGTCGCACGACGTCCCACGCCGTCCGTCCTCGCCGGCTTCATCTCGGACTCCGCCGCCACACCATCTTCACCGAGCGGCGTCCCCGACCTCGCGCGCGATCGGATTGATCACCCGCCCGCCGCCACGATTCGCCACATCTATGCCGTGCGACCGATCTGGCCCATCGGTTGCGCGCGCCTTTGCAGGTCCCGTGAAGATCGTCCCGAGTACTGCACGCCTCTCCGCCGATCGAGCATCGGGCTGCCGTTGCGTCGCCCCGTCGGGCCGCAGCGCCGCGGCCCCGTGGTTCTCCTCGCGGCTGCATCGACTCGTGCTTCGCCGCTGCGTCGCGCCTTCGGGCCGTAGCACCGCGATACGCAGTCCCTGCCGCTGCCCCGAGGCTGTTCCCGTGGTTGCACCGACTCGCGAACCGCCGTTGCGTCGCCCCTTCGGGCCGCAGCGTCGCGGCCCGCAATCTCCGCCGCTGCCCCGAGGTCTTCCCGCCGTCGCCCCGACCCGCTTGCCGCAGCTACGTCGCCCCTTCGGGCCGTAGCGCCGCGGCCCGCGGTCCACTCCGCCGTCACCGCGCGTCGACTTCCCGTGGTATGCGCCGCGCCATCTTCCTTGGCGCGGGAACGTCACCGTCCGTGCCGGTCTTCGTCACGCTGTCAGGGTTCTTCGCCTACTTCGTGCATCGCCGCCGCACTCCTAACTTAGCCGCCGCTGCCGCCGTCAGGCCGCCGCCGCCGCTCTTCTTTGGCCGCCGCCGCCGCTACCTTCGTAGCCGCTGCCGTCGCCCGTCCACCCCCTTCGTCTTCGTGCAAGTACCAGCCCGTCGCCAGCGTCGCCGTCATCTACCCCGACCACTTCGTCTACTCCGACCATCGTTGGTGACATCGGCCCCACGCCGATGGACGCCGCAATCGTCATGGAGTTCTTCTCTGCTGGCCCCTCCGACTTCTCCGACATGGTGTACAGCTCGTGCAGGTCCCTCGTCTACGCATGCCCGGTGCTGGCAACACCGATGCGTGCCTTCATCCACGACGTGTCCCCGGGCCTGACAAGCCTGGTCAGCGCTTCGTCAACTTCATCTTCGTCCGTCTACGCATGCCCGGTGCTGGCAACACCGGTGCGTGCCTTCATCTACGATGTGTCCCCGGGCTTGGCAAACCCGCCGCGATGCGTCGTCAACAACATCTTCTTCCCGCGGCTCCACGGCGACTTCCTCGACACCGACTACCCCAACTCGGCATCGACCACGACATTCTTCGCACGGCTACCTCGACCACGGCTCCACCACATACGTTCTCAGCTACATCGACAAACGACACAAAGGGCTACCGCCTGCTTGAGCAACCTCGTTGGTTTCCACTCCAGCCATGACTCCGCGATGCGTCGACCGTTTC
>LR738713.1:808884766-808908896 GCA_902687465.1 Secale cereale
GTCAAATTCCTTTAAAAAGGAAATAAAAGGGGTAATTTGAAAATCAAACATATTTTTGTAGTAATAATTACAGAATTTCGTCCACTGTTTTTAGTAATGGAATAGGAATTTTTTTTGTTTTATTCTAAACATGCAATCTCCAGTGTTTTGTACCTCCACGATCGGCAGAGGTAGCTCTAAATATACTTGGCTGGTTAGCTTTGCCCACAAAAATTTGGATACATCTTGTTAAAGCTACAATATATTTCTTACAAGGTGATTGAGATTTTCAAGGACAAGAACTTGTTCACATTTCCTTTTCCTTGTGTAAATAATTTGGTTGTCAATGTAGCTCTGCAACTTTATGGCATATATATTCAGGAAAATAGAAGGCATCTGATTAGCTGAATGCTTTAACGCTTGGTAGGATACTACAGGGATGGATCTGATTCTGTAACTCATCATTGTATAAGTTGATAAAAATGTTGTGGCTGTGTCTCCAGTGGAGTACTATGTCCTGTCTTGCTTTCTAGATTCCTTACCGTTCAGGCTTTGCAAGCTTGTATGTTCCTTTTACCCTTCTACCAATTGCATTCTTCATAACTTTGACTGTACTATTTTGATGTCTTGTGTCGTTGTTTTCATGTGTTGGGCAATCGGCGAGGAAGCTGCAGCAGGACGTCGAAGTGGAAGACTGGGAACAATCATGTGAATCATGAGACCGAGGTAGTTTTGCCAAGATGAGTCGTTTTTATTTAGATCTCATTTTGTCAATATATGATGCATATCAAAGGTGTTACTCAGTCACCTTCAAGTGGTTCCTGGCTGTTGCCGGTTGACTGCTCAGTTGGAAGTATCTTTGTCATGCAATAAACAATGAGCTCTTTTCAAATTTCTTGTGTTCTTTTCACAGTTTTGGTTTCTTAGCTCTTGCCTCAGGTGCAAGCAATACTCAGCTAGACATAAATGAACTCAAACTGGGTTGACGGCATGTGCCATCAAGTTGTGAATGTTTGTGGCTTTGGCATTGCTTTCCAAAGTTGATTTAAATGTGTATTTGCTTATGATGTTCTTCAGACTAGTTCGATTCTTATTTACAATGTTCTTCAAACTAGTTACCACTCTTATTACAATGTGGCTAAGCAACCACTTCCTTATTAACAGTTTGTGCAACAGTTCAAGGTAGTTTTCTCTATAGGCAACATGTATTATCTCCTCTTGTAGCAAACTAGTAAAAATCTATACTTCATATGAAGCATTTGTTTCCATCTCTTTGTAAAACGATTTAGCATTTGTCTGAATAGTAGCAAAAAGACAGTTTCCAGATTACTTGAAATTAGATGTCTCATCTGAATTTCATTGAACTTCGGGTTTGGCACACGTTATTTAGTTCCAACTAGATTCTGTTCATTTGTTTCTTTTTGCTCTCAGCACATTCGTTTTATTTGCAAGTGACAACTCGACACTGCTCGTTTCGGTGCTGAATAGAGCTTTTCAATTTGCCTCCGCTGCAGGGTTAATGCATGGCAGCCAAAATTGCCCGTCAAGATGATTCTTATCACTAGTAGAAAATGGGCCATTAGTCCCGGTTCCACGGGCCCTTTAATCCCGGTTTTACAACCGGGACAAAACGTTCCAAACTAAAGCTCAAAACTTTTAGTCCCGGTTGGCTTACGAACCGGGACGAAAGGGGCTTCACGTGGCTGCGCAGCGCTCAGGTAGGAGGATATTTAGTCCCGGTTGGTAACACCAACCGGGACCAAAAGGCTCCACGTGGTTGTTGCGCAGCGCTCAGTTAGGAGGACATTTAGTCCCAGTTAGTAACACTAACCGAGACCAAAAGGCCGCCACGCGTCAACAGCCTCCCAGACGCTGTTTTTTAGGGGGGGGGGGGAGGTTAGGGGTTTTGGAGGGTTTATCGGTTTCATATTGTGTTAGCTAGCTACTACATATAAAGAGAAGTGACCTCTCTCTCCCCGTGCTTGGTTGACGCTAAGTACTACATATAAAGAGAACTCGACGCTATTGTAAGCAAATAAAGGAAACCATTAATTACACAAGATCATCATGAACCCTCTTTTTCTCCGTGCTCGGCCGAACAACAAGTTTTTGTATATCTATCCGACGCTACTACATATATACAATATAACATCCCTGACATCATCAAGCACCAAACCCCCATTTAACTTTCATATGGTATTCTTCATTTTCATGTATGACGTGGTCAAGAAAAAATCACGCCAATTCCTCTTGAATTGCTCTTATGCGATCATGTGGTAGGAGTTCACCCCGCATTTGCCACATCTAATTTAAAGAAGGCGGTCAATACATATATATGAATAAAAGTCAACACAACTGAATGTAATAAAATAAAATTGTGAATATTCTTTACGTACTTCATATTGTTGGTCAGAGTAGCCCCGCTCAGAGGTAAAGTGGCGAATGAACACGCAAACGTAGTATCCACATAAATAATTCTCGCCTTCCTGCCACAAGCATTTTACGAGAATAAAGTTCAATCAAACTGATAATCAAGCATGATAACGGCATTGATGAAACTAGAATCAATGAGAGATGCGCGGAACTAGCTAGTACTACTTACTTTGGGCTGTCTAAATCGCTCATCAACCCTTTTCTGCAATATGGATTTCTCTGTGTCCCAATCAGCCTGTTCCTTCTTGAAGTTCTCCTTCAACTTTTTCATAGCTGCTAAGGCACTGGTCAACTCATCTTTTGCTTTGGATGTTTCTGTTTGCTGGGACTTGAGGTTTTCTTGAAGATCAGCGGTTTGGGATTCCTTTTTGCTTAGCTCAGCCTATAAGAGACATACATATCATGAGTTGGCAAAACATATTTGAAGTAGTAAGCACATAACAAGTTATACACTTGGCACTTGGGGGCTAATGCATATTTGTTTGTTACCAGAAGTTTTTACAAGTCCCAAGCTCAATACAAGTATTATGCCTGGCACTTGGGGGCTAATGTATATTTGCTCAAAATAACATTCCGGTGTTCTTCCATTAGCCAGTTTACTGGATGATTGGTGTACAATAATATTCAACAAGAAACTTGGCAGGATAAAAGTCCCGGTTCATCTTGAAAGAACAAACCGGCCTTGGGGGCTACACAGGCGAAAGTTGCAAAATTAATATTCTACAAGTCCCGGTTCATCTTGAAAGATAAACCGGCCCTTAGGGGCTACAATGGAGTTGCTATTAGAAATTTGAGAAAAGAGAAACAGTTATGCAGAGTTAAGCAGCAGTTACCTCATATCGCTCTTTCATCAGATTCACTAAACCGGCTTCATAGCCGCGGCTTGTGTACAGACGGTTCAAAAAGCCAGAATGAAGGTCTTGGGCGTTGAGGTGGGCATAGCTTGACAAATCCGCATTCCACTTACCTTTATCCATAGCAGAAAATTCTTCCTTGGCATTATGCTTTGTTAAAGCGATAGGACTGCCAGGAGTAGTGTGGCCGAAGCCAGTAATCATAATATCATCCGTTGTGCCATTAGCAGCCTTGACTAGGCTTGGCGGTTTATCATTAGCTCGGACTGGGCTTATCGGTTTATCGACATCGCCCGCTGGATCAACTTCTACTTGTTCAACGAAAAAATCATGATCTTGTGGTGGTGGGTCATCAAGCATGGCGTCAGCATTAGCTTCTAGCGGTTCTGGAGTTTTTTCCGGTTCAGTGACCACATTATCATCGGCCGGTTTACTTAGCTTGGCCTTTTTGCTGGGTCTAGGCTTGGCACTGACAAGAATGAACAGAAAGGTCAGAACATTGAATAAACATAAAGTGTTCAAAGTAAGTTTTAAGCATAAACTCACCCAGGAACCATCTTGAGGGTTGGAAGTTGTGTGGCCGTTGACTCGCCAGATGATGAATGAGGTGTTCCCTGATAGTTTGAATCAGACGAATTAAGAGGCTGTCGGAAACGACCCGCCTTGGGATAAGAAACATCAAATATATATGAGACCTCTGATCGACGTTTCCGGACCGGAGTGTTTGGTAAACCGGCTGAAGTAACTACTTGGCCGCTGTGCCGGGTTGTGCGGCGAGCTTCATGTTGCTGCTTCTTCAAAAGAAAGTTTGGGTCCAAGTGAGCTAGGGGTGAGAAAATCTTACTTTCCGGTTTGCTTGACGGGTTTTCTGTGTTGGCAGAGGATCTGAACTGAAGGAAAGAATAATTATCTCTACATCATCAGCTTGACTGCCTTCAGCGTCATCTTGATAATAGTCATTGTCAATGAGGTGTATGAAAAGGGAGCCAAGAGAGTCAAGTTCTACCTCTGATTCCGGTTTATCCAGATCATCATCAACGTTTAATTCGGAAGACTCAGCGGTTTTATTTTTGGCAGGTTTCTTGATAACCTTAGTCTTGGGGCGAGATATCTTTGCCGGTTTATCCTATGACTTCTTGTTCCAGAACGGATCATCACCCTGTCAAAGATTGATGAAATTTAGAGACGATATTTTAAAAAAAGGTCGAATTAAAGCAACAAGTTATAGATCCTTACAGCTGGCGGTTTATTGGAAGCATAGACGGGATTCAGCCCTGTTTTGCTACAGACAGCCACCGGTTCATCCAGTATCTTCTTAACAGATTCAGTAACTTCATTTTCTGTTAGCTGAGCGTCAATATGTCATTGAGGATCTTTCAAATCCCCACTGCACTCACACATTAAACCGGGGCATCGCCTTAGAGGCAGAATGCTCCAGGAGATCTAGCAACGAACGAAATCGACGCCTGTTAAACCGTTTGCAACAAAGGCCCAGAGCTTTGAAAGCTGTGGTGCATACTTGGATCGTTCCTTGGCACTAAGCCGTTGAGAAAATGGATGGGTATTGGTAAGCCGACGAGGATGATAACCCGACAAAGGATTCTCATCAGTTGGAAACGTATCTTGGCAGTAAAACCAAGTCTGGTTCCAGTCTTTGGGGTGACTATGATGCTTGGCGTGAGGGAAGCTGACCTCTTTCCTTTTCTGGATTGACATCCCGCCAAGCTCAGTATTGGGTCCGTCTGTAAATTCTATACGGCGGTTCAAATAGAAGAAATCCCTAAACAGTTCAACCGTGGGCTCCTCTTGCAGATAAGCCTCACAAAATACTTGGAAGTTGCAAACATTGGACACATAGTTTGGTCCAATATCTTGCGGATGGAGTTGGAAGCTAGCAAGCACATCACGGAATATTTTGATCCGGGAGGGCTAAACCCTCGAGCCAGATGATCAACAAACACAATCACTTCTCCATCTTTAGGTTCAGGAGGATTTTCTGGACCAGGGACTCTCTAGTGGATGACATCCTTTTTTGCTAAAGCGACAATCTCGACTAACCCGTTCAGCTGTTCCTTGGTAACCCAGGACGGAACCCAATTGCAGGAATAAAATTGTTTGGCCATTTTCAATGAAAAGCTGAAATTACAGATGAAATGCCGGTTTATGAATCATGGCTAACAAGTATATATCATCGCAAGATCAGCAGGAGAAGATGTTGAGGCATATGCACATTGTTAAACCGGAGTCAGACATTGGCAGGGTTACAAAGGTAACCGAAACGACGGTTTAAGAGGGGACTAATGGTACCTGCCGGATTACAATTTTCTAAGGTTAAACCACCTATGCGGGTATGGAAGGTAGAGATCTGAAATAACTAAGTGATGGAAAAACATGTTTCACAGATTGATACGATAATTTCAGATCTGCAGCGTATCAATAAATCAAAGTATATTCAGACCTAAGATAACAGGTGCTTAAGCAGTTCATCCGATACAGATGAGATTATTCTATAGGGAGGATGCGCTAAATGATGAGAAAGGAGATTATAGCTACAACCGCGCAGGAAAATATCAGATTTAAAATTGCCATTTATGCCACGGGGAAGGACAGGGAAGAACATCACTAAGCTTCGATGAACTCGCAGAAAACCCTAAACGGGATCTATGGGAGGAACAATGAAAGACTTACCAGGGCTTTTGAACGCGGAGGCGTACATGCGGCGCTCTGGTCAAATCAGGTTGATGCAGCGGCCGTTGTTGTTGCATAGGCGAAGGTCGACGACGGCGGCAGCGCTCAGGTATTGAGACGACGCGAGGTGGAAGAAAGGCGAAGAGGCAAGGGGAGAAAAAGAAAGGGGCCCTTGGCCCTATTTATAAGACGAAGGGATAAGCGACAGGCGCGAGAATCGAGGAGCCCAAAAAATGGATATGTGACAGAGTTGTCGCGTCGATTTTTGGAGGCTCATTAATAAAAGTAAGCTATATACGGTTTTTTAATGAACAGGTGACGTCTTGACGGTTTTCTATAATCCTGGAAGATGACATCATGGCGGATTATAAGATTTACTCGAAGGCGCTGAAGAAATTTTCCTAAGTGTTGAAGATTGACATGAACATGTTCAAATCAATCTGGGGCCTAATGTTGGGGATATAACTACTGAGTATAAACCGCCCAGGAGGGGCCGGGTTATACCTACAATGAGTTAACCATATTGAAGCCCATGAAGACAAGGAGTATGGCGCTTTACTATAGAGATCTAAGAGCCCAGGGCCCAAAGGCGGATTAGGGCCCGTAGACATAAACCGTCATAAGATGTATAGCTTGTGTTGTAAGATAGGAACGGATAGAAACCGAGCCGGACACGTTTATGAGCCGGCCTTGGGATTCTGTAAACCGCCGGGCATCAACCTGTGTATATAAAGGGATGACCCGGCGGCGGTTCAGGAACGACAGACAACAGACAATAACTCGAGAGCCAGGCAAAGCGGATTCGCTCCGTGGTCATCGAAACCCTAGCAATACCACACCAACTAGAGTAGGCCTTTACCTTCACCGCAAGGGGCCAAACTAGTATAAATTTCCTTGTGTCCTTTGTCCCGCTTTAACCCCTTTAAGCTAACCCGTCGCGATGGCTCCACGACTAAGTCCTCACACTAGGACATCTGCCGTGACAAAACCACGACAATCCTCCTCTGCGGTAGGCTGAAATTTGTCATCGGCAAGTTCCAAAGATCGCTCTTCTATCTATCCTGGACGTAACAAACTTCAAGGTCCTTCTTTTTATTCCGTTCCTGGATGTTGATCGGGAGGTTGTCCTAACAACAACTCTGCACTGATGTACAAATGCGTCCTTGGTCCGCTTGGGAGCAATCGGTTGGCCATCTGGAGCGATTTCTTCGATCGTGAACCTTTCATCCCGGCCTAACCTTTTCTTCGTGCCTCGTCTCCTTATGGAAGTTTGGCTCAATCCGGAGGGCCATAAAACAAGAAAGAAGCGTTAATATATGTACATACAAAACAATTAATGCATCTAAAAGCAAAAGAAGGCTGACATAAGAAAGTATCTCGCCGTACTTTGCAACGGTTAAGGCTCCCTCCTCCGTTTGGTCACCGGAGCCGTGATCATGATCTCCTTCCTCCGCCATTTGGTCACCTTCGTCATGATCATGATCTCCTCCCTTCTCCTCTCCTTCCTGACCATTGATGTCGTTGAGAAACGACAAGGGATCACCTCCGGCGAGGATTATATTCCCCAACAACTCTTCTTGTTCTAAGTCTTTGTCCATAGTAATTTTTGCAAATATTACAACCATGATAGATGTATTAGTGGAAAACATAGACCTACCTAATCACAACAATGAATCATATGCATATATCAACAATGGATTAGTCGCAAACATCATGCAAAGTTATAGGGGGTTATACTTTCAAGAGAGGATACTTCGCGGACTGCCTCTCTCATGCATGTCCAACATCCCCCGGCCTCGAGAGTTTGTCGGGTAGGGGTGATACGTCCATTTTGAATCATGCTTATATGTTGATATTTATTGCATTATGGGCTGTTATTATATGTTTTGTCACAATACTTATGCATTTTCTCTCTTATTTTATAAGGTTTACATGAAGAGGGAGAATGCCGGCAGCTGGAATTTTGGGCTGGAAAAGGAGCAAACTCTGGAAACCTATTCTGCACAACTCCAAAAGCCCCGAAACTCAACAGAACTTTGTTTCAGAAAATATAAAAAATATCTGACGAAAGAAGTCCACGAGGGGGACCACCGGCTGTCCACGAGGGTGGGAGGCGCGCCCCCTTCCCAGGGCACGCCTCCTGCCTCGTGGGCTAGCCGGAAGGCCTCCGATGCCCATCTTCTCCTATATGAGTTGTTTTGACCTGGAAAAAATCATAAGGAGGCTTTCGGGACCAGACGCCGCCGTCTCGAGGCGGAACCGATGCAGAAACCAATCTAGGGCTCCGGCAGAGCTGTTCTGCTGGGGATACTTCCCTCCGGGAGGGGGAAATCATCACCGCCGTAATCACCACCAACTCTCCCATCTTGGGGAGGGCTATCTTCATCAACATCTTCACCAGCACCATCTCCTCTCAAACCCTAGTTCATCTCTTGTATCTAATCTTTGTACCCAAACCTCAGATTGGTACCTGTGGGTTGCTAGTAGTGTTGATTACTCCTTGTAGTTGATGCTAGTTGGTTTATTTGGTGGAAGATCATATCTTCAGATCCATTATGCATATTAATACCTCTCTAATCATGAACAATATTATGTCTTGTGAGTAGTTACTTTGGTTCCTGAGGACATGGGAGAAGTCTTGCTATTAGTAGTCATGTGAATTTGGTCTTCGTTCGATATTTTGATGAGATGTATGTTGTCTCTCCTCTAGTGGTGTCATGTGAACGTCGACTACATGACACTTCACCATTATTTGGGCCTAGAGGAAGGCATTGGGAAGTAATAATAGATGATGGGTTGCTAGAGTGACAGAAGCTTAAACCCTAGTTTATGCGTTGCTTCGTAAGGGGCTGATTTGGATCCATATGTTTCAGGCTATGGTTAGGTTTACCTTAATACTTCTTTTGTAGTTGCGGATGCTTGCATTAGAGGTTAATCATAAGTGGGAGGCTTGTCCAAATAAGGACAGCACCCAAGCACCGGTCCACCCACATACCAAATTATCAAAGTACTGAACGCGAATCACATGATCGTGATGAAAACTAGCTTGACAATAATTCCCATGTGTCCTCAGGAGCGCTTTCCTTTATATAAGAGTTTGTCCAGGCTTGTCCTTTGCTAAAAAAAGGATTGGGCCACCTTGCTGCACCTTATTTACTTTTACCTTTTGTCACTTGCTACCAATTACCTTATCACAAAACTATCTGTTACCTATAATTTCAGTGCTTGTAGAAAATACCTTACTGAAAACTGCCTATCATTTCCTTCTGCTCCTCGTTGGGTTCGACACTCTTACTTATCGAAAGGACTACGATAGATCCCCTACACTTGTGGGTCATCAAGACTCTTTTCTGGCGCCGTTGCCGGGGAGTGAAGCGCCTTTGGTAAGGAAAAATTTATATAGTGTGCTGAAATTTATTGTCACTTGTTACTATGGCTCAAAATCCTTTGAGGGGCTTGTTCGGGGTATCTTCACCCCGACCAGAAGAGCAAAGAGTTGCTCCTGAACCTACTGCACCTATTGAAAATGTTTGCTTTGAGATTCCTTCGGGTATGATAGAGAAACTGCTTGAAAATCCCTTTACAGGAGACGGAACACTGCATCCCGACTTACACCTAATCTATGTGGATGAAGTTTGTGGATTGTTTTAGCTTGCAGGTATGCCCGAGGATGTTATCAAGAAGAAGGTCTTCCCTTTATATTTGAGGGGAGATGCATTGACATGTTTAGGCTATGCGATGATATGGGATCATGGAACTATAATCGTCTGAAGTTGGAATTTCATCAGAAGTTCTACCCTATGCACCAGGTTCATCGTGATCGTAATTATATTTATAATTTTTGGCCTCGCGAAGGAGAAAGCATTGCTCAAGCTTGGGGGAGGCTTAATTCAATGTTATATTCATGCCCCAATCATGAGCTCTCATGAGAAACGATCATTCAAAATTTTTATGCTCGACTTTCTCTTAATAATCGCTTAATGCTCGATACTTCTTGTTCTGGATCTTTTATGATGAAGACTATTGAATTCAAATGGGATTTATTAGAAAGAATTAAACACAACTCTGAAGATTGGGATCTCGACGAAGGTAAGGAGTCAGGTATGACCCCTAAGTTTGATTGTGTTAAAGCTTTTATGGATACCGATGTTTTCCGTGAGTTTAGCACTAAATATGGACTTGACTATGAGATAGTAGCTTCTTTCTGTGAATCTTTTGCTACTCTTGTTGATCTCCCCAAGGAGAAGTGGTTTAAATACCACCCCCCTATTGAAGTAAAAGTAGTTGAACCTATTAAAGTTGAAGAAAAGACTATCACTTATAATGTTGATCCTGTTATTCCTACTGCTTATATTGAGAAACCACCTTTCCCTGTTAGGATAAAGGATCATGCTCAAGCTTCAACTGTAGTTTGTAAAAGTAATACTAGAACACCTACACCCTTTGAGCAAATTAAAGTTGAACCTAGTGTTGCTATGGTTAAAGATCTCTTGGTAGAAGATTTAGATGGACATGTTATTTATCTCCAAGAAGAGTCTGCTAACCCAATGCTAGGAACAATCATAGACCTATTGTGGGCTTGCCTGTTATCTCTGTTAAGATAGGAGATCATTGTTATCATGGTTTATGCGAAGTAGGTGTGATAACCCACAAGTTTAGGGGATCGCAACAGTTTTCGAGGGTAAAGTATTAAACCCAAATTTGTTGATTCGACACAAGGGGAGCCAAAGAATACTCTTAAGTATTAGCAGCTGAGTTGTCAATTCAACCACACCTGGAAACTTAGTATCTGCAGCAAGATAGTTTAGTAGCAAAGTAATATGATAGTGGCGGTAGCAGCAATAAAAGTAACGATAGTGTTTTTGTGATAGTAGCAACAGAAAAGTAAATAAGCGACTAGCAATATAGGTAAAGCTTGTAGGCATTGGATCGGTGATGGGAAATTATGTCGGATGCAATTCATCATGTAGAAGTTATAACCTAGGGTGACACAGCACTAGCTCCAGTTCATCAATGCAATGTAGGCATGTATTCCGAATATAGTCATACGTGCTTATGGAAAAGAACTTGCATGCCATATTTTGTCCTACCCTCCCATGGCAGCGGGGTCCTATTGGAAACTAAGGTATATTAAGGCCTCCTTTTAATAGAGTACCGGACCAAAGCATTAACACATAGTGAATACATGAACTCCTCAAACTATGGTCATCACCGGGAGTGGTCCCGATTATTGTCACTTCGGGGTTGCCGGATCATAACACATAGTAGGTGACTATAGACTTGCAAGATAGGATCAAGAACACACATATATTCATGGAAACATAATAGGTTCAGATCTGAAATCATGGCACTCGGGCCCTAGTGACAAGCATTAAGCATAGCAAAGTCATAGCAACATCAATCTCAGAACATAGTGGATACTAGGGATCAAAGCCTAACAAAACTAACTCGATTACATGATAGATCCCATCCAACCCATCACTGTCCAACAAGCCTACGATGGAATTACTCACACACGGCGGTGAGCATCATGTAATTGGTGATGGAGGAAGGTTGATGATGACGATGGCGACGATCTCCACTCTCTGGAGGCCCGAACGTACTCTAGATCAGCCCTCCCGGGAGAGATTAGGGCTTGGCGGCGGCTCCGTCTCGTGAAACGCGATAATTCATTCTCCTTTATTTTTTTCCCCGAAACGAAAGATATAGGATTTGGGGGTACGTCGGTGGAGCACCAGGGGGCCCACGAGGCAGGGGGCACGCCCCACCCTCGTGGACTGGCCCAAGGCCCCCTGGTGTGAATCTTATTGCAGGTATTTTTTATATTTTCCAAAATAATTCTCCGTTGATTTTCAGGCGATTCTGAGAATTTTTTATTCTGCACAAAAACAACACCATGGCAGTTCTGCTGAAAACAGCGTCAGTCCGGGTTAGTTCCATTCAAATCATGCAAGTTAGAGTCCAAAACAAGGGCAAAAGGGTTTGGAAAAGTAGATACGTTGGAGACGTATCAACTCCCCCAAGCTTAAACCTTTGCTTGTCCTCAAGCAATTCAGTTGATAAACTGAAAGTGATAAAGAAAAACTTTGACAAACTCTGTTTGCTCTTGTTGTTGTAAATATGTAAGCTAGCATTCAGGTTTTCAACAAGATCATGAACTAACCACATTCACAATAACTTTCAGGTCTCAAGACTACTCATATCAATGGCATAATCAACTAGCGAGCAATAATAATAAACCTCGAATGACAACACTTTCTCAAAACAATCATGATATGATATAACAAGATGGTATCTCGCTAGCCCTTTCTGAGACCGCAAAACATAAATGCAGAGCACCTTTAAAGATCAAGGATTGACTAGACATTGTAATTCATGGTAAAAGAGATCCAGTCATGATCATACTCAATGCAAATTAATAGTAATACATGCAACGACAAAGGTGCTCTCCTGCTGGTGCTCTTTGATAAGAGGATGATGACTCTGCATAAAAGTAAATAGATAGGCCCTTCGCAGAGGCAAGCAGGGATTTGTAGAGGTGCCAGAGCTCGATTTTTAAATAGAGATTGAATAACATTTTGAGTGGTATACTTTTATTGTCAACATAACAACCAAGAATCTCGATATCTCCCATGCTACGCACCTTATAGGCGGTTCCCAAATAGAATGGTAAAGTTTATACTCCCCCAACCACCAACAAGCACACTCCACGGCCATCCGAATCCATGGGGTACCGTCCAAACAAGCAACAACCCTGGGGGAGTTTTGCTTAATTATTATGATTTAAGCATGGGACTGGGCATCCCGATTACCAGCCATTTTCTCATGAATGATGAGCGGAGTCCACTCATCGTGAGAATAACCCACCTAGCATGGAAGATATAGACAGCCCTAGTTGATACATGAGCTGTTCGAGCATACAAAACAGAATTTCATTTGAAGGTTTAGAGTTTGGCACATACAAATTTACTTGGAACGGCAGGTAAATACCGCATATCGGAAGGTATGGTGGACTCATATGGAACAACTTTGGGGTTTATGGAAGTAGATGCACAAGCAGTATTCCCGCTTAGTACAGGTGAAGGCTAGAAAAAGACTGGGAAGCGACCAGCTAGAGAGCAACAACGGTCATGAACATGCATTAAAATTAATTAACAATGAATGCAAGCATGAGTAGGATATAAATCACCATGAACATAAATATCGTGAATGCTATATTGATTTGTTTCAACTACATGCGTGAACATGTGCCAAGTCAAGTCACTTAAATCGTTCGAAGGAGGATACCACCCATCATACCACATCACAACCTTTTTAATATCATGTTGGCACGCAAGATAGACCATTATAAACTCTCAGCTAATTAAGCGTGGCATAAGCAGCTATGATCTCTAATTGTCATTGCAAACATGATTCATTCATAACAAGATGAATCAGGAACGACGAGCCATCATATTTACAAAATCAAAAGAGGTCGAGTTCATACCAGCTTTTCTCATCTCAATTAGTTCATCATATATCATCCTTATTGCCTTTCACTCGCACGACCGAACAATGTGGATAATAATAATAGTGCACGTGCATTGGACTAAGCTGGAATCTGCAAACTTTTAATACAAGAGAGAAGACAAAGTAATATGGCTCAAGGTTAAATCAACAACAAAGCATATGAGAGCCACTAAGCATTTTCAATCATGGTCTTCTACTCTTAACCCCCAAAGAAAATAAAAGAAACTATTTACACGGGAAATCTCCCAACAAGCAAAAGAAGAACGGGAAATCTTTTTGGGTTTTCATTTTTTTACTACTACAAGCAAATAAAGTAAACTGGCTAGAAGCTACAACTAATATTTTTTGTTTTTCTGGATTTTTCTAGCACACAAGAAAAATACTAAGAAAAAGAAATTGAAATTAAGCATGGATGGTACAGTGAAAGAGTGTGAGCACAGACAACTAGAATAAGTGTGTGAACATGAATGTAAGTCGGTGAGAAACACGTACTCCCCCAAGCTTAGGCTTTTGGCTTAAGTTGGTCTATGGCCACGGATCAAAGCCACTCCCTCCAGTGTACTGAGATGTGTCCTCTGGATGCCACTGGTTGGCGAGCTCATCCAGCTCCCACCCATAAACAGATTGACGGGAAGGATCAAGTGGTGGTTCTGGCTCAGGCTCTGAAGCTTGTGCCTGGCCTTGGTACTTGTAGAAGGCATTTGAGGTGATGATAAATACGCCTGTAGACAGATCAAACAAAGAAGGTGCAGGCAAGGTAACAATTTCATAGTATATTTAATCAAACCTTAATTTATAATTAGGCTGCATATTCTTGTCTTTAACAATAAAATCATGAGCTACCATGCTCTTGTAGTCTAGATAAACAAGGGCAAGCAATTTTTCTTCCTTCTCATGATGCCTAATAGGTATATTAAAATATTCAGCAAGGCGAGAAGCAAAGATGCCTCCAAAGACGGGCCCCTTTGAGCGGTTCAGACTCAATCGTTTGGCAACAACGGCGCCCAAGCTAAAAGTTGTGTCATGAAACAAAGCATGGCGTAAAATGATAATATCAGGGGCACTAAGATTCCCATTGTTCCCGCGACCAATTAAACATCTACTAGCAAATAAAGCAAAGTAGAGTAGAACAGGGAAGTGTATACTAGTGATTCTTGCCCCTGAAACTTGTCTAGTTTCCCCTACAGCTATCATATCAATAAACCCTTCAACGTCTTCACGACGTGGTTCATCAAGTCTACCTCCGAAGGGTACTTTGCATATTTCACCAAAATCTAAAAGTGATATCTCCTTAACCACATCATATAAGCAAAACTCCACCGTTGGTGGTGTTTTCCTAGAATGAAAATGAAAGCTTTGCGTGAAAATATTGGTGAGTAAGAGATAACGTTCTTTCTGGTCGTTGAGGAAGTCAGCGAGGCCTGCATTATTTGCCAACCAATAAAAGTCTTCGTAAATACCGACGGACGTCATGAAATTATTACAAGGCCATTCACACGGTCGAACTTCCGCCATACGAGGAAGATTATACTTGGGCTTCTTATTTTCTTCTTTCTTCTTTCTTCTTCTCCTCTGAACTCTTGCTAGAGGAGCCCCTCAATAATCTTTTTATCATTTTCCTTTTCTAAAAATTTCTGAAATTTTTAGTAACTCACAATAAAAGTTAACCAATCTCAACAAGATTGATAGCAACAACTCCTACTAGTGCCTAGAGGTTATATCATGCATTAGAACTACTTGGGACCAAGAAAATTTCACATGCAAGCTCAAGAACAAGGTCACCACAGCAACATAAATTTGCAACAAATAAAGCACTAGAACAAAAAATAATTGGACCAATGGAGGAGTCACATACCAAGGAACAATCTCCCCAAACAGTTTGGTGAATGGTTCTTTGAGCAAGGAGATCGAAAATGGCAGCAAGATGAGCTAGAACTTGGGTTTGAGCTGGTTGGGGATTTTTTTGGGAGGAAGAAGAAGAGCATGGCTGCAGGAATAAGTGGAGGGGGCCACGTGGGGCCCACGAGGCAGGGGGCGCGCCCTGGACCCTCGTGGCCACGTGTTGGCTCCCCTCGCTGTGTGTTCAGTGCCATATTTCCTCAAATATTCTAGAAAAAATCATATTTCATTTTCATGGCATTTGGAGAACTTTTATTTTCGGGATATTTTTTTATTGCACGGTTAAGTCTGGAAACAGACAGAAAATGCTATTTTTCTTTTATTTATCCTAATTAACAGAAAGTAAAAGGAGGGTACAGAAGGTTGTGCTATCTAGATTCACCTATCCCATGTTCATCAAAAGGAATCCATTAACAAGGTTGATCAGGTCTTGTTAATAAACTCTTTTGGAGTAACATGAAACCGGAGAATTTTCGAATAACACTAGGTTACCTCAATGGGGATATGTATGTCCCCAACAATAAGAATGTCATATGCCTTCTTGATAGTGGGAATATGAAACTCAAAACCTCCAATAGTAATAGTTGAAGTTCTTCCAATATAATTGATACTGTGGACCTGACGTTGTTTCCTCGGAAAGTGTACCGTATGCTCATTACCATTGACATGAAAAGTGACATTGCCTTTGTTGCAATCAATAACAGCCCCTGCAGTATTCAAAAAAGGTCTTCCAAGAATAATAGACATACTATCATCCTCGGGAATATCAAGTATAACAAAGTCCGTTAGAATAGTAACATTTGCAACTACAACAGGCACATCCTCACAAATACCGACAGGTATAGCAGTTGATTTATCAGCCATTTGCAAAGATATTTCAGTAGGTGTCAACTTACTCAAGTCAAGTCTACGATATAAAGAGAGAGGCATAACACTAACACCAGCTCCAAGATCACACAAAGCAGTTTTAACATAGTTTCTCTTAATGGAGCAAGGTATAGTAGGTACTCCTGGATCTCCTAATTTCTTAGGCATTCCACCCTCAAAAGTGTAATTGGCAAGCGTGGTGGAAATTTCTACTTCAGGTATCATTCTTTTGTTGGTAATAATGTCTTTCATGTTGTGGGGACCCCGACTCATAAGTCGTGATCACCGAATGCACGTGTACAGTGATCCCAGAGATCAATGCTCACTGAACACACATAAGCTGAATAACAAGAGTCTTACATCCATACATACCGTATTACACAAATAGGACCATAATGGTCAAGTCTTGAGTTTTATCATCGCAGCGGAAATCTTCAATAGTCAACTTGGACCCATGCCATCTGCCTTAACCCTACAGGCATTCTGACTGGGAAGCGTCCTAGCTCGCATGCTCGTCACCAAGAAATCTTCATCATAACCTGTTCTCTCATGACTGGCCAATAAAATAACCAGTGGCAAGCCAATGAGTACTTTGAATGTACTCGCAAGCAACCCAAGTGTGATAACAGAATAATTATGCAAGGCTCTACTACTAAATTGGCAGTTTTGCGGAAAGCTAGTTTTTCATATGCAAGTATGATCAACATATAACATGGACATGCATGTGTCTACAACAAGTATCAGGAGGTCACAGACATCATTATCGAGAAAGAGTTGAAATCAACTCATGCTCAAGCTTATTGTGACTTTCTCACAATCACTTCAACATATTTATCCAAACCGTGTTGTTTTCCAGAAACTTATGGACATAGTCTAAGTAGCACCACCCAACTGTCCTTGACCGCGGACACGGCTATTCGAATAGTTTGACACTCTGCAGAGGTTGCACACTTTACCCACAAGATCCGGGGAACTTCCGTGACATCCACGACCCGCGGTACCTCAACTACCCGGGGTAAGCACCCGATCACTATCTTTCTCTAGACGACACTAACACAGAGTCCACTCGATTGGTAGCAATCCCCGTGCCCCACATTTCACATCTTAATAATTGTGGAGACTTGCTCCCATATTCATCACATACCACAAGCACGGGGTACCAACGGTGTGTCCGATGCCCTGTAAAGACAGTCATGGCCGCCTATCCAAGCACGACCCCGTCCCGAGAGTGACCTCATGTCACCCCCGTCACTAGTAATGTGGGCACTATGCTAGTATCGACCTAGGTAATCAATAATGCCCTTTCCCATATAAGGGTAGTGTGGTTGCGCATGTTTGGTTGGGACGGTAGTCACACATAAATCTAATCCATCTCTGTCAACAACACTCTCATCAAGCCTCGGTACACTACTTCTTCCCAAGTAGTGCCCTAGTTTCTCATCATCTCCCAGGGGCATTAATGGCACCCTCTGGGTCGTTTACAAGTATGTCAGACCACACTTGTTCACTCAATGCATAACCCTGACCCATTTGCGTATCCAACTACTATAGCATACATCTATCTACTCCCACCCACATAACCCTCATAGGAAGGTAGGGTCATGTTTGATGCAAGTTTCAATAGTAAAGTAACAAAGGTAGCAACCAAAGTGGTCTCCACCTCAACATGATTTCCGATGCATTGATAATAAGGTGCTATGAGATATGCATAAAAAGGTTTCTCGAACATGGTCAAAGGGTTGCTTGCCTTATTCTTCCGAGTCTTCAAACCTTCTGGTCCATCTCCGAGTACTTCGTTTATTTCGTCAACTAACGATGGAAACAATCATAATAAGCAACACAACAAGGCAAAAATAAAAGCGCTCTAAAAATAGGAGTTGGACTTTTCTAGGATACCTCTGGTCATATTAGAAATGACCAAGGTGTTTTCATAGGTATTGGATCAATGGATAGTTTGGATCATTTGAATATGATGGAACCAAGGGGTTTATGGTTTTGAAAGAAGTGCACAGAAATATATTCTTGAATGATGAGAAAAGGCACCCATCAACAAGTCATGATTTTAGAAGCATCTAGGAGTTGGTTTCACTGGATTTGGAATTCAAATGAATTTCCTAGGATTTTGCAAAGTTGATAAATATGAAGAAATGGCTCATTATTTGGTGGGGTACAGAAAGTATTAATAAAAATGTTCCAAAACTAAGTTTGGATATGACAAGCATCTAGGAATTTGAACCACTGCATTTGGATCAAATTTGAGCCCTGTGTGATTTTCTAAAGTTCATCACAGAAAATGAAATATTGGCATTTGATAATTATTTGTGAAGGAAAAGTTCCTGGAAAAATGTGCATGTTGCACTGTCGGTGTACTAAGGTAGGGGTACCTCAGTACCCCAACTTGTGCACGGGCAGTTGCAGCTTCCCGCGGCAGGGTTTACCGCGTGCTCGCCGGAGACCTTCCTGCTCCTTGTCAAACCATTCAAAAACAAAGTATACAAGAAAGAAGATCGAGACCCCGGCAAGTGGAGCTTGCCGGGAAGGCCGTACCAGGCTCAAGATTACATCACTCACGCAAGGCCCTGGCAAGAGGAGCTTGCCAGGAAGATTAGAAGATTCCAACATAGAAGACACGCCTCGGCGTTATATGCGCCCCGGCAAGGGCCCGGGGAGCGGCAAGCTCTCGGGCCCGGCAAGATCAAGCCCCCCGGCAAGGTGCTTGCCGGGAGAGTTGCGCTGTGTGCCCATGCTCCAGCTCATCGGCCCACGCGTCGCCCTGGGGCCTATCCAGGGACGCGTGGCGGATGGCTGTGCAGCCTGGGGGACACGGTGGCACTCCGCGGTGGTGGATCCATCGCCGTGGCAGACGGAGACGCAATGGCGGGAGCTTTTGGAGTCGACGGCGACGGGCATTAAATGCCCTTGTCCCCCACTGTCAAGTTAGGTGAAGATCACTGTTCGTGCACTGTAGCTCCACTGTTCCCGTACTGTTACAACTACCACCTCTTTTACGTTTTTACCCCTTTCTCCTACGTTGACACCTGTCGGTGACCCCTTGCACTATAAAAGGAGGCCCATGCACAACGTGGAGGGGGTTCGGAACCTAGATCACTCGTACGCCTGGTGTAGCTGCTTCTTCAAGCTCCCGAGCACTCCAACCCAATACACAGCAAGCAGGAGTAGGGTTTTACGCGACCACCGCGGCCCGAACCTGGGTAAAACTGCCCGCGTGCTCGCTACGATCTGCTCTTCGTGCTCCCTCCGCCCTCGTACCGCACAGACAAGGGGCTCCGGTCCCATAGGTGTTCGTGGCGGACAGTTTCCCCCGACATCTTTGGCACACCCATCATTTTTGATCTTGAGGACCACCCTGACCGCACCACCGCGGTCGGGTGCTTGCCGATGCTGGTTTCTCCCACCATCCGCAACCTCAAGGTCACCAAAATGTTGGTTGACGGCGGGGCCGGGCTGAACTTGATCTCCTCTGCTGTGATCAAGAAACTCCAGATCCCAGATGGCGAGCTCGAGGAGACCGGTTCTTTCCAAGGAATCAACCCGGGAAGGAGCAAGCCCAAGGGAAAGATCACTCTGCCGGTGACCTTTAGCGGGGAGCTCAATTTCAGAACTGAGCGCATCACTTTCGACATCGCCGATATTCCATTGCCCTACAATGGAATACTTGGCCGTCCTGCCCTCGCCAAGTTCATGGCAGCTTCCCATCATGCCTACAACGTACTCAAGATGCCGGGGCCGATAAGCGTCATCACTGTCCACGGCGACAAGAAAGATGCGCTTGTCTGCGCCGACAAGATCTACCGGGATGCAGCAGCTGCGGCCGAGAAGGACACACTTGCCGATGAAGCTCCCGGGGGAAAGAAGACGAAGACCAAGTCCGGCAAGTGCTCTGGGGCCCACTCCGGCAACCGCACCTCTTCGGAGTGCTGCGCTGCCGTCGAGGACGTCCCATCGAGCTCCACCGGCAAGAGTAAGAAAGGAATGGCCGCTCCTCCGGCAACCAAGAAGGTATCCGCCAAGGAGGACGGCACTGGTGGTACCTTCACCATCTGTGCCATGCTTGACAGCAAATAGGAAAGCGCGCTCGTTGCCTTCCTGCGGGCGAATGTCGATGTGTTTGCCTGGCAACCATCTGACATCCCCGGTGTTCCCAGGAAGGTGATTGAGCACAAGCTTGCTGTCTGTCCTCATGCGCGGCCCATCAAGCAGAAAGTGAGGAAGCAAGCCGTGGAGCGCCAAGAATTCATCAACGAAGAAATCAAGAAGCTAGAGGCAGCGGGCCTAGTTAGAGGTGTGATCCATCCGACGTGGTTGGCAAATCCAGTCGTCGTGCGCAAGGCCAACGGGAAGTGGAGACTGTGTATAGACTTCACCGATGTGAATAAAGCATGTCCCAAGGATCCATTCCCTTTGCCGCGCATTGACCAAATCGTTGACTCCACTGCCGGATGTGAGCTACTCTGTTTTCTTGATGCATATTCAGGATACCACCAAATCTTTATGGCCAAAGAGGATGAAGAGAAGACTGCATTTATCACTCCATGTGGCACTTATTGCTTCATACGCATGCCGTTTGGACTGAAGAATGCAGGATCAACGTTTGCAAGGGTAGTGTACACTGCTTTCGAGCCACAGATCCACAGAAATGTAGAGGCTTACATGGATGACATCGTGGTGAAAAGTAAGAGCAAGGAAACCCTAGTCCAGGATTTGGAAGAGACATTTCAGAACCTGCGCAAGATCCAGCTTAAGTTGAACCCCGAGAAGTGCGTCTTTGGAGTCCCCTCCGGCAAGCTTCTCGGGTTCTTTGTATCACAGAGGGGGATTGAAGCCAACCCCGACAAGATTAAAGCCATCGAGCAGATAGAAGCCCCGAAGCGCGTCAAGGATGTCAGAAGGCTTGCAGGTTGTGTGGCTGCCCTCAGTAGGTTCATTTCAAAATCCGCAGAACGCGCCCTACCTTTATTCAAAATCTTGAAGAAGGCAGGTCCCATGAAATGGACTCCGGAAGCGGAGGCAGCGCTGCAGGATTTGAAACGGTACATGTCCTCCACTCCGATACTTGTCGCACCTAGACCACAGGAAAAGTTGTTGCTATACCTAGCGGCAACCAACCAAGTGGTTAGTGCTGCGTTAGTAGCGGAGAGGGAGTCCGACGAGGAGTCAACACCACCGGCAAGCGAATCCAGCGACAAGCAGGGGGCTGCTCCAGCAAGCTCTGGCCCCGACAAGGACAACTCTGCGCAGGAACAGAATGAAGCGCGGAAGAAGATGGTGCAGCGCCCAGTGTATTTTGTAAGTTCCCTTCTCCATGGGGCTAGATCAAGATACTCCGGGGTGCAAAAGTTGCTTTTCGGCCTCCTTATGGCCTCGAGGAAGCTGCGCCATTACTTCCAAGCACATGAGATAACAGTGGTCACTCGCTTTCCGCTGAAGAGGATATTGCACAACCCAGAAGCAACAGGCAGGATCGTTGAGTGGGCACTGGAACTATCAAGCTTTGGACTCAAGTTTGAAAGTACTTCAACCATACAGAGCCGAGCTTTGGCGGAATTCATAGCTGAGTGGACCCCAACGCCCGATGAAGAAGTCCAAGAAACAAGTGCACCCGTACAAGAAGCGACAAGTGAATGGGTAATGTATTTTGATGGTGCCTTCTCGCTGCAAGGCGCCGGTGCGGGCGTGGTACTCATCGCGCCCACCGGAGAGCACCTCAAATATGTTATCCAGATGCACTTTCCCAGGGAGCAAGCGACAAACAACACTGCAGAATATGAAGGCTTGCTTGCCGGCCTCAGGATTGCGGCCGAACTTGGGATCAGGAAGCTGATTGTGCGGGGAGACTCTCAGTTGGTGGTCCGGCAAGTCAACAAGAGTTATCAAAGCCCGTTGATGGAAGCTTATGTAGATGAAGTGAGGAAGCTTGAGGAACACTTTGAAGGTCTGCAAATGGAGCACGTCCCGAGAGCTCAAAATGAAATAACAGATGGCCTTTCAAAGTGTGCCTCGATGAAGTTACCTGTGGAACCAGGAACCTTCTTGCTCAGGCTGACTCAACCATCCGTTACACCATCAATTGGGCAGTCCAAGAAGAGAAAGTTGGTCTCCGGCGACTACTTGCCGGCGGATCTTCCAGAAACCGCCGCCAAGGTCCCCAAGATCAACAACCAGAACGCTGAGGAACAGTTTGCTCCTGCAAGCCCTCGGGCCTGTACAGTTGAAGCAAATGTTCCCGACAAGCCTCGCCCCGGCGAGCTTGCCGGGGGACCATCAGCTCCGGCAGAACCGGAGATTCTTGCCGTAGAAGCTGAGGTTCCCGCAGCGGCCCTCGAGCCTTTAGTCCTTGCCGTTGAGCCTCGGGCTCCGGCATGGGCACAGCAGATAGTCCGTTTCCTGCAAGCTGGGGAACTTCCCGACGACCCTCAAGAGATAGAGAAGATAACCAGGCAGTCAAGTATGTACCAGTTCGTGGATAACGAGCTGTACAGAAGAAGACTCAATGGTGTCAGGTTGAAGTGCATCTCCAGGGAAGATGGACAGAAGCTGTTGGCAGAAATACACGGAGGCATATGCGGCCACCACATTGGCGCAAGGGCGCTTGCCGGGAAAGCTTTCCGGCAAGGGTTCTTTTGGCAAGAAGCCCTCCAAGATGCAACTGCACTAGTAACCAAGTGTGAAGCGTGCCAGTTCCATGCAAAGCAGATTCATCAGCCAGCTCAAGCTCTCCAAACAATCCCTTTGTCCTGGCCCTTCTCGGTCTGGGGGCTCGATATCCTCGGCCCCTTCCCCCGAGCCGTCGGGGGCTTTGAGTACTTGTACATTGCAATCGACAAGTTCACAAAGTGGCCAGAAGTGGAGCCGGTGAGAAAGGTGACAGCACAGTCAGCGGTCAGGTTCTTCAGGTCAATTGTTTGCCGTTTCGGAATCCCTAACAGGATCATCACCGACAACGGTACACAATTTACTAGTCGCACCTTCATGCAGTACGTCCAAGACCTTGGCGCCAAGGTCTGTTTCGCTTCTGTTGCTCACCCGAGGAGCAACGGTCAAGCGGAGAGGGCCAATGCTGAAGTGCTGCGTGGACTCAAGACAAGGACCTTCGACAGGCTGCGCAAGTGCGGAAAAAATTGGATAGAGGAGCTACCGGCGGCTCTTTGGTCGATCAGAACGACACCAAGTCGAGCCACCGGACAGACACCCTTTGCTCTAGTCTATGGAGCAGAGGCAGTTCTCCCCACGGAACTCGTATACGGATCTCCTCGAGTGCTCGCTTATGATGAGCTCGAGCAAGAGCAACTGCGACAAGATGATGCATTGCTCCTTGAGGAGGAACGTCTCCAGGCTGCTGTACGAGCTGCTCGATACCAGCAAGCCTTGCGTCGCTACCATAGCCGCAAGGTCAAGGCCAGGAGCCTCGAGGAAGGCGACCTTGTTCTTCGGCGTGTTCAGTCCGCCAAGAATTCCAACAAGTTGACGCCGAAGTGGGAAGGCCCTTATCGGGTGAGACAAGTCACGAGGCCCGGCGCTGTCCGCCTCGAGACCGAAGAAGGCTTACCGGTGAGCAACTCCTGGAACATAGAGCATCTTCGCAAATTTCACCCATAAGGCGCGGTTGCCGTGATCCGCTCCGACAACCACCTTTTGTACAAGCCTTGCCGCTGTTGCATGTAACCCTTTGTACAAAGCCGGGCGCAGACCCCGTGCATCAGTAAAGTTTCCGCGTTTTGCGCTGATTGCCTTTTGCATGCTTTTCTTTGCTATTTGCATGTTTTGTTTGGCATTTGACGCAACACTCGAGTATCCGGTAACCAATAGCGCGCCGAAAGGCCATATACTTGTTTTCCTCTTCTTTTTCTTTCCTCTTAAGCAGAAAGAACGTTCCTCGCGCA
>LR738713.1:808909064-808956537 GCA_902687465.1 Secale cereale
CCAAGTGCTGTTCAAGAAAGAGAAGCCTTACCGGGAAGCAAGCAATATATGAAAGCTAAGTTAGCAGAATTTGACCAGTTCAAATTTTAAGTTTTTAGTTGCCTTCCTTGAACAATCACACTTTGTATGGAAAACCTGTGCGCGGAGGAACCTACCCGTGGCTAGCCGCACCCTTGTCTTGTTTTCGAGTACGCTCAACGATCTAAGCGAGCTGCGACAAGTGTCGCGCCCTTACTTCGTTTTCGAGTTCGCTCAGCAAGCTAAGTGCGTTGCGACTAGCCGCGGCAAGGTTGCTTGCCGGTGAGGCCTTGGCCTGCAGGTTGCTCAGAGTCCAGCACTCAGCGCTCGCGGCAAAGGCCCCTCGCCGGCAAGCTCCCCGGGAGCGTAGGGTGAAAAACGTACAAAGTCAAGGATTAAGACAAGGAAGATAACATTGCACCGATCGATCAAAATGAGATAAATATCTTACAAAGGATAACCTGTCGCAATGGACTAATGAGTTCATAACATCATGTGCAGTAACAAAAAGAGATAAAGATAATGGAGGCCTAGTCTACGCGGTCGCCCTCAACCCTGGAGATCTTAGCCACCTTGGCTATGATGTGGGCGACCTGCTCCTTCAGATCCTCCATGTTCGCATCGGCCGGCAAGCTGCGAAGAACGTTGGTCAGGTTGATGCCCGGATTGCGGTACACGATCTTCGTCAGCACGCGCTCCAAGGTTCCCGTGCAGAGCAGGCGCGTCTCCTCGGCCAGCTGCGCGGGGATCTTCTTCCGCAGATCGGCAAGGGCCGGCGCGATTCCCCTGAAGAAGAGGCTGAGCTTGGCGCTGTGAGGGAGGTTTGGATCCGGGGAGTAGATGAGGTGCTCCAGCTTCAACGCCAGCAGCTCCTGGTCGATGTTGGACGCGCAAGATACTAAGTCCTCGGTCCATACCTCAACGGTTTTGCGGAAGAGCTCAGCCGCTTTGTTGGCGCTGTCCACCAGGGTCCGCTCCTTGCGGAGCTCCTCCTTCAGCTTGGTCTCCCGAGCCCGGGCAGCGTCGAGTGAATCCTTCAGTGTAGTGACCTTCAACTCCAAGTCCTCGATGGAGTCCTTGGCGGCCTTCAACTCGTCGCCCCTCTCTGAAAGACGCACCTGGAGCTCTGAATTGGTGTGGGCGTCCTTTTCGCGCTCCGTGATGAGTGCGGCGACCTTCTCCGCGCTCACCTTCAGAGACTTCTCCAGCTGCGCGACCTTGGCGGCAAGCTCCTCCTTGGCGGTCTCCGCGGCAGCCGCGGCAGCTTTCGCCTCCTTCAGTTCCCCGCCAAGGGCCTGCTCCCGAGCGGCAAGTTCTTCCTCGTGGGCGTCGAGGTTGACCTTGCGCTGGGCGAGTTCTCCTTCTCGCCGGGATAGCTCCACCCCGGCGAGCCGCTGCTGTTCCTCGGCCTCGGCCTTCTCCAGCACCCACTCCTGGTATTCGCCGGCGAGACGCTCGTGCTCCTCCGCCACCTCGCGGAGGGCCGCCTGGTTGGCGGCGCTGAGCTCCGCCGCGCGCTTCTCCATCTCCGCGGCGGCCTTGGCGGCGAGGGCCTCCCGACAAGCGAGCTTCGCCTGCCTGGCCCGGTAAAGGGCCAGGAGCTGGTGAAGCAGCTTTTCCTCCTCGGGCCCTTCACTCCCGCCGGGCGCCTCGACAATCTTCAAGCCCGCGGAGGCGAGGACCTCACCGTCAAATGCCTTGCCCTCCGCGGGAGCTCGCGACGAAGACCCCCAAGGCACTTGGATGAAGACGCCGTTGGGGGCTTCAAGATAGTAGCCCTGCTCCTTGCTGGCGGAGGGGTCGGCGGCCGGCGCAGCACTTGATGCTCCCGCCGCCTCCGGGTCGGCGGTGCGGTCGCCGTCCCCCTCCCCGGCCGCTGCGTCTGCAGCCGGAGCGGTCTCCTGCGCGGCCGGCTCGGCGGCTTCGGCCATGTCCTCGGCGACAGGGACGTCGCCGCCACCGCCCTGCGCGCCCTCCTCCTCCTCAATGTTGATGACCTCCGTCTCCATGGGCTCGGGAGGAGGAAGATCTAGAAGAAGAAGGAGAAAAAGAAACTCAAGCAAATATCCAAAAAGAAACAACGCCAAGAAGACAAAGTACCAGACTTACCTTGGCGGACGTCATCAGCGGCGGGCTCCCTCGCCGGGGGGCTCTGCCTTGGCGGAGTGGCCACCCTCGCCGGGCTGCTCGCCCTTGGCGGGGTACTCGCCCTTGGCGGAGTACCCGCCCTTGGCGGAGCGCTCTCCCTTGCCGGGGAGTTCGGCCTTGGCGGGGACGGCGGGGCCTGCGGCTCCTCGGGGGCGGTCTCCGGACGCTCCTGCCGCTGTGGCTCCACCTCTGCACAAGTCAAGACAAAGACATCAAGATGTTAAGACAAGATAAAATCCCCAAGCGTGCCCCGACGAGCGGAAAGATGAAAGTACAAGAACCCAGACTTACGCTGGGGGCTGCGCTGGGGGCTGCTCCTCGGAGCAGCGCTCGGGTCCGGCAGGCTTGGCTCCGGCACGACCTCAGTTGCCGCGGTGGCCGGGTCTTCCGCGACCTCGACCACAGGCGCCTTGGCTTTCTTCGCCACGCGCTGAACCAAGGTCCTGAAATCAGAGCAACAGACGAAATTAGCATCAACAATAATCAAGACAAAACTCGAGAAGATGTAAGATCTTGGATTCTTACTCCTGATCCTCCTCGTCGTCCTCGCTCAAGGCGGAGAAGTCGTACTCCACCTGGGGCGCGTCGGCACGAGGAGCGGAAGACGAAGATTCCCTCGCGCGCTTGGTGGTCCCTGGGGCTGGGGGCTGCGAAGACCCAGCCCCTGTGGTAGCCGGCGCCCGAGGAGCGGGCGGAGCCGTTGCTCCGCTCCGAGAAGACCCCTGTCGGCTCGACGCCGGCCTGCGAGGCGCCTCCGTCGTGGCCCGCGCGCGGGCCGCCTCTGCTGTGGCTGGTGCGCCGGTCGCCCCTGGCGCAGCTTGGCTCCCCCGGGGAGCTGCCCGGCGAGCTGGTTGTTGCCGGGGCGCCTGCGCCCTCTCCCCCGTTGCCGTCTTGCGGAGACGCTTCGGTGGAGACCGCCTTGGGCTTGCCGGGGGCGGGGAGGTCTCCGACGAGGAGAGGTCGTCGGCGTAGAGCTCCGTAGATCCGTCGGAGTCCCCGGCCTCCTCCTCCTCCTCCTCCCCGGCTGGCTCGCTGGGCCCAGCGCCCTGCGCTGCGGCCCCTTTTCCTTTGGCGCCTCCGCTTCCTCCGGCGCCTCCGCTCCCCGCGGCGCCTCTGTTCCCTCCGGCAGCGCCATCCCTTGCCGCGGCCTCGGCCGCGATCCCGTGGATCCCGGAGTGCCTCAGAGAGGGGACCCCGGCGAGCGCGTCGGGAGGGAGTTGCAGCAGTCTGCGGATCTCCGCCTCCTCCGCCTGGCAGGACGCGTCCGCAGCCTCCGCCTCTTCAGGCGAATATCCAAAATCTCCTGCCGCTGCGGCTGCAGCGGCCTCTTCAGCCCGAGAAGCCATGTATGCAATCTCCTGGTCGGTGGTGTCCCGCGTGTGCTCCTTGATGTCATTCTTGTTCTTCGCCACCTCCACGAGGTTGTCGTAGAAGTTGAGGACGTCTATGGGCTTGGGCGGAATCCACGTGCGGTCCACGCCGTGCGAATCGCAAGCGGGCATCATGGCGCGGAGAGGATCACAAGCTGTGCTGTTGCAGAGGGGCACCACTTCCCGGGGAGGTCTGAACCACTCAGGGTGTGCCGGGTCATATTTGAAGAGCTCCCGGACCATCCCCTTCAGCTCCAGCGTCGTGAAGTTGAAGTTCAGCCCGGGGCGCAGCCTCATTATATCCGCCGGGCCGCCGTACTCCCAGGCCGGCCTTTTCCTATCTTGGAGAGGGGCGATGCGGCGGCGGAGGAAGTCTGCGCCTACCTCTGCAACGGACAGCTTAGCTACCCGAAGACGAAGAATCCGGATGAGGGCGATGTCGAGCTTGATGTCGTCCGAGTCTAGCTCGCTCCAGTCCCTGCCGCGCACGATGGGCGTTGTGCGCGGCGCGGTGAAAGCTTGCGGCTGGTCTTCGACGACCCAGCACCACTCCGCACGCCATTCCTCCCACTTGCCGCGGAGCTCCCCCGGCAAGTAAGACCCCTTCTTGTTCAGACGGAAAACCCAAGAAATTCCTCCGGAGAGGGGGGCGTCGGCCTCTGCTCTAGGGGTGAAGAAGTGCCTAAAAAGCGCTACATTTGGGTGTATTCCTATGAAGTTTTCGCACATGTGTGCGAAAACCGCCATTGTGAGGATGGCGTTGGGGGTGAAGTCAAGAAGATGGAGGCCGTAGGTGTGCATGACGTCGCAGAAGAAATCAGAGAAAGGAGGACAAAAACCACAGTGAAAGAAGGCTGCGAAGAAGTAGTACCCGCCGGGGTAGTTGTCCTTGGCGGCGGCCGGATAAGCTCGCGTGCGGGGGTGCGCCTTGGTTTCCTTGGCCCAGAACAAGTAGTACTTGTTCCAGAGCTCCCGCGCGCCGAGCCTCGGCGGGAAGACGAGGTTCCGCTTCCGATACGCGGCGAGCTTCGCCGCTTGCTCCGACTTCTCCCTCTTGGCCTTCTCCGCCTTCGCCTTGTCGGTCTTCGGGGCCATGGCGGACGCGGCGGAAGAAGAGGGACGAAGAGCTCAGCGACGCCGGAGATGCAGACGGCGGCGGCGGAGGTGTGGAGGCGGAGCGCAAGAGGGATCTCTGGAAGAAGAAGATGCAATGAAAGCGCAAGGAGGGGAACCGCCCCTGCTTCCTCTGCTTTTATGGGGAAGTGGGGGGCGTTTCGCCCTTTCCATTAAGAGATCGTGGGCACGTCCCATCCCACGACGCCGCAATCGACGCGTGCCGTTACGGGGGGATGCGGCGGATACGGAAGCGGATTCGGCGCGCCGTGGGCCGCGTGTGTCCGTGCACTGTTTTGGGCCTGGCCCAACAGCGCTCGGCACCGTGTGTGGCCCAGGCCCGGGGGCTCCTGTCGGTGTACTAAGGTAGGGGTACCTCAGTACCCCAACTTGTGCACGGGCAGTTGCAGCTTCCCGCGGCAGGGTTTACCGCGTGCTCGCCGGAGACCTTCCTGCTCCTTGTCAAACCATTCAAAAACAAAGTATACAAGAAAGAAGATCGAGACCCCGGCAAGTGGAGCTTGCCGGGAAGGCCGTACCAGGCTCAAGATTACATCACTCACGCAAGGCCCTGGCAAGAGGAGCTTGCCAGGAAGATTAGAAGATTCCAACATAGAAGACACGCCTCGGCGTTATATGCGCCCCGGCAAGGGCCCGGGGAGCGGCAAGCTCTCGGGCCCGGCAAGATCAAGCCCCCCGGCAAGGTGCTTGCCGGGAGAGTTGCGCTGTGTGCCCATGCTCCAGCTCATCGGCCCACGCGTCGCCCTGGGGCCTATCCAGGGACGCGTGGCGGATGGCTGTGCAGCCTGGGGGACACGGTGGCACTCCGCGGTGGTGGATCCATCGCCGTGGCAGACGGAGACGCAATGGCGGGAGCTTTTGGAGTCGACGGCGACGGGCATTAAATGCCCTTGTCCCCCACTGTCAAGTTAGGTGAAGATCACTGTTCGTGCACTGTAGCTCCACTGTTCCCGTACTGTTACAACTACCACCTCTTTTACGTTTTTACCCCTTTCTCCTACGTTGACACCTGTCGGTGACCCCTTGCACTATAAAAGGAGGCCCATGCACAACGTGGAGGGGGTTCGGAACCTAGATCACTCGTACGCCTGGTGTAGCTGCTTCTTCAAGCTCCCGAGCACTCCAACCCAATACACAGCAAGCAGGAGTAGGGTTTTACGCGACCACCGCGGCCCGAACCTGGGTAAAACTGCCCGCGTGCTCGCTACGATCTGCTCTTCGTGCTCCCTCCACCCTCGTACCGCACAGACAAGGGGCTCCGGTCCCATAGGTGTTCGTGGCGGACAGTTTCCCCCGACATGCACCCTGTGATAGAGCATGATTTATGGAGCCAGAATAAATTTGAATCATCAAATTTGGAGTTCAAATGATTTGATCATGGATTTTTGAAGTTGACTGGATAAAGAAAAAGGAAAAAGGGAAGGGGTTTATACCTATACTGCGTTTTGGGCGCAGTATAACGCCGCAGTGCACTGGGCCGGCCCAACTGCACAGCCACGCGCAGGGGGCCTGGCCACGTCGAAGGCGCCCGCAGGGGATTACGCCTTTGCGGCGGCTAGGCGGTTTCGGCCGAAGCCGTTTCCACTCAAATGACGGGGCCCTCCCATTGGTCCACTGACGCGCGGGCCCCAGCGCTCAGGCCGTCGCCTACCTCCCGCTCGAACAGAGCAGAGGCAGGGGAGGCGAGGCCGAGCGGCGCCGGCGTTTCCCCCCCGGCGATCCCAGTTGCCTCCGGCGACACCCAGCACACCGGAGGGTCAGGGGGTCACGCCGCGTCCAGGGAGGTGCGCCACGCCCTCGGGGGTGGTCCGCTGCGAGCGCAACTTCGACCGTGGCGGAGGCCGGCGTCGGTGAACATGGGCACGGCGAGGGAGGCACTGGGAGGAAGGTCTGGCGTGCAGGGAGCGTTGGTGGTGGTCCTGGTGTTGCTCTGGAGCAAAGAGGAGGGAAGTAGGGGCTTCCCGCGGCGCGAATTTAAGTGGTGGCCGGCGGCAGGGTTCTCGGCCGTGGAGTAGAATGGGGGCACGGGAGGAGCAGTGGGTTGGCTTGGGAGACGCACGGGAGAGGGAGAGTGCCAAAGGAGCCGCAAGGGGGCTCGGGGGTGCCCTATAAGTAGGTGGGCGACGGTCCACCGAGGCGCCGTGCGCCGGCGAGCATGTTGCCGTCGCCATGGGTCACGTGAGCTTGCCGCAGCGTGTCTGGGGTGCTTGTGGGATTGGTCCAGGCCTAGAGAAAGAGAGAGGAGGAGCGGGGAGGTGCCAGAGCGTCGCGCGTGTGGGGCTGCCCACTGGAGCGCTCGGGCGGCCATGGCGCGCGTGCGAGCAGAGGTGAGAGAGGGGGAGAGAGGAGAGGGCCGACCGTCCAGCGTGTCCCGGACGCCGAGGCAGCCTCGGGGGACACGAGGGAGAGGCCCGAGGTGGTCGGGGCTGGTGATTGGGGGCGGCTACAGTGCGCCAGGGCACTGTAGCGCGCTCCAGAGCGCCGTTTTGGCATGCCAGGGCATGCCATTGGCATTGCCTGGCGTCCAGGGCGTGACCAATGGTGTCCAGAGGGTAGAGGGATTAGTAAACTATAGGGAGGTGGTCTTGGATGCTCTGGGAGCCACTTGAGTTAGGAGATAGGTGAACGAGGAGAAGAGTGTTGCTGTCCACAAGAGTAAAAATGGGGTTTTCACCCCCCAATCATTGAGCTGAGGACATGGGGAAGTTACTGGGGGTAGAAGATGATCAGAAGAAGCTGTGGTAAGAATTTGAGGTAAAGGGAAATAGTAAAAGGGGTCCAAACAATGGTTTTGGTAATTTGACAAAAAGTGTTTGATCATGTTTTGGGCAAGGAAAATAGCTCCACTTGACATGATACTTAACAGAATCAAATGTCACATATAATTAGGGCCTTTCACCAAATTTGAGCTCATTTGGGAAAAGTTGCCAATGTAACTTTGGTGAACCCTAGAAATCAGCAGAAATGGTTCCACCTTGTTTGAGTTAAGCTAATCATCTCCCCTTGATGCACCACTTGGTGTAGTGTCATCATTTGGGGTTATGATCATGCCCACAAAGTTTGAAGCCCCAGGTAAAAAGTTGGTAATGTAAAGTTGTTCAAATTTGAATTTGAACAGAAATGGTTTTGGGGCACTAAATCAAGTTATGCTTTTCCAAAACTTGTGCCATTTGGCATAGATTCATAATTACATCATTTTAGCATGTGCACAAAGTTTGAGAGCATTTGGACAAGTTTGGCAATGTAAAGTTGCTCAAACTTCAAAATGGACAGAAATGGTTTTGAGGGGATTAGATGATGATTCCTTGATCTTCAAGGCATGAGGCTTTGCAAGATCATCAAATATGTCATATATGACATGATAGAATTTCCCTGGAATTTTTGGAGAATATTTCCTTTGTAAATATTTCAAAAGCTTGAAATATCCAGAAAGGGTTTTGGAAGGATTTGTCCAATATTTTGAACATGACCATGTGTTGAAACTCTTATATATGGACAATATATGTCCTATGAGTTTCCCTGAATTTTGGCAAATATTTTTGAAATAGTTAAATAATTTTTCCCTATTAAAGACCATTTCTGGCCTTAAGAAAAAGCTTTTAAATAAATATAAAAATAAGTTTTAAAATTATAATTTTGTGGTTTCTGGGAGTCCTATACCTAATAGGATTCAAATATACTTTTTGAAATATTTTTCACACCCTAAATAATGTACTTGTAGTGCAAACCTCAATTCAGGGGTTTTTTGGAAAACTAATTTTAGAAAATACTATTTGGCCAAAATATTTTTATAAGAAAATTCTATACTGGTCTATATACATGGCATGATCATTGGGAAAAGGTTTTGGATCAAGGAGATGAAGTATAAGAGTTGGAGGATTTATTTGATTTTTAGAGCACTAGCAAACAGCAGACAAAAGTCAAATCAAGCAAAGTCAAAAACACTCAAAAGTCTTTTGTAAATCCACATTTTTAACATGGTAATTAGCTTAAGCAATGTGACATGAAAATCAGGGTGTGACAGACCTACCCCCCTTACAAGAATCTCGTCCCCGAGATTCCCAGACTAGGCGTGGGAAAGAATACGAAGTCTTGGATACGGGGTAGTCTTCACTTCTTCTTGTTGGTTCTGCTTCCGAGTGGTGCTCCTTGGAATCTTGAAGTACTTGGTGGTGTGGCTTCTTGCTTGTTACCTTCTTTGATGGAGGTTGCTGAGGGGTCTCTTGCGTAGGTTGGGTTGAGTTAGTTGTCAAAGGCTCGGTGATCGATGTCCTTGCGGGCACCGGGCTAGTTAGGAGGTAAGAAGTACTTCCAGAGTGGGGACTCGTGGAAGATTTGGTGCACGAAGGGTATCTCAGGTGGTAAATCTAGCTGGTAGACGTCCACTATTTGCCTTGCAGTGGTCTTGAAGAAGGGTCGATAAATCTTGGCGTGAGCATCCCTTCGACACGGAAATGCTCGGTCCCTTCGAGAGGAGTGGTTTGCAGATACGCCCAGTCTTGGACGCAGGAGTTTATTTCTCGATGACGGTGGTCGGTGTAGTTCTTCCTTCTTGACAGGGCGGTCTTCAAATGTCTTCTATCCAGCTGCCCGCCTCTTCTTTTGTCTTCGGGCAGACAAGTAGGCCATCAAATAACGATGTTACCCAACTTGTCCAATCATTCCATGAGATCTATGGGGTACGCAAGGTAGGCTGGGGTATTGGTGGTGGTCTCCGTTGAGTATTGGCAGAGGTCTTCCTGACTTAGAGCGAAGGCCCGTGGTCAGAATCTGACCGGGTTGTGGCTTGGTGGGGCTTAAGGGTTTCAAGGATTCTAGTGAGTGAGTGAACGTTTATTATCTTATCCTTAAGCACGATTTCTGAGATGCCAATAGCTCTATCTAGTACTCCGAATGAAAAAGCATCTTCTCGCATAGACCAACTTCAATCACCACTCATGCCATACATATCCTCATGACTCTCAAGAGGCGGTCTAACAAAATTGTACTTGCCTACGATCCCCAAATCCATATGCATGCCTTCCCCTAAAATCCATGGGTAGGTCATACATGCTACTATGCTTAAATTAAACTCCACAATCCAAGCACTCAACCTATTCTTGCAAGGTTCACGATAATGCATCTCTATTCTAAGGAAACACGTCATATGCCACTCCAAGATTTTGTTTCCTTCCTATAGATCAACTCCAATAGCCCGGTAATTTCCATCAATCACCACATAATCCAATAATTCTACAGTCCGATGCCTACGGTGTTCCGCAAGATCTCAAGTCCCTATAATACTCAATACTTGGAAGGGCTATGCATTACGATAGTAAGTCCACCAAATTCCCAACATCCGGGTCAAGTAATCTCCAAGGTCATGATCATACAGATCCCTAAGTCAACTCCGACAAATAATCCAATCTCCTAGTTTATTGTCCACCGAGAAGCATGATATCATGATCAGGATCATCGGTCTAAATCCAATTTACTCCGAACCATGCAGACATATCTAGCGTCTATACCCAACCAGAATCACCTACGCAAATCCAATTTCATGTCCAACGGGTACTCCTACATGCTTCCCCGAAATCATGATCCCACCAACATGAAAACCTCACAATCCATCAAGGCCTCAGATAATTCCTCGAAGTCACTGATATAAAGCCACCAAGTCATCTGTCTAATATCCTCAAATTGTTCTATCTATGTCATCGTCAGTTCTTGTGCTATATTAGGATAGAAACGTGCCCACTCACTGTGTCCACTAGTTCCTTTATGAACCCAGTGTTGTGCAAGGTTGCAGAGGCTTAACTGGTTCTCTTGCAATTCTATGGGTTAGGCACATGGTTGAGGATTCGCGCTGGAGTGTCTTGTGAAGTCTCAAATGGTCTAGGAATTGGTTACTAGTTTGGAGGGTCAACCATAATTCTACGGGGTTGCACTTGGTCGTGGAGGTCGTGGCAGGAGTCTTCAGTGCCAGTTGGTTGCCGAGGTAGAATCCTTGGTGCATCTTGTCTTGCGGGTCTTCAGTTGAGGAGAGGGAAGAGAGGGGAAAAGTGGCGTAGAGGAGGGAAATGCCTAAAGGGGGTTCTATAGTGCAGGTGCAAACAAACAGGTGCAAAAAGGCCGAAACAAAAGAAACAAGGCAAGGAAGATGATATAGCCATGCACTTGCTGCCTAGGGCAAAAGTGCGACTTATATCGAAACACAAACAAATAAAAGCAAACAACACACAATCATGGTTCTATTGGAACCATCATACGGACTCAACTACGCATAGGGGGTACACGACTCATCCTACCCTAGGGGTTCTCGGACTCAGTGTCATGACTTGTGCCTCGTGCAGTCTTCTGAGTTTTCCTCAGGTGTTGCTATGTCCCTTGTAGTTGCTTGATGAACGATCCGGGTTGATCCTGAAGAATCTTCAACAACTTCTCGCCTGATGAGGTGACGCGGTGAAGGTGTCTCCTTGCAGCTGGCGTTGACTTGGTCTTTTCTTGTCCCTTTAATCATGATGATCCCTTGTGCCTTCTGGGACGTCGGGGGTACCAGGTAGGCAATCCATATGTAATGACAATAACAAGGCATAATAGAGGTCAACATATCGGTTTCGTTGATGAAAACATCGACACCAAGAGCGGGGGACGAAGAGAACCGTTTTCCTGCTCACTATAGTGAGGCGGACCAAATGGCGTGGTTCTCATCCACCGGTGGTTGCCGATACATCAACGGTAGTGACAGGATTACTCTATTAGCGATGCATATCATGATTTTGCATAACCTATACCCTGGTCATCATAGGCCAATGTTGCATCTTCCTGGGGCACTGCCAAGGGTGTCACCATCTTCTCGTCTTTATGTCCTCATTCCTCGAGGATGGATTTCCTGTTGACATCGTCTTGTCGTGGTATCGTCAATCTTGTGTGCTGAAGTGGTGGGTGAGTGTTTGGCAAGGTGCACTCCACGAGGATTACAGGAAATCCAGTGGTCTGGGGCATAAGGGTTCTAGCGACCAACAGTTTTGAAGGGGAAGAGATTAGGTATAGCCTAGTTTTCGAAAAACTGAGAAGGGAAGAGAAGTATAGATAGTTTTGAAATCTAGTAATAGTTTTGAAAATAGTTTTACCCTAACTAACGACCATGCTAACTAAGGCTTCCTACAGTCAGGATGGCTCTGATACCAGCTCTGTGGGGACCCCGACTCATAAGTCGTGATCACGGAATGCACGTGTACAGTGATCCCAGAGATCAATGCTCACTGAACACACAAAAGCTGAATAACAAGAGTCTTACATCCATACATACCGTATTACACAAATAGGACCATAATGGTCAAGTCTTGAGTTTTATCATCGCAGCGGAAATCTTCAATAGTCAACTTGGACCACTGCCATCTGCCTTAACCCTACAGGCATTCTGACTGGGAAGCATCCTAGCTCGCATGCTCGTCACCAAGAAATCTTCATCATAACCTGTTCTCTCATGCCTGGCCAATAAAATAACTAGTGGCAAGCCAATGAGTACTTTGAATGTACTCGCAAGCAACCCAAGTGTGATAACAGAATAATTATGCAAGGCTCTACTACTATATTGGCAGTTTTGCGGAAAGCTAGTTTTTCATATGCAAGTATGATCAACATATAACATGGACATGCATGTGTCTGCAACAAGTATCAGGAGGTCACAGACATCATTATCGAGAAAGAGTTGAAATCAACTCATGCTCAAGCTCATTGTGACTTTCTCACAATCACTTCAACAGATTTATCCAAACCGTGTTGTTTTCCAGAAACTTATGGACATAGTCTAAGTAGCACCACCCAACTGTCCTTGACCGCGGACACGGCTATTCGAATAGTTTGACACTCTGCAGAGGTTGCACACTTTACCCACAAGATCCGGGGAACTTCCGTGACATCCACGACCCGCGGTACCTCAACTACCCGGGGTAAGCACCCGATCACTATCTTTCTCTAGACGACACTAACACAGAGTCCACTCGATTGGTAGCAATCCCCGTGCCTCACATTTCACATCTTAATAATTGTGGAGACTTGCTCCCATATTCATCACATACCACAAGCACGGGGTACCAACGGTGTGTCCGGTGCCCTGTAAAGACAGTCATGGCCGCCTATCCAAGCACGACCCCGTCCCGAGAGTGACCTCATGTCACCCCCGTCACTAGTAATGCGGGCACTATGCTAGTATCGACCTAGGTAATCAATAATGCCCTTTCCCATATAAGGGTAGTGTGGTTGCGCATGTTTGGTTGGGACGGTAGTCACACATAAATCTAATCCATCTCTGTCAACAACACTCTCATCAAGCCTCGGTACACTACTTCTTCCCAAGTAGTGCCCTAGTTTCTCATCATCTCCCAGGGGCATTAATGGCACCCTCTGGGTCGTTTGCAAGTATGTCAGACCACACTTGTTCACTCAATGCATAACCCTGACCCATTTGCGTATCCAACTACTATAGCATACATCTATCTACTCCCACCCACATAACCCTCATAGGAAGGTAGGGTCATGTTTGATGCAAGTTTCAATAGTAAAGTAACAAAGGTAGCAACCAAAGTGGTCTCCACCTCAACATGATTTCCGATGCATTGATAATAAGGTGCTATGAGATATGCATAAAAAGGTTTCTCGAACATGGTCAAAGGGCTGCTTGCCTTATTCTTCCGAGTCTTCAAACCTTCTACCATCTCAGAGTACTTCGTTTATTTCGTCAACTAACGATGGAAACAATCATAATAAGCAACACAACAAGGCAAAAATAAAAGTGCTCTAAAAATAGGAGTTGGACTTTTCTAGGATACCTCTGGTCATATTAGAAATGACCAAGGTGTTTTCATAGCTATTGGATCAATGGATAGTTTGGATCATTTCAATATGATGGAACCAAGGGGTTTATGGTTTTGAAAGAAGTGTACCGAAATATATTCTTGAATGATGAGCAAAGGCACCGATCAACAAGTCATGATTTTAGAAGCATCTAGGAGTTGGTTTCACTGGATTTGGAATTCAAATGAATTTCCTAGGATTTTGCAAAGTTGATAAATATGAAGAAATGGCTCATTATTTGGTGGGGTACAGAGAGTATTAATAAAAATGTTCCAAAACTAAGTTTGGATATGACAAGCATCTAGAAATTTGAACCACTTCATTTGGATCAAATTTGAGCCCTGTGTGATTTTCTAAAGTTCATCACAGAAAATGAAATATTGGCATTTGATAATTATTTGTGAAGGAAAAGTTCCTGGAAAAATGTGCATGTTGCACCCTGTGATAGAGCATGATTTATGGAGCCAGAATAAATTTGAATCATCAAATTTGGAGTTCAAATGATTTGATCATGGATTTTTGAAGTTGACTGGATAAAGAAAAAGGAAAAAGGGAAGGGGTTTATACCTATACTGCGTTTTGGGCGCAGTATAACGCCGCAGTGCACTGGGCCGGCCCAACTGCACAGCCACGCGCAGGGGGCCTGGCCACGTCGAAGGCGCCCGCAGGGGATTACGCCTTTGCGGCAGCTAGGCGGTTTCGGCCGAAGCCGTTTCTACTCAAATGACGGGGCCCTCCCGCTGGTCCACTGACGCGCGGGCCCCAGCGCTCAGGCCGTCGCCTACCTCCCGCTCGAACAGAGCAGAGGCAGGGGAGGCGAGGCCGAGCGGCGCCGGTGTTTCCCCCCCGGCGATCCCAGCTGCCTCCGGCGACAACTAGCACACTGGCGGGTCCAGGGGGTCACGCCGCGTCCAGGGAGGTGCGCCACGCCCTCGGGGGTGGTCCGCTGCGAGCGCAGCTTCGACCGTGGCGGAGGCCGGCGTCGGTGAACATGGGCACGACGAGGGAGGCACTGGGAGGAAGGTCAGGCGTGCAGGGAGCGTTGGTGGTGGTCCTGGTGTTGCTCTAGAGCAAAGAGGAGGGAAGGAGGGGCTTCCCGCGGCGCGAATTTAAGTGGTGGCCGGCGGCAGGGTTCCCGGCCGTGGAGTAGAATGGGGGCACGGGAGGAGCAGTGGGTTGGCTTGGGAGACGCACGTGAGAGGGAGAGTGCCAAAGGAGCCGCAAGGGGGCTCGGGGGTGCCCTATAAGTAGGTGGGCGACGGTCCACCGAGGCGCCGTGCGCCGGCGAGCATGTTGCCATCGCCACGGGTCACGTGAGATTGCCGCAGCGTGTCTGGGGTGCTTGTGGGATTCGTCCAGGCCTAGAGAAAGAGAGAGGAGGAGCGGGGAGGTGCCAGAGCGTCGCGCGTGTGGGGCTGCCCACTGGAGCGCTCGGGCGGCCATGGCGCGCGTGCGAGCAGAGGTGAGAGAGGGGGAGAGAGGAGAGGGCCGACCGTCCAGCGTGTCTCGGACGCCGAGGCAGCCTCGGGGGACACGTGGGAGAGGCCCGAGGTGGTCGGGGCTGGTGATTGGGGGCGGCTACAGTGCGCCAGGGCACTGTAGCGCGCTCCAGAGCGCCGTTTTGGCATGCCAGGGCATGCCATTGGCATTGCCTGGCATCCAGGGCGTGACCAATGGTGTCCAGAGGGTAGAGGGAGTAGTAAACTATAGGGAGGTGGTCTTGGATGCTCTGGGAGCCACTGGAGTGAGGAGAGAGGTGAAAGAGGAGAAGAGTGTTGCTGTCCACAAGAGTAAAAATGGGGTTTTCACCCCCCAATCATTGAGCTGAGGACATGGGGAAGTTTCTGGGGGTAGAAGATGATCAGAAGAAGCTGTGGTAAGAATTTGAGGTAAAGGGAAATAGTAAAAGGGGTCCAAACAATGGTTTTGGTAATTTGACAAAAAGTGTTTGATCATGTTTTGGGCAAGCAAAATAGCTCCACTTGACATGATACTTAACAGGATCAAATGTCACATATAATTAGGGCCTTTCACCAAATTTGAGCTCATTTGGGAAAAGTTGCCAATGTAACTTTGGTGAACCCTAGAAATCAGCAGAAATGGTTCCACCTTGTTTGAGTTAAGCTAATCATCTCCCCTTGATGCACCACTTGGTGTAGTGTCATCATTTGGGGTTATGATCATGCCCACAAAGTTTGAAGCCCCAGGTAAAAAGTTGGTAATGTAAAGTTGTTCAAATTTGAATTTGAACGGAAATGGTTTTGGGGCACTAAATCAAGTTATGCTTTTCCAAAACTTGTGCCATTTGGCATAGATGCATAATTACATCATTTTAGCATGTGCACCAAGTTTGAGAGCATTTGGACAAGTTTGGCAATGTAAAGTTGCTCAAACTTCAAAATGGACAGAAATGGTTTTGAGGGGATTAGATGATGATTCCTTGATCTTCAAGGCATGAGGCTTTGCAAGATCATCAAATATGTCATATATGACATGATAGAATTTCCCTGGAATTTTTGGAGAATATTTCCTTTTTAAATATTTCAAAAGCTTGAAATATCCAGAAAAGGTTTTGGAAGGATTTGTCCAATATTTTGAACATGACCATGTGTTGAAACTCTGATATATGGACAATATATGTCCTATGAGTTTCCCTGAATTTTGGCAAATATTTTTGAAATAGTTAAATAATTTTCCCTATTAAAGACCATTTCTGGCCTTAAGAAAAAGCTTTTAAATAAAATATAAAAATAAGTTTTAAAATTGTAATTTTGTGGTTTCTGGGAGTCCTATACCAAATAGGATTCAAATATACTTTTTGAAAGATTTTTCACACCCTAAATAAGGTACTTGTAGTGCAAACCTCAGTTCAGGGGTTTTTGGAAAACTAATTTTAGAAAATACTATTTGGCCAAAATATTTTTATAAGAAAATTCTATACTGGTCTATATACATGGCATGTTCATTGGGAAAAGGTTTTGGATCAAGGAGATGAAGTATAAGAGTTGGAGGATTTATTTGATTTTTAGAGCACTAGCAAACAGCAGACAAAAGTCAAATCAAGCAAAGTCAAAAACACTCAAAAGTTTTTTGTAAATCCACATTTTTAACATGGTAATTAGCTTAAGCAATGTGACATGAAAATCAGGGTGTGACACATGTACTTAGCATAAGATTTGTTTTAAGCACATCAGTCAAACGCATACGCAAAAAGATAGGTCTAATCATCTCAGCGAATTGCTCAAAATCCTCATCATCCTTTTTCTTGGATGGTTTCGGAGGAAAAGGCATAGGTTTCTGAACCCATGATTCTCTTTTCCTACCGTGCTTCCTAGCAACAAAGTCTCTCTTATCATAACGTTGATTCTTTGATTGTGGATTATCAAGATCAACAACAAGTTCAATCTCTACATCAATGTCATTGCTAGGTTCAGCATCATCATGAACATCATCATTAATATTATCACTAGGTTCATGTTCATTACCAGATTGTGTCTCAGCATCAGAAACAGATATATCATTGGGATTCTCAGGTATGTCAGCTACAGGTTCACTAGGAGCATGCAAAGTTCTATCATTTTTCTTTTTCTTCTTTTCAGAAGAACTAGGTGCATCTAAATTAGCTCTATGAGAATCTTGTTCAATTCTCTTAGGGTGGCCTTCAAGATACAGAGGTTCCTGAGTCATTCTACCACCTCTAGTCACAACTCTAATGGCATTATCATTATTCTTACTATTTAATTCATTGAGCAAATCATTCTGAGCCTTAAATACTTGTTCTACTTGAGTGGTGACCATAGAAGCATGTATACTAATGAGTTTCAGTTCACCTTTAGCTCTAGACAGATAATCACTCAAGCGTTCAATCATATAAGCATTGTGTTGTAATTGTCTACCAACATAAGCATTGAAGTTTTCTTGTTTCACAATAAAATTGTCAAACTCATCTAAGCATTTGCTAGCAGACTTATAGCGAGGAATATCACCTTCATCAAATCTATAAAGATAACTTACCTTTACTACCTGTGTCGGGTTATCAAGACCATGTATTTCTTCAATAGGTGGTAAATTCTTAACATCTTCAGTGTTAATACCTTTTTCTTTCATAGATTTCTTTGCCTCTTGCATATCTTCGGGACCGAGAAATAGAACACCTCTTTTCTTCGGAGTTGGCTTAGGGGCTAGTTCAGGAAGTGTCCAATTATTTTCATTGGCTAGCATATTATTTAATAGTAGTTCAGCTTGTTCAACTGTTCTTTCCCTAAAAACACAACCAGCATAACTATCCAGGTGGTCTCTGGAAGCATCGGTTAGTCCATTATAAAAGACATCAAGTATATCATGCATCTCAAGAGGATGATCAGGCAAAGCATTAAGTAATTGGAGAAGCCTCCCCCAAGCTTGTGGGAGACTCTCTTCTTCAGTTTGAGCAAAGTTATATATTTCCTGTAAGCCAGCTTGTTTCTTATGAGCGGGAAAATATTTAGCAGAGAAGTAATACATCATATCGTGGGGACTACGCACACAACCAGGATCAAGAGAATTAAACCAAGTCTTAGCATCACCCTTTAACGAGAACGGAAACACCTTAAGGATATAGTAGTAACGAATCTTCTCATCATTGGTAAACATGGTGGCTATATCATTCAACTTAGTAAGATGTGCCACAACAGTTTCAGACTCATAGCCATGGAAAGGATCAGACTCAACCAAAGTAATTAACTCAGGATCAACAGAGAATTCATAATCCTTATCAGTGACATAGATAGGTGAAGTAGCAAAAGCAGGGTCATGTTTCATTCTAGCATTCAAGGACTTTTCTTTCAGCTTAGCTAATAACTTCTTAAGATCATATCTATCATTGCAAGCAAGAAAGTCGCTAGCAGTTTCTTCATCCATAACATAACCCTCAGGCACAACAGGCAATTCATATCTATTGGGAGTAGTTTCATCATCACTTTCGTAAATATCATCAGTTTGAACATTTGCACTCTCCCTAACCTTAGCAATTTGTTCATCTAGAAATTCACCTAGTGGCACAGTATCAGGCATAGAGGTAGTTTCATCATACATAGCAGAAGTAGCATCATCAAGAACATACGACATATTAGATTCAATAGCAGGAGTAGGTGTCGCAAGTTTACTCATAACAGAAGGAGAATCAAGTGCAGAGCTAGATGGCAGTTACTTACCTCCCCTCGTAGTTGAGGGTAAGATCTTGGTTTTTGAGTCCTTCAAATTCTTCATAGTGACAAACAGATATAAATCCCAAGTGACTTAAAGAATAGAGCTATGCTCCCCGACAACGGCGCCAGAAAATAGTCTTGATAACCCACAAGTGTAGGGGATCGCAACAATTTTCGAGGGTAAAGTATTAAGCCCAAATTTGTTGATTCGACACAAGGGGAGCCAAAGAATACTCTTAAGTATTAGCAGCTGAGTTGTCAATTCAACCACACCTGGAAACTTAGTATCTGCAGCAAGATAGTTTAGTAGCAAAGTAATATGATAGTGGCGGTAGCAGCAATAAAAGTAACGATAGTGTTTTTGTAGTTTTTGTGATAGTAGCAACGGAAAAGTAAATAAGCAACTAGCAATATAGGTAAAGCTCATAGGCATTGGATCGGTGATGGGACATTATGTCGGATGCAATTCATCATGTAGAAGTTATAACCTAGGGTGACACAGAACTAGCTCTAGTTCATCAATGCAATGTAGACATGTATTCCGAATATAGTCATACGTGCTTATGGAAAAGAACTTGCATGACATCTTTTGTCCTACCCTCCCGTGGCAGCGGGGTCCTATTGGAAACTAAGGGATATTAATGCCTCCTTTTAATAGAGTACCGGACCAAAGCATTAACACATAGTGAATACATGAACTCCTCAAACTATGGTCATCACCGGGAGTGGTCCCGATTATTGTCACTTCGGGGTTGCCGGATCATAACACATAGTAGGTGACTATAGACTTGCAAGATAGGATCAAGAACACACATATATTCATCGAAACATAATAGGTTTAGATCTAAAATCATGGCACTCGGGCCCTAGTGACAAGCATTAAGCATAGCAAAGTCATAGCAACATCAATCTCAGAACATAGTGGATACTAGGGATCAAACCCTAACAAAACTAACTCGATTACATGATAGATCCCATCCAACCCATCACCGTCCAGCAAACCTACGATGGAATTACTCACACATGGCGGTGAGCATCATGGAATTGGTGATGGAGGAAGGTTGATGATGACGATGGCGACGATCTCCACTCTCCGGATACCCGAACGGACTCCAGATCAGCCCTCCCGAGAGAGATTAGGGCTTGGCGGCGGCTCCGTCTCGTGAAACGTGATAATTCATTCTCCTTTTTTTTCTCCCCGAAACGGAAGATATAGGATCCGGGCATACATCGGTGGAGCACCAGGGGGCCCATGAGGCAGGGGGCGCACCCTGGGCATGGGGGCGCGCCCCCCACCCTCGTGGACTGGCCCAAGGCCCCCTGGTGTGGATCTTCTTGCAGGTATTTTTTATATTTTCCAAAATAATTCTCCGTTGATTTTCAGGCGATTCCGAGAACTTTTTATTCTGCACAAAAACAACACCATGGCAGTTCTGCTGAAAACAGCGTCAGTCCGGGTTAGTTCCATTCAAATCATGCAAGTTAGAGTCCAAAACAAGGGCAAAAGGGTTTGGAAAATGTAGATACGTTGGAGACGTATCAAGGTGCTAGTGCGAGTATTATCCCTCTTGATTTGTATAACGAAATTATGCATGATATTGTACCTGTTGAGTTAGAAGGGATTGATGTTACTATTAAGCTTGCTAATAGAGACACTATTTCACTAGTTGGGATTGTTAGAGATATTGAAGTATTGTGTGGGAAGGTTAAATACCCTGCTGATTTTCTTGTTCTTAGTTCCCCACAAGATGAATTATGTCCCATTATATTTGGTAGACCCTTCTTGAATACTGTTAATGCCAAGATAGACAGCGTGAAAGATATTGTCACTGTTGGATTGGGGGATATGTCTCGTGATTTTAACTTTGCTAAATTTCGTAGACAACCCCTTGAAAAGGCACCACCCAGTAAGGATGAAATTATTGGTCTTATTTCTATTGCCGTGCCACCTAATGATCCTTTAGAACAATACTTGCTAGACCACGAAAATGATATGCATATGAATGAGAGAAGGGAAATAGATGAAATATTCCTTAAACAGGGACCCGTATTGAAAAACTACTTGCCTGTTGAAATCCTAGGGGATCCTCCTCCACCCAAGGGTGATCCCGTGTTTGAACTTAAACCTTTACCTGATAATCTTAAATATGTTTATCTTGATGAAAAGAAGATATATCCTGTTATTATTAGTGCTAACCTTTCAGAGCAGGAAGAAGAAAAACTATTGAAAACTCTGAAGAAGCACCGAGCTGCTATTGGATATACTCTGGATGTTCTTAAGGGCACTAGTCCCACTATATGCCAACACAAGATAAAATTGGAAGAAAATGCTAAACCAGTTATTGATCATCAGCGACGATTAAATCCTAAGATGAAAGAAGTGGCAAGGAAGGAAATACTAAAGCTTCTAGAGGCAGGTATTATCTATCCAGTTGCTGATAGTCAGTGGGTAAGTCCTGTCCATTGTGTTCCTAAGAAAGGAGGTATGACTGTCGTCCCTAATGATAAAGATGAATTGATCCCGCAAAGAATAGTTACAGGCTATAGGATGGTAATTGATTTCCGTAAGTTAAATAAAGCTACTAAGAAAGATCATTACCCCTTGCCATTTATTGATAAAATGCTAGAAAGGTTATCCAAACATACTCATTTCTGCTTTCTAGATGGTTATTCTAGTTTCTCTAAAATACATGTGTCAAAAGGGGATCAAGAAAAGACCACTTTTACTTGTCCTTTCGGTACCTTTGCTTATAGACGTATGCCTTTTGGTTTATGTAATGCACCTGCTACCTTTCAAACATGCATGATGGCTATATTCTCTGATTTTTGTGAAAAGATTGTTGAGGTGTTCATGGATGATTTTTCCGTTTACGGAACTTCTTTTGATGATTGCTTAAGCAACCTTGATTGAGTTTTACAGAGATGTGAAGACACTAACCTTGTCTTGAATTGGGAGAAGTGCCACTTTATGGTTAATGAAGGCATTGTCTTGGGACATAAAATTTCTGAAAGAGGTATTGAAGTTGACAAAGCTAAAGTTGATGCTATTGAAAAGATGCCATGCCCTAAGGACATCAAAGGTATACGAAGTTCCCTTGGTCATGCCGGGTTTTATAGGAGGTTCATTAAGGACTTCTCCAAAATCTCCAGGCCTTTGACTAATCTCTTACAAAAAGATATTCCTTTTGTCTTTGATGATGATTGTCTAGAAGCATTTGAAATACTTAAGAAATCATTGATCTCTGCACCTATTGTCCAGCCTCCTGACTGGAATTTACCCTTTGAGATTATGTGTGATGCTAGTGATTATGCTGTAGGAGTTGTTCTAGGGCAAAGAGTTGATAAGAAATTAAATGTTATCCAATATGCTAGTAAAACTCTAGATAGTGCCCAAAGAAATTATGCCACTACCGAGAAAGAATTTTTAGCAGTTGTATTTGCTTGTGATAAGTTTAGACCCTATATTGTTGATTCTAAAGTAACTATTCACACTGATCATGCTGCTATCAAATACCTTATGGAAAAGAAAGATGCTAAACCTAGACTTATTAGATGGGTTCTCTTGCTGCAAGAATTTGATTTGCATATTATTGATAGAAAGGGAGCTGAGAACCCCGTTGCAGACAACTTGTCTAGGTTAGAGAATATACTTGATGACCCACAGCCTATTGATGATAGCTTTCCTGCTGAACAATTAGCTGTCATAAATACTTCTCGAATTGCTCCATGGTATGTTGATTATGCTAATTATATTGTTGCTAAGTTTATACCTCCTAGCTTCACATACTAGCAAAAGAAAAAGTTCTTCTATGATTTGAGACATTACTTCTGGGATGACCCACATCTTTATAAAGAAGGAGTAGATGGTATTATTAGACGTTGTGTACCTGAGCATGAACATGAACAAATCCTACGCAGGTGGCACTTCGAAGCTTATGGAGGACACCATGCAGGAGATAGAACTGCACACAATGTATTGCAATCCGGTTTTTATTGGCCTACTCTCTTCAAGGATTCCCGTAAGTTTGTCTTATCTTGTGATGAATGTCAAAGAATTGGTAATATTAGTAGACATCAAGAAATGCCTATGAATTACTCACTTGTTATTGAACCTTTTGATGTTTGGGGCTTTGATTATATGGGACCGTTTGCTGCCTTTAATGGGTACACACATATTTTAGTTGTTGTTGATTACATTACTAAGTGGGTAGAAGCTATTCCAACTAGTAGTGCTGATCATAAAACCTCTATTAAGATGCTTAAAGAAGTTATTTTCCCGAGGTTTGGAGTCCCTAGGTATCTGATGACTGATGGTGGTTCACACTTTATTCATGGAGCTTTCCGTAAGATGCTTGCAAAGTATGATGACAACCATAGAATTGCATCCCCCTATCACCCACAGACTAGTGGTCAAGTAGAATTAAGTAATAGTGAGTTGAAACTAATCTTGCAAAAGACAGTTAATAGGTCTAGGAAGAATTCGTCCAAGAAACTAGATGATGCATTATGGGCCTATAGAACTGCATACAAAAATCATATGGGTATGTCTCCGTATAAGATGGTATATGGAAAAGCTTGTCACTTACCTCTTGAGCTAGAACATAAGGCATATTGGGCTATCAAAGAGCTCAATTATGATTTCAAACTTGCCGGTGAGAAGAGGTTATTTGACATTAGTTGTCTCGATGAATGGAGAACCCAGGCCTATGAGAATGCCAAGTTGTTTAAAGAAAAAGTTAAAAGATAGCATGACAAAACGATACAAAAGCGTGAGTTTAACGTAGGTCATTATGTGTTGCTATTCAACTCTCGTTTAAGATTTTTTGCAGGAAAACTTCTCTCCAAGTGGGAAGGACCTTACGTTATCGAGGAGGTCTATCGTTCCGGTGCCATAAAAATCAACAACTTCGAAGGCACAAATCCAAAGGTGGTGAACGGTCAAAGAATCAAACATTATATCTCAGGTAATCCTATAAATGTTGAAACCAATGTTATTGAAACCGTAACCCCGGAGGAATACATAAGGGACACTTTCCAGAACGATTCAGCCTCCGAAAAGGAAGAGGTATGTGATACGGTAAGTAAAGCGACTCCAAAACAATTCTAAAGGCAATTTTTCTCCGTTTTGGAATATTTAGAAAAATAGAAAAATAAACCGCAGTCCGGAAGAGACACGAGCCGTCCACGAGGGTGGAGGGCGCGCCCCCTTCCCAGGGCGCGCCCCACTACCTCGTGGGCAGCCCGTGTGTCTCCCGGACTCCGTTTTCTTGTGGCTTACTCCTTTTGGTCGGTAAAAAATCATTATATATACTCCCAAAAGTTTTGACCTCTGTATCACGCAAAAATCCTCTGTTCTTGTTTAGAGTTGTTTTCTGCTAGGGTTTGCGATGCCAGGCATCATGTCGTCTCTCTCCTCCAACAACGAAGGCAACGATGCTTGGCTAATGAAGATAGATCTGAAGAGGGAAGGACCCGAGGAGATCCACAAGGAGAAGAAGATCAAGATGGAGGTGGAAGATCCGGCTCCGGCCTCGGGAGAAGAAGACACCTCTAAATCCCTTCCTAATCTCTTTACCTCAACTGAGATAGAAGCTTTCAGGATGATTGAGTTAGCTCAGATTCGAAACAAGCATCTCACAAGTGAAAATATTTTGTTGAAGGATTACATAGCTGCACTCAAAGGTATTATCCGCAAGCTGGAGGATCTCCTACGCTCGATATATGAGGATCCGCCGTCACTACTTTCAACTTCATCATCACCACCCCCGAAGAAGGAGACATAATCATATGGGTATGGGCACTCCCCTTGGCAACTGCCAAGTTTGGGGGAGTGACCCCGGTATTGTATCACCATCACTCCCATCTTTACTGTTTTACTTAGTTAGATCCTTTTGGTAGTATTTTGATCTAGTAGAATAAAGTTAGCATGATCTAGTTGTGAGCTTTACCCTTTGTAATCGAGTCCGTGAGCTATATAATAAAGATTAGTGTTGAGTCAAGGGCTTGATTTCTTCACCTGGGTCATGATAAAAAGAGAGAAAACATAAAGAGTATCAAAGAGATCATATCGATCTTATGGGAAGTAATGACTTCACATACAAAAGTATGATAAATAAAAGTTGTTGGGAGTTGACAAGCATAGTTTTGGTCATCGTTACAATTAATAGGAAGTAATAAAAGAAGAGAGGCTTCACATACAAATATACTATCTTGGACATCTTTTATGATTGTGAGCACTCATTAAAGTATGACATGCTAAAGAGTTGATGTTGGACAAGGAAGACAACATAATGGGTTATGTCTTCTTATATCCGAAATAAGGTATATTGTCATGGATCATCCAACATGTTGAGCTTGCCTTTCCCCCTCATGCTAGCCAAAACTCCTCGCACCAAGTAGAGATACTACTTGTGCTTCCATATATCCTTAAACCCAGTTTTGCCATGAGAGTCCACCATACCTACCTATGGATTGAGAAAGATCCTTCCAAGTAAGTTGTCATGTGATACGTCCAAAACGTATCTATAATTTCTGCCTGCGCCATGCCACTTTTGGGTGATATTGCTATGATATTCATACACTTCCATACACTTTTGATCATATTTGGACTAACTTACTAATCCAGTGCACCCCAGTGCCAGTTTCTGTTTTCGGCTGTTTTTGTATTTCAGGTTTTCACGTTACGAGAACTGCCAGGAAAAATCCAGAAAAATTATATAAAAAATCAGCGTTTCGGAAACTACCGGGCGTCCGAAGGGCAGCCGGGGAGGGGGGGGGGCACCAGGGCTCCAGGCGCCCTGGCGGCGCGCCCCCCCTGGGCCGCGCCGGGGGGGGGGGGCGCCTGGGCCCCCCGAAGCTTCCCCGATGCCCCCCTTTGGCATATATTTAAAGCGTCCTCTGAAACCCTCAGAACAGGAACTCTTTTCGCGATCCCATCTCTGTTCCGCCGTCGCCGCCGCTTCCAAGATCGGGAGCACCAGGAGAACTCTTCCCGGCACCCTGCCGGAGGGGAGGATCACCACCGGGAGCTTCTCCACCACCATGGACGCCTCCCGGATGACTCGTGAGTAGTCTCCCTTGGACCATGAGTCCATGACCAGTAGCTATGTGATGTTCTCCTCCCGTTCTTGTGCTTCACTAATTAGTCCTCGTGAGCTGCCCTACATGATCGAGGCACATATGTAATCCTTATGCTGTTGCTATGTTGAGTTTGCTGGGATCCGATGGATTATGAGATTATGTTCAGATTGATCTTGAGTAATATATTTGATCTACCTCTTTTATATTTATGTTCATAAGTAATTCTTGCATGTTCTCCGTTGTTATTTATTGCTTTGGCCGAGTAATACGTAGTGACTCCAAGAGGGAACGTTATGCTTGATTGTGGGTTCATGCCCCTCGATGACTAGCTTGAGTGACAGAAACATGAGTCTAGGGGATGTGCTGTTGCCACAAGGGGGAAAACAACGGTGCTTGTGCCCGCGGGTGCAAGGATTGTTTACTTTACGCAAAGTTCTTTTAATGCAGTTGTTTGTTGCATTGAGTTTACACTATGGGTGGGACTCGCAACTTAATACCAGCGAGATGTTCTGGATAGTTATCTCAAGGTGGATGATTAGTAGTAGGCATTGATGGATTTCGGTCTACTTACTTTGGCGTACCGCCCATGCTTTGAACCTCAACCTTTCTTGCAATGTAGTCAGGATTGGTTTGCGTTCGTGGTCCTGTCAATTGCCTAGCTGTAATTTGTTTACCTCACATAGCTGTTTTATCGTCTTTTGGGAGAGAGACATCACTAGTGAACATCATGAGACTCCGGTCCATATTACCATCATTGATCACATCCGCTATTTACTTTTCTTTATTATTTACTATTGCAAACACTATCTATCACTACTATCATTTGCTTTTAATCCTTTGTGAACTACAAGGCCGGAGAGATTGATAACCTCTATGTACTCGTTGGGAGCAAAGTTATTTGTATCTGTGTGCAGGTCCACGTTGATTGCTAATTTGCGCCGTTAGCAGTTGACACCTACTTGTTGAACCTAGGAGTCTCTGGGGATTCGATCCTTGGCATCTTTGCTAAGGGAAAACACTTCCACAACACTGCATCTTTCACCTTCCACTTGGGGTAACCAACGTGGGGTTAGAGGCCCATCAAGGAGTATTTTCTGGCACCGTTGCCGGGGACTCCACTCTTCAGGATAGGGGAGTTGCATGCTATCTTTTACCTTTGCTTTTTAGTCTTGTTAGTTTACCTTTCATTTTTGCTTTAGTACCTTTTATCGAAAATCACAAAAATAGTTATCTTGCTTGCTTGCTACTATGGGTTTCACCGAGAACACCAAGTTGTGTGACTTCACTAGTCACAACAACGATGACTTTATCAGCACACCTATCACTACACCTGCCACTTCAGCACCTTCGTATGAAATTAAACCTGCTTTACTGAACTTAGTCATGAAAGAACAATTCTCCGGTGCTGGAGATGATGCTGCTTTACACTTAAACAACTTTGCTGAACTTTGTGATATGCAAAAGTTCCAAGAAATAGATGGTAATATTGTTAAGCTTAAGCTTTTTCCTTTCTCCTTGAGAGGAGGAGCTAAAATTTGGTTTCAGTCTTTGCCTAGAAACAGCATAGATTCATGGGACAAGTGCAAAGATGCTTTTATTGGAAAATACTATCCACCTGCTAAAATTATCCAACTTAGAAGTAACATAATGAATTTTAAACAATTGGATAATGAACACATTGCCCAAGCTTGGGAACGTATGAAATCTCTTATCAAGAACTGCCCTACTCACGGTTTGACTACTTGGATGGTTATCCAAACTTTTTATGCAGGCTTGAACTTTACCTCGCGGAACTTGTTAGATTCGGCCGCGGGAGGAACTTTTATGTCAACTACACTTGGTGCTGCCACAAAGCTTCTCGATGAGATGATGACCAACTATTCCCAATGGCGTACCGAACGCGCTCCAACAGGTAGGAAGGTAAACTCTGTCGAGGAGATTTCCTCCCTTAATGAAAAAGTTGACTTGATCATGTCTCTACTTACGAAGCAATCTACTGTTGATCCTCGTGATGTTCCTTTAAATTCTTTGATTGCTCAAGAACAAGTAGATGTGAACTTTATCTCTAGAAACAATTTTAACAACAATGCTTATAGGAGTAACTTTGGTAACAATCCTAGACCGTTCCCCTCTAATTCTTATGGGAACAATAATGCTTATCCTAGTACTAAGAACTCCACTACTGAAATAGAGTATGCTTAAAGATTTCATTACTACCCAAAAAGCCTTTAATAAGAGTGTAGAAGAAAAACTACATAAACTAGATGATCTTTCTTTTAAGGTAGACCACTTAGCCAATGAGGTAAAATTGCTAAAAATTAAAACTTCTCCTCTTGAGGAGAGGGAAGTCACTCCTATAAATGCTATTCAAGTGCAAATTAATGAAAACATTAGGATGATGGCTAAACTTAAAGAAAGATGGGCTAGAGAAAGGGAGGAAGAGGATAGAATTAAGAGCCTTCCTAGCCACCACACTGTTGCTACTATCCAAGTTGTTGAGGATGTTCAAACTCTTAGCACCCAATGTACTCTTGGTCCCATTGGACCTATTAATGGTGATGCTATGACTATAGAAACTACCAAACAAGTGAACCTAAAGGACACCACTACCACTTTACTTGATGCTCGTGACCTTGATTTTGATAATTGCACTCTTACCGAAGTTATTGATTTCCTTCACAAGATGTCTAGAGATCCCCGCACTAGCACGCTTAATCTTGCCTTCACAGAGCATATCACTAATGCTCTCATCAAAGCTAGGGAGGAGAAACTTAGAGTAGAAGCCTCCATACCTAGAAAGCTAGAAGATGGTTGGGATCCTATGATAAAAATTAATTTGAATGACTTCTCTTGTTATGCATTATGTGATGTTGGTGCTAGTACCTCTGTTATGCCCAAAAGGATATATGATATGCTTAAATTGAAACCTTATGATTCTTGTTCTTTTGGTGTTCGTCTCGTTGATTCTTCCATAAAGAAACCTTTGGGGAGGATCGACGATGTTCTTATTGTTGTTAATGATAATTATGTTCCCGTTGATTTCACTATCATGGATATTGAATGTGATCCTTCATGTCCAATTATTTTGGGACGTCCCTTTTTGCGCACCGTTGGTGCTATCATTGACATGAAAGGGGTAATATAAAATTTCAGTTTCCTCTCAAGAAAGGGATGGAACACTTCCCTCGAAAGAAGATCAAGTTACCTTTTGAGTCCGTTGTACGGGCTAGCTATTCTTTTACTCTTGATAAAACTTGATCTCTATGCATTATGCCTAGCTTAAAGGCATAAAAGAAAGCGCTTTTGGGAGGCAGCCCACATGAATAAATTTTTTGCTTTTGTTGTGTCTTGATGTTGTTTACTGCTGTAGCATCATCATTGTATCTTTGCTTTTCATATTTGTGCCAAGTATAGCCTCTGATTGCTAGAAAGTTCAAAAGTTGTGAGGTGCTGTCCAGGAAACAGATTCTGTCCTTGGATAGAAAAATTCGTATAAAATAACCAGATCATCTTTTTGGTCTGAATTTTTTCAAAAGCGTTCTCTATATAATTGTCTTTCGTGCGTCTGTTCTGAGTTTTTTGATTTGAGTTGCAGAAGTATCCCGAACAGATCAATTACTACCTGCTGTTCTGTTTTTCACAGATTCTGTCCTGTTTTGCCTTTCCTTCACTTTGCAAATCAAGAACTTGCTTTTTCTTTGCAAAAACCTTTTGGCAATCTTGAGAAACAGTAGAACTTCAAGAATATCTTTATTTCCAGCAAGGTATAATTATTTTATTAAGGGTACTAACCTCGTTAATCAGATTATGATGAGTTATGTATGAAGGGAGTTTTCAAGTGTGCGAGGGAAGATGATAAAAAAAGATTCAGGAGTGTCAAGTGCTCAAGCTTGGGGATGCCCCCGTGCACCCCCAAGAAATATTCAAGGAGACTCAAGCGTCTAAGCTTGGGGATGCCCCCGTGCATCCCCTTCTCCATCAACATTATCAGTTCGACTTTCGTTCCACTATATTTTTATCACTTCATGTGTTATGTGCTATGCTTGGAGCGTCTTGCTTTTAGTTTTCTTTTTAAGTTTTTCATAACGAGTCGGAACTCAGCATTCTTTATGTGGGAGAGAAACACGCACCACTTCTACCTAGAACATAACATAGAATTTTCATGTCTATCTTTGCTGTGTGTGTTCTTTGTCTTTTAATAGCTACTATCATGCTCTGCTCTTAGTATTCATGCTTATCTTTTCAAAGAGCTTTTGTTTAGTTGGTTGCTTGAACTCTCTTTAATTACCATGCTCACCTTGTTAAGAGAGTTTGCTTCCGTTGCATTGGTTAATGTGTCTATGATAATAATGCTACTTGCATAATGGTGCTTAGTAGTTCAGGTTTTCTTATGGTTAATCTCAAATAGCTGGGGGGTTCCCAATGTGTTATTGGAGTACCAACTTGATTTGTTTGCCTATGATGTGGTATGGTTTAGTAATATCTTCCTTCGAGAATTTATTTTGATTGACTTGGCGTATGCTCACGCATATTTAAGACTGTAAAGAAAGTCTGTCAAGCCTTGATGATCTTTTAGTTCTGAGTAGCGATATAACTACCATGCCTGATTCAATGTTGCTTTGTCGCTCTGCATGATTATGACCGTCATTGCTCTCTTAGTTGGTCGCTCCCAGTCTTTTGCTAACCTCCACCTGTACTAAGCAGACTAACTTTGCAATATATAGCTCATGGGAAAGTAGCTTAAAAACTATTGTGGTAAAGAATATGTTGCCTATGTATCTTATTTCTTATAAGTTGCTTGCTGAGCGGTAACCATGTTTCTGGGGACGCCATCAACTGTCACACTTTTGTTGAACATCATGTGAGTTGCTATGCATGTTCGTCTTGTCTGAAGTAAGGGTGATTTGCCGTGGGTTGTATGAATATGCATATTGTTAGAGAAGAACATTGGGCCGCCAACCAAAGCCATGTATCATGGTGGAAGTTTTAGCTTGGACGTTGATCCTCAATCTCTTATGAGAATATGCTTATGCATTAAAGAGGAGTCCATCATCTATTTTCTATGTTGTCCCGGTATGGATGTCCTCAAGTTGAGATCTATCAAAAACGAGAAATCAAATGTGATTTATCTCCTTGGACCTTTGTACAGGTGGCATAGAGGTACCCCTTTGTGACACTTGGTTGAAACATATGTAATGCAATGATAACCCATGGAAATCCGAGCTAATTAGGACAAGGTGCGAGCACTATTGGTATTCGATGCATGAGGCTTGCAACTTATAGGATGTCTTATACATGACACATATGAAGTACTACTACCGTTGACAAAATTGCTTCCATGTTTTCAAAATAAAAAGCTCTAGCACTTAACCATTCTTTTACTTTTATGTTAAAGCACCAACTACTGAGAGCATGATTGTCATTCTGAGTGTAATGTGCATTGTCCCAAAGTAGCATTGTCTTTTGCATGATTGTGATATCGTTTATTTTGAAATCATTGTATCTAGTCATCACTTAAACCTTGAAGGTGCCCCTGCATTTATGTTTTGCTTCACTAAAGGGGGCAAGCTAGATATCACTTTATCATATTTGCGCATCATGTTCATTGCAAATCTATTTGATGTTTCAGTTTCATGTTGTAAAACTTTCAGTCATTTGTGATTTTCTCATGAGGCAACTTAATTACTATAGATTCATTGTCTCAGTAAGCTTTTGTCATATGACTATAAGAGTCCTATATGGTTAATAGCATGTCACCACAGAAATTATTCTTGTTATCATTTACCTACTCGAGGACGAGCAGGAATTAAGCTTGGGGATGTTGATACGTCCAAAACGTATCTATAATTTCTGCCTGCTCCATGCCACTTTTGGGTGATATTGCTATGATATTCATACACTTCCATACACTTTTGATCATATTTGGACTAACTTACTAATCCAGTGCACCCCAGTGCCAGTTTCTGTTTTCGGCTGTTTTTGTATTTCAGGTTTTCACGTTACGAGAACTGCCAGGAAAAATCCAGAAAAATTATATAAAAAATCAGTGTTTCGGAAACTACCGGGAGTCCGAAGGGCAGCCGGGGGGGGGCACCAGGGCTCCAGGCGCCCTGGCGGCGCCCCCCCCCTGGGCCGCGCCGGGGGGGGGGGGGCTGGGCCCCCCCGAAGCTTCCCCGATGCCCCCCTTTGGCATATATTTAAAGAGTCCTCCGAAACCCTCAGAACAGGAACTCTTTTCGCGATCCCATCTCTGTTTCGCCGCCGCCGCCGCTTCCAAGATCGGGAGCACCAGGAGAACTCTTCCCGGCACCCTGCCGGAGGGGAGGATCACCACCGGGAGCTTCTCCACCACCATGGACGCCTCCCGGATGACTCGTGAGTAGTCTCCCTTGGACCATGAGTCCATGACCAGTAGCTATGTGATGTTCTCCTCCCATTCTTGTGCTTCACTAATTAGTCCTCGTGAGCTGCCCTACATGATCGAGGCACATATGTAATCCTTATGCTGTTGCTATGTTGAGTTTGCTGGGATCCGATGGATTATGAGATTATGTTCAGATTGATCTTGAGTAATATATTTGATCTACCTCTTTTATATTTATGTTCATAAGGAATTCTTGCATGTTCTCCGTTGTTATTTATTGCTTTGGCCGAGTAATACGTAGTGACTGCAAGAGGGAACGTTATGCTTGATTGTGGGTTCATGCCCCTCGATGACTAGCTTGAGTGACAGAAACATGAGTCTAGGGGATGTGCTATTGCCACAAGGGGGAAAACAACGGTGCTTGTGCCCGCGGGTGCAAGGATTGTTTACTTTACGCAAAGTTCTTTTAATGCAGTTGTCTGTTGCATTGAGTTTACACTATGGGTGGGACTCGCAACTTAATACCAGCGAGATGTTCTGGATAGATATCTCAAGGTGGATGATTAGTAGTAGGCATTGATGGATTTCGGTCTACTTACTTTGGCGTACCGCCCATGCTTTGAACCTCAACCTTTCTTGCAATGTAGTCAGCATTGGTTTGCGTTCGTGGTCCTGTCAATTGCCCAGCTGTAATTTGTTTACCTCACATAGCTGTTTTATCGTCTTTTGGGAGAGAGACATCACTAGTGAACATCATGAGACTCCGATCCATATTACCATCATTGATCACATCCGCTATTTACTTTTCGTTATTATTTACTATTGCAAACACTATCTATCACTACTATCATTTGCTTTTAATCCTTTGTGAACTACAAGGCCGGAGAGATTGACAACCTCTTTGTACTCGTTGGGAGCAATGTTATTTGTATATGTGTGCAGGTCCATGTTGATTGCTAATTTGCGCCGTTAGCAGTTGACACCTACTTGTTGAACCTAGGAGTCTCTGGGGATTCGATCCTTGGCATCTTTGCTAAGGGAAAACACTTCCACAACACTGCATCTTTCACCTTCCACTTGGGGTAACCAACGAGGGGTTAGAGGCCCATCATCATGTTGTAAACTCGCTAAAATATGTATGATTTATTAGTGTGGGAGAAATTAGCTTTATACGATCTTGTGATATGGAAGTAATAAAAGCGACGGACTGCATACTAAAGGTCCTTATCACAAGTGGCAATATAAAGTGAAGTTCTTCTATGCTAAGACTTTGTGCATCCAACCATAAAAACACATGACAACCTCTACTTCCCTCTACGAAGGGCCTATCTATTATTCTTGCCTTATAAGTGTCAAGGTGAAATCCACCTTTCCTTTTTACAATTTATCCTTTGGCAAGCACATTGTGTTGGAAAGATCCTGACATATATACCCACTTGGATGTAAGTTTTCATGATCTATTACTGTTGACGTTACCCTTGGTAAAAGGTTGGGAGGCAACACCATAAGCCACTATCTTTCTCTGTGTCCGATTAAAACTCCATAAACATAAGTATTGCGTGAGTGTGAGCAATTGTGAAAGATTATATGATAGTTGAGTATGTAGGCTTGCTGAAAAGCTCTTATATTGACTCTTTCCGATGTTACGATAAATTGCAATTGCTTCAATGACCGAGATCAATGTTTGTTAGTTTCCAATGAAGTTTATGATTCATACTTGATATTGTGGATGAATTGTTACTTTAGCATACGAATCATATGACTATATTTATATAAGTTGTTGTTATGAGAATGATCATGATGCCCTCATGTCCGTATTTTGTTTTTATCGACACCTCTATCTCTAAACACGTGGACATATTTTTCGATATCGGCTTTCGCTTAAGGACAAGCGTGGTCTAAGCTTGGGGGAGTTGATACGTCCATTTTGCATCATGCTTATATGTTGATATTTATTGCATTATGGCCTGTTATTATATGTTTTGTCATAATACTTATGCCTTTTCTCTCTTATTTTACAAGGTTTACATGAAGAGGGAGAATGCCGGCAGCTGGAATTCTGGGCTGGAAAAGGAGCAAACTCTGGAAACCTATTCTGCACAACTCCAAAAGCCCCGAAACTCAACAGAACTTCGTTTCAGAAAATATAAAAAATATCTAGCGAAAGAAGTCCATGAGGGGGGCCACCGGCTATCCACGAGGGTTGGGGGCGCGCCCCCCTTCCCAGGGCACGCCCCCCTACCTCGTGGGCTAGCCGGAAGGCCCCCGATTCCCATCTTCTCCTATATGAGTTGTTTTGACCTGGAAAAAATCATAAGGAGGCTTTCGGGACCAGACGCCGCCGTCTCGAGGCGGAACCGAGGCAGAAACCAATCTAGGGCTCCGGCAGAGCTGTTCTGTCGGGGATACTTCCCTCCGGGAGGGGGAAATTGTCACCGCCGTCATCACCAACAACTCTCCCATCTTGGGGAGGGCTATCTTCATCAACATCTTCACCAGCACCATCTCCTCTCAAACCCTAGTTCATCTCTTGTATCTAATCTTTGTACCCAAACCTCAGATTGGTACCTGTGGGTTGCTAGTAGTGTTGATTACTACTTGTAGTTGATGCTAGTTGGTTTATTTGGTGGAAGATCATATGTTCAGTTCCATTATGCATATTAATACCCCTCTGATCATGAACAATATTATGTCTTGTGAGTAGTTGCTTTGGTTCCTGAGGACATGGGAAAAGTCTTGCTATTAGTAGTCATGTGAATTTGGTCTTCCACTACTAGGAAAAGGCCTACTAATGGTGCACCTAATTTGGCCATTAATGGCGCATTAGTGGTGCGCCATTAGTGCCACGCCATTAGTATATTTTACTAATGGCGCACCTCTGGTGCGCCATTAGTATCTGGTATACTAATGGCGCACCTCAGACGCGCCATTAGTGTATACAACAGTGCGCCATTAGTATGCCTCCTAGGGGGCCATGTATACCCAGGTGCTTTGGCATACTAATGGCGCACAACAACAAGATGCGCCATTAGTAACTTCGGCATACTAATGGCGCACTATTTGATGATGCGCCATTAGTATCCTTTGGCATACTAATGGCGCACTGTGATGTGATGCGCCATTAGTATGAATATTAGGTTATTTTTTTTTAATTTTCTGTTTTTTTGCACAGGTTACAAAATGTATAATTGGACATAATATAGACAGCACACATCAACAACAGATTCATCAAATACAATAGAAGATTAGTCTCTGAATACAATTCATCATATTAGTCTCCGAAAACAATTCATCATATTAGTCTCTGAATTGAAAAGACCGAACAAAGATAGAACATTATATTACAAGTCTCGAGACCGCGAGTAGCGAGTTTGTCTTCACACTACAAGTCGATATCGATCATCTAAACTACCATCACATAGAAGAGAGCTGCGGTCATCACGATGAGCATCATCACGATGAAACTCGTCTTCATCCGGTTCCTCCAATGCTCCCTCCCTCTCCCGCTAGATAGCGGGCGTATCTAGATTCCGCCTCGGCCCTAGTGGTGTACCCTTTGTAACTGTTATCGCTGAATCGGTGAACCTGTCTCCGACACTCCTCCCAGTCGTCGTAGACTCCGGGAACCTTACCCTTGTACACGACATACGACGGCATCGCTATGCACTAGCCAAACGAAACGTTAGTACCAATTCACAGACAATACATAAGCAATATATAAGTATGCAACAGAACGATCGGAAGAGAAAAGCAAGACATTAATAGCATCGATTACATCTAAGTTGAACGACTCTCGAAACCAAAGAGACTTACTACAAGTTCATTAAAGTTTAATTACAACATGAGCCAATCGATGTTTCAGAACTAGACACAGCATCACTGCTTTCGACTCGACTCAAGGGACCGGAGCGTGGATGAAGCCGCCGTCTATCGTGGGAGCCATGAAATCACGGGCGTTGTCAGCCTGCATTTGTAGCATTGTGTCGATGTCACTGTTGGACGGTTGATTTCTGAGGTAGAACTGCCCCGAGGTACGAAGGACATCTTGATGGATGATTTCCGCAAACTCCGACTGGATGCGAAAGAATTCTTGTCTGATGTCCGCGTCCTGGATTGCCGACACACTCGCGGCTCAATGTTTGAGTTTACTCGGTAGCAGAAGTTGATGATGGTCCCGTACGATTGCCCGCATGTGATGGATGGCGTAGTAGGCACCCTTCTGACCGCCAGGCGGCTGCTTGACGCAACAGAACGTCGTATTGTGGGAGAACACGTGCTTGCCGTACTTACGAATAGGCCTGGTGAAGGTGCCTCCAGATTTGGCGTAGCCGGGGAGAACATCATCAAGAACCTTCTTGACATTTGTGTAGTCTACGTTCGACTGACGGTCCGGGTCGAAATATGTGGCCATGGAATATTTGGGGCTTAAGAGGATGAGCGTGCAATGTGTGTCACTGCAGAAAACACGGAATGTTAAAAGAAAAACGATCGAAATCTAAGAATTCATATGTTACGGGGCGGTTGAGGGGAGGACTTACTCGGGAAAGTAAGGCACGAGGAAGTTATCCTTATCTCGGTTTGCCAGAATGACGCCTTCGAGGTAAGAACTCGCGACTTGCCGGTCCCCAGCGCTGCCCAAGATCTTGGCACGCATGTAGAAGGGGTCGAATATCACGATGTCCGGGGGTCTTGTCGCGAATGATCCGCATCTCCATACTCAGTGAAAATAGCCGAACGAAGGTGTAGTGCAGCGGATGAAGGTTCAACATAGCATGGATGTCATCAAACCGCATGACGATCGTACCCCCGATGGAGTTATCCACAAAGCCCTAGCCCTCTGGCACCTTGGCCGCGAAAACCGGGTATGCCACATCCTTCTCTCTGAGACGCCGCTTCTTCAAAGAAAGAACACTGTCATGCAGACTCCGCATAGCACCGGTTGCAGCATCGAGCATATTTCTCGGTAGCATCGGCATACCCGCCACATGCACCCTCCTCATTACATCCTCAGGTGAAGGTGGCCCGTCCTAAGAACGGATCGTACTCGGTGCCAGCTGGCTCGCACCCTTGTTAGTCTTTCATTTGCGTGCCTTCTTCTTCTCCTGTAATGGGACCGAGTTCTACTCACAGACCGCCTTCTTGAGTGTGTTGGGGCTGATAATATTTCGCACCTCGCCTATCTGAGGCTCGGTGAAGTCGGCAGCTGGAGGCGTCTCCTGAGAGCTGAACGGCAGACGACGCTGATGTCTACTACACGCTTCTATTCCTGTAGACAGTGTTGGGCCTCCAAGAGCAGAGGTTTGTAGGACAGCAGCAAATTTCCCTTAAGTGAGTAACCCAAGGTTTATCGAACTCAGGGAAGTGGAGGTTGAATGTACCCCTTTCAAGCAACCCTGCAATCAAGATACAAGAAGTCTCTTGTGTCCCCAACACACCTAATACAACTAGGAGTTGTATAGGTGCACTAGTTCGGCAAAGAGATGGTAAAATATGGATGATAGGAGTGGCAAAGCAAAGTAATATAAATCTGTAATAAAAAGTGCAGCAAGCAAACAAGTGGTAAACGTGAGCACAATTGGTATTGCAATGGTGGAAACAAGGCCTAGGGATCATACTTTCACTAGTGGCAACTCCCAACAACATTAACATAATCGAATCACATGATATTTCCCATAAAACATGCAATGGAGACGCACTCGGAGGTCATTCCTTTGTGGTCAAGAGAGGACGAGAATTATGTAGGGCTACAAAAGCACACCTCAAAGTTCGTAATTCTCAATCTATGGATTTCCCAATGTCACCGCGGCCATCCAAAGAGAGTACCACAATCACCACAACATATCTCAAGGATAGTCAAAGACAAGCACCAAGAGACTCTCAATCTTCAATCAACACACAAAAGAGGAAATCACTCATGAAAATATTCTTCTAATCCATGTCCAATAGACCGCTGTCACCTTGGTCTCGGGGATTATACTAGATAAAGACAAGTGAGTACATCAATCCAATACATAGAGGAAGGGGAAATATCATGGGATCACCCTAGATTAACATAGCCTATGATCACAACGAAGATCACATCATGGGAGAGAGAATTGACCATATAGCTACACGTACAAGCCCTCAGCCCCGGAGAAGAGTACTAACACATGGCCATGGTGAGCAAGAGATTGATGGTGGTGTTGATGGAGAGGTGCAGCCCGGAGAGGATGAGGCGGCCGGCAGCAGCCGTGGCGGCGGCGGCAGCCCTCCGGGGCGGCGGCGGCCCTAGGGGCGGCGGCGACCCTAGGGGGCAGCGGCTCCTTGGCCCCCCTTCTTCCTTGTGGATGGTGCTGCAATGGTGCTGGTCCTCCCCTCCAAGACGGCGGCTTGGGATGAGGAAAATTCGTGGCCCTTTGTGACCTAGGTTTCCTCTCTTTATATAGACTCTCGGATTCCCGTCATCAGATTTTGGGCTTCAGTAAAACGGGCTTTTCTCTGCCGTCCGGACTCCGATTTGGACGAATTTTATATCCAGAAGCATCCTCTCAAAATTCCCCACAACTTTCGCAACTAGGCTTTTTCCGTTTGACGTCGTCTTCGGGCCGGAACGTGACCATCTTCTAAAAACGTTCTCAGACAGATTTCAGGAAAGTCAGAGTCCTACTCCAATACGACTCATTTTGCGTTTTTGTCAATTTCCAAGTAATTCCTACACAATAAAGTGTAAAACAAGAACATTGTGCACTTTTGCAACCATTAGTAGGTTAGTCGAATAAATGCTTAAAAAGATAGAAAACTTTGATAGAAACATGAGACAATGATGCAAAACAAGCATGGCATAAACAAAAATTATGGATACGTTTGGAACGTATCAACATCCCCAAGCTTAATTCCTACTCGTCCTCGAGTAGGTAGAATGATAACATAGATAATTTTTGAGGTGACATGCTACTAACACAATCTTGATCAAGTAATAAGGTAAAGCATATGGACTGAAATAAAGTGAACCAAAACAATTGTCTATAGTTGGAAGCAAGTAAACAATGAATAACCAAGTAAATCATCTAAGTAAATTCCTTTCATGAATAATAAATTTGAAGACATGAAACTATGAAGTTTAGCACAACTGTTAGCCCCAAAGGAGTTCTCTCATCAAAAGCATTCTAGCCAACACAAAGGAAGATAAAGTTTCAGCAATGCTTTCCACTTTTCAACATATTTATCTCATGGATAAGTTCAATGCACAAGGATTATATATAACTAAGCAGAAATTTTGAACATAATCAACTTGAACCCAGGGTTAACACTAGATGCTTGCTTATGGTGGAGGAAGAAGATTAGAACATAGGAAAACTGACTCAACATTTAAAAAGTAAAAGATAGGCCCTTCGTAGAGGGAAGCAGGGATTACTCATGTGCTAGAGCTTTTTATTTTTGAAAACATAGAGATATAAAAGCAATTTTGAGATATGTATGCTTATGTCAACGAATGGTAATAAACAATGCACTACTACTCATGCCAAACAGAACTTAAGAGCGGCTCCCATAGAGGAATGATAACACTCTTCTTTCTCCTTTGTTTATCACTAGCCAAAGTTTGTCTGATTTCTCAGGTACGATGTGTGAAGGAGGTTTTTGATATTGATATTGATGACATGTAAAGTGGGCTGGGCATACCCTTTTGCCAGCTCTTTTTGCAAAATTAAGGACATGCACATTATTAATGCACGTCAGGGGTCGTTCTGTCCAACACAAGTAATAATGAACTATCTACCACTTCCTCATGAGCTAATACAGAGACACAAATAAGGATAAATTTTGAAGGTTTTAAAGGTAGCACATGAGCAATTTACTTGGAATGGCTATTAAATACCATGCATAGGTAGGTATGGTGGACACATATGGCAGAATTTTGGCTAGGGAATTTAGATGCACGAGCAGCATTCCCGCTCAGTACAGAGTTTTTGGTTTAGCAAGTTTTTAGCAAGCACATGTTAACCGGTACAAGAGAATTATAACATCCTTTCAGCATAATTATAAGACTTCTACACTGTCTTCCTTGTCAACCATCTTACTTCTAAAATGAGAACAAGAACTTTAAAACTACCAATGGTGAAAAACTAAACAATTGCAAACTTCAAAGGTATTTCTTCACTAATAAGACTTTATTAAATGATCTCCATGTTTAGACATCACTACTTAATTTCTCAAAACAATTGATAGGGATCAAGTTACTTAATGATCTTCAAGACTATGCAAGCTTTTTATTCTTTGCAGCACGGCCACACTTGGCATTTACTTTACCAACATATTATTTAAAAATTCAAACCAATTCAACTCTCCAAAAAGATATAAGTGAAGCAAGAGAGTACTTTCTATAAAAGAACTAATAGCTCTGAACATGATATGAAATAAAAACAAGAGCTAGAAGCATATAACAAGGTAGCTAAAACACTCAAAAAGATATAAGTGAAGAACATGAGTGTTTCATGAAAAAGCGGAGCGTGTCTCTCTCCCAAATAAGAATGATCAAATGCAACTTATTTAAGGCCAGCAAAGAAAACAAAACAAAACTGAAAACAAAACAAAAAGACGCTCCAAGAATAGCACATAACGCATGAAGTGATTAAAATATAGTGGAACGAAAGACGAACTGATAATTGTTGATGGAGAAGGGGATGCATGGGGGCATCCCCAAGCTTAGACGCTTGAGTCTTCTTGAATATTTCTTGGGGTGCACGGGGCATCCCCAAGCTTGAGCGTTTGACCCTCCAGAGTCTTCTTTTATCATCTTCCCTCGCACACTTGAAAACTCCCTTCATACATAACTCATCATAATCTGATTAGCGAGGTTAGTACCCATAATAAAATAATTTTTCCCTGCTGGAAATAAGGATAATCTTGAAGAGCTACTGTTTCTCAAGATTTCCAAAAGATTATTGCAAAGAAAAAGCAAGCTCAAGGTTTGCAAAACGAAGAAAAGGCAAAACAGGACAGAATCTGTGAAAAACAGACCAGCAGGTAGTAAATAATTTTTTCGGGGCACTTTTGCAACTCAAATCAAAAAACTCAGAACAGAGGCCCGAAAGCCAATTGTATAGAGCACGCTGTCAAAAAAATTCAGATCAAAAAGATGATCTGGTGATTTTATACGAATTTTTCTGTCCAAGGACAGAATCTGTTTTCTGGACTGCACGTCACAACTTTTGAACTTTCTTGCAATCGGAGGCTAAACTTGGCACAAAGCTGAAAAATAAAGATACAATGATGTTGCTACAGTAGTAACAAACATCAAGACCACTAAAAACTCAAAGAACAAACTGAAAGCAAAGATAACAAGGGTTGTCTCCCTAGAGCTCTTTCTTTATAGCCATAAAGATAGGCTTAAGACTTTAATGATGCTCTCGTAGGAATAAGAGTTGAAGAACAAAAGAGAGCATCAAGAAGCAAATACCAAACACATTTAAGCCTAACATGCTTCCTATGCATAGGAATATTGCAATAGAATAATTCATTGAAGCACAAAGCAACTAGCATAGGAAGGTAAAACAATCATAACTTCAAAATATTCACCATAAAGAGAGGAAACTTCTTATTATTAAGATATTTAGAACCATGTATCCCTCTCTCATAATAATTTTCAGTGGGATCACGAATAAACTCAACAATATAAGCATCACATAAAGCATTGTTACCATGATCCACATGCAAAAAGGTACTCTTACTCTCCACATAAGCATAATCTTTCTCATTGGTAATAGTGGGAGTAGGACTATCATAAACAACTTGAACACTATAGATTAATTGTGTATTAGGAGGGTGGTGTTCAACAAGGGAGTAATTCCCTCCATGATTATGACAAGTTTCATAAGGATAATTTCTCCTTATGTCATACGTACCTTTATAATCACTATAGATTGGAGTTATAACATCATCATAGTAGAGAAGAGCATTATCATTGCTAGCAACTATATTTGTAATCATGTTGTCTTTATTATTACTAGCAAAAGAATTATCAATTATCACATCACTAGTGGGTAAAGGATTTGCGATCCTATCATCCCCAAGCTTAGAGCTTTCCATATCATCACTTTCAGAGTTGGTACCAAAAAGATTTTCAAGATCATAAGTAGCATTATCATCATTTTCCCAATCACAATAAGTAACATGCGTATCATAATCAAAATCATCTTCAATAGTACCTACAGACGTATCATCAAGATGATAATTAAGGCAATAAACTTCACCTTCTTTTTTAAACTTACAACCGTTAGGATAAAAGTTGATGGGAGGAATATGCTCAGGCCAGGTTGATACCCATTCTTCTTCCTTCTTGCTCCTCTTCCTCCTCCTCTTCTTTTTCTTCTTCTTCACCTTAGGAGGGAGTGGTTGGAGATGAAGCTTCTCCACATATCCTGGTTTATCATTATAAACAATAGGGGAAACTTGGGAGAAACTTTCCTTTTTATTAGCAGAAATATAAGAGACATTTTTATACTTTGGTAAAGTTCCCTCCTTTCTAATCTTACTTATGTAATCATTTTCATGGCAATTAACAACACAATAGAGATGGCAATTTTGCAAAGTGTTTTTTATTCCTATGGCATTAACATCTAGCCAAGAAGTCTTTTCTGATAACTCTTCACACATCAAAAATAACATAAGCTCATCATAAAGATCAGGGGTGATCATGTTATCACACAACTGGTTAATAGTTATGTTTTGAAAGTGCATGCATTGAAAATTAAAGTGACCCTCTATACAGCAAAGTTCACAAGTAAAAGGATAAAGGTCACACAATTCTCTAGCAATTTCATTTAAATCTTTGACCCAAGTGATTGTTCTTTCATGCTTATGTTGCTTACAATACTTCTCTTCTTCAATCATAGGCCTTTCACAAGGTCTATCCACTCCACAAAAATTAACATGCTTATATAAAACTTCATTTTTAGGAATTGGATCATGCATGTTGCAATCATCATGAACAATTTCATTTTCTTTGCAAATCTCTTTAAAAGGTTCATGATGCTTGATACAATCTTCCTTAGGCATATTAAGATGTGAAGCAAAAGATTTGAGAAAATCAACAAGGAGTTGAGAATCAAGCCCAAACTTAGCGCTAAACTTATTAAAACTTGTAGTTTCAACAAAGGACTTAATGCAATCATACTCATAAATTATACCTGACTCTTTACCTTTGTCGATCTCCCAATCTTCAGTGTTGCGTTGAATTCTTTCAAGGAGTTCCCATTTAGCATCAATCTTTTCGTTTGTGAAAGAACCCATAGAGGAAGCATCGAGCAAATCTTTATCCTGTCGAGAGAGCCTCGCATAGAAATTAGTAATAATCATATCTTTGGGGAGCCCATGGTTAGGACATTTTAGCATTAACATTTTCAGTCTCCCCCAAGCTTGAGCTATGCTCTCTCCGTCATGAGGATAGAAATTATAAACATAATTCCTATTCTCATGGACTTCATGAAGAGGATAAAACTTGGAGTAAAAGAGAGACTCGATCTCTTCCCAATCCAGCAGGTGAGAGTCATCTAGTAGCCTATACCATTCCAATGCTTTTCCTATCAGTGACAAGGCAAATAATTTCCTCATGACTCCATCTCTTGTCAAACCTGAAATCTTAAACAACTCACAAAGTTCTGTAAGTTTCAACAAATGAATACTAGGATTGACTGTCCCATCATAACAATTATTCCTAATTATTTCAATTATCCCAAGTGGTATTTGGAATGGGATACATTCAGTAGGTGGAGGAGACTTCTCTACCACGGGTGTGGTAAAGCGGCCTTCCCCAAGCAGCAAACTAAGAGTGCGGTTTTCCATAAACATAACTAGTGAAACTAAAAACAAGAAACGAAAAGATTTAATTGCAAGATCTAGAGAAGGTACCTTCACTTACCTCACTTCCCCGGCAACGGCGCCAGAAATAGCTTGATGTCTACTACACGCTTCTATTCCTGTAGACAGTGTTGGGCCTCCAAGAGCTGAGGTTTTTAGGACAGCAGCAAATTTCCCTTAAGTGAGTAACCCAAGGTTTATCGAACTCAGGGAAGTGGAGGTTGAACGTACCCCTTTCAAGCAACCCTGCAATCAAGATACAAGAAGTCTCTTGTGTCCCCAACACACCTAATACAACTAGGAGTTGTATAGGTGCACTAGTTCGGCGAAGAGATGGTAAAATATGGATGATAGGAGTGGCAAAGCAAAGTAATATAAATTTGTAATAAAAAGTGCAGCAAGCAAACAAGTGGTAAACGTGAGCACAATTGGTATTGCAATGGTGGAAACAAGGCCTAGGGATCATACTTTCACTAGTGGCAACTCCAACAACATTAACATAATCGAATCACATGATATTTCCCATAAAACATGCAATGGAGACGCACTCGGAGGTCATTCCTTTGTGGTCAAGAGAGGACGAGAATTATGTAGGGCTACAAAAGCACACCTCAAAGTTCGTAATTCTCAATCTATGGATTTCCCAATGTCACCGCGGCCATCCAAAGAGAGTACCACAATCACCACAACATATCTCAAGGATAGTCAAAGACAAGCACCAAGAGACTCTCAATCTTCAATCAACACACAAAAAAGGAAATCACTCATGAAAATATTCTTCTAATCCATGTCCAATAGACCGCTGTCACCTTGGTCTCGGGGATTATACTAGATAAAGACAAGTGAGTACATCAATCCAATACATAAAGGAAGGGGAAATATCATGGGATCACCCTAGATTAACATAGCCTATGATCACAACGAAGATCACATCATGGGAGAGAGAATTGACCACATAGCTACACGTACAAGCCCTCAGCCCCGGAGAAGACTACTCACACATGTCCATGGTGAGCAAGAGATTGATGGTGGTGTTGATGGAGAGGTGCAGCCCGGAGAGGAGGAGGCGGCCGGCGGCAGCCGTGGCGGCGGCGGCAGCCCTCCGGGGCGGCGGCGGCCCTAGGGGCGGCGGCGGCCCTAGGGGGCAGCGGCTCCTTGGCCCCCCTTCTTCCTTGTGCATGGTGCTGCAATGGTGCTGGTCCTCCCCTCCAAGACGGCGGCTTGGGAGGAGGAAAATTCGTGGCCCTTGGTGACCTAGGTTTCCTCTTTTTATATAGACTCTCGGATTCCCGTCATCAGATTTTTGGCTTCAGTAAAATGGGCTTTTCTCGGCCGTCCGGACTCCGATTTGGACGAATTTTATATCCAGAAGCATCCTCTCAAAATTCCCCACAACTTTCGCAACTAGGCTTTTTCCGTTTGACGTCGTCTTCGGGCCGGAAAGTGACCATCTTCTAAAAACGTTCTCAGACAGATTTCAGGAAAGTCAGAGTCCTACTCCAATACGACTCATTTTGCGTTTTTGTCAATTTCCAAGTAATTCCTACACAATAAAGTGTAAAACAAGAACATTGTGCACTTTTGCAACCATTAGTAGGTTAGTCCAATAAATGCTTAAAAAGATAGAAAACTTTGATAGAAACATGAGACAATGATGCAAAACAAGCATGGCACAAGCAAAAATTATGGATACGTTTGGAACGTATCAGACGCCTGTTGTAACTTGGCTTCTCCGCGGTACTAGCTAGATCGCGCACGTCTTTTGTTGGGTTGGGTTCTTGAAAAGGAGGCCCCATGAAGTCGCCTCCGTACCCATGATCGGCAAATGCATCGTCGTCGTCGTCGTTCTGATCCTGTGCCATATGCATGTTTGGATCCAGTGGCATAGGGATGTCCGGCACCGTTGCGGCGGTCTTGCCATGGGGCCGACTTGGCGTCGGCACGACTGGCGGTGTTGTCTTTGGGGTGGTGTCCCCCGCCCCCCAAACGAATCTGGCTCTTCGGCCAAACCAGGGGCCAGCTCAGGCAGGCGCTGAGGGTCATCACGTCATCATCGTCGGCCCCGACTGGTCGAATCGGAGGTAACAACTCGTCGCAGCCTGGCAGCACCCGAACCAGTTGAACCCTAAACAAGTTGGGTGGCATCTGGGTACCGTGGAACACGGGGTTGCCCGGTTGAACGATTTTGCCCTTGGCGACATCGACCAACTCGTTGTTCATGAAGTGCAGGAGAGTGCACGGAACGTCGGCGGCGCCCTGCGAAAACATGTAGGGCGTCAGGGATGCCCAGTCAAAGGCAAGGAGATGAAGTCCTCGGCCGTGAGAGGCTTAATTAGTTACCGTGATGATGGCGTCGAGTTCGGCTAATGTCGAGGCACCGCCAACGGCGGGCGTGCAATTGACGGAGGGGCCGCTTGCTGCAGAGGTGCCGACCGGCGTACACCCGGGTGCATTAAGCTCCCGTGCCGGCGTCGGAGACACCAATGCCGCCTCCGCCGGAGACACCAATGGCCCCGCCATCGCGTTCTGCGAGTTGCTGGCCGTGAAGCTAGGAATCGGGGGCGGCCCCTGTTGGCCGCCCGCAATCCACGCACTCAACCCCTCGATCAAGGTAGGCACAATGGCGGTGATCGTCGCTCCGAGTTGTTGTTGCACTTGCTCTTGGACAATCTCCGGAATCCGCGCCACATGTGCCTTGAGTTCTTGAACCTCGCGCGTCTGGCTTTCCGAGCTGGTCTTTTTCTCCTTTCGCCCACCAGCGTTATAGTATGACGACCATTTTGTCGACAAGCCTTTGCCGGCCACACGACCAGCTGACGTCGGCTTACTGAGCTTATCCTTGTTCTTCATTACATTCAACGCCCTATTTCGAGTGGTGTCCCAAGGGTTGCTCTTAGTCGACCCCGCGCTACTGCTTTCAGTCGCCTGCGGAAGGAATGTGAACCATTTAGAAATTTGGCTTCATTAATTAGAATGCAACCATATGGAGCTAATTACGCGGGGGTGTATTCCTTACCAGAATAAGCTCAAGCGCCCTGGTCTTCGGATCCGTGGTAAGCTCCTTTGTTTTCGGGTCCTTGTTGTACCGGGCCCTGACAAAGTTCCTGGTCTGCTTGTCATCGTATTTATCGAAGAGGGGCGGTAGGCCTTGCTCCGCACGGTCCGCCCTTGAAAATATTTATGAATATAAAAAAATATCATGAATATGAATATGAATATGAATATGAATATGAAACAGTAATAAATTTTTATAAAAACAGTAATAATTTTTTATTTGAAAATATTTATGGATATAAAAAAATATCATGAATATGAATATGATTTTTTTTTAAACAGTAATAATTTTTTAAAAAATATCATCAGATTTTTTTATTTGAAAATATTTATGAATATAAAAAAAATATCATCAAATTTGTTATTTGAAAATACCATCAAATTTGTTATTTGAAAATATAATCAGATTTGTTTTTTGAAAATATAATCAATTTTTTTAGTTGCAT
>LR738713.1:808956836-808999204 GCA_902687465.1 Secale cereale
GCTCAGCGGCGAGGGGGATCTGGCAAGGGGAATCTGGCGAGGGGGGATAACGATCGAGATGGAGGGGGGTCGAGATCAAGTGTTCTCATGAATTCAAAAAGTGCCCACGAAATTTAAAAACATTCAAGAGTTCAAAAAGTGCCCATGAAATACAATCGAGAAATGAAGGCTACGATTTAAATACAATCGATCTTAGCTAGCTATCTGTTCACAATCTTCTTGCCCTTCTTTTTCGCAAATGGAGTTCTTCTGTGGAACGGACATCCTTTAGGTAGGGTGGTCCTGCTTCTTCTTGTGGTGTATGCTGCTACTTCATCATCGTCGTCATGTTCGATCCTCGGGTCGCCGTACTTGTCGAAGTCTTGCTCATTGGCTACTCCATCCATTCCGATGATCTTCCTTTTGCCTCTCCTCACGACAACACGACTGGGCTTTGACGGGTCGGTAATGAAGAAGCATTGGTCAACTTGGGAAGCCAGTACCCATGGCTCATTTTTTGCGGTGACGTTTGCGCTCGCGGTCTTGGATTTGGCTTCGGGTATAACCATGGTGGTGAAATACCGGTCTTCTTTTAGTACGCTCTTGGCCCATCTGACACGGAACATCGGGACCTTCTCTCCAGCGTAGCTCAGCTCCCAGATCTCCTCGATCCTTCCGTAGTATCTGTCCTTGTCATTACCGGTGTAGGATTCCATCGTTACCCCGGAAATCTGATAACCATCGCTCTTCATGTCCTTGGCCTCGGTGTAGAATGTGTAGCCGTTGATATCGTACGCCTCATAGGTCATCAGGTTGTGCTCGACGCCCTGTGACAAGGCGAATATGAGTTGTTTTTCCGCGGAAGAATCCTCATGTAAAGGGTACGGCAGAAGCTTCTGCTTGAACCAACACGTGAAACATGAGTTGTGCTCTTTGATTATATCTCCATCCGTCCTCTGTTGGCCTCGGTCATTGTATGTCTTCTCAATAAAGGTTTTGTGCTCTACCACCCAAAAATCGACCACGTCTATGTGTTGTAGCGCGACTAGGTTTGCTCTTTCAAAGTCGGCAAGTCGACCCTCGAAGTCGACATGCATTTCGTGGCGACCCTCACGGTGACCCCATCCAGCGAGCCTGCCGAGGTGCCTGTTGACGGGCAGACCAACGGGGTTCTCGATGCCTAGATAATTCGTGCAGTAGGAGATGCACTCTTCGGTCAGAAAGCCCCTGGCTATGCTTCCCTCTGGACGTGACATTTTGCGAATGTATCCTTTGATGCCACCATTCATCCTTTCGAACGGCATCATGCTGTGCAGGAACGTCGGCCCGAGTTGGATGATATCGTCCACGATATGGACCAGCAGATGCACCATGACGTCGAAGAATGCGGGCGGTAAGTACATCTCAAGCTCGCATAGTATCACCACGATCTCTTCCTGTAGCCTTCTGAGTTGCCTCACGCCAACAGACTTCCGAGAGATGACGTCGAAAAAGTTGCATAGGCCAAATAGGGTTTCACGGACGTGCACGTCCATGATCCCACGGATTGCAACTGGAAGTATCTGCGTCATCAGCACGTGATAGTCGTGAGACTTCATCCCGCTAAACTTCAGCTTCGATGGGTCTAGGTATCTGCTTATCTTCCCCGTGTAACCGTAAGGAAGTTTTACTCCTACGAGGCAGGTGAAAAACTGCTCGATCTCCTCCTGACTTAGAGTGAAGCACGCGGGAGGGTAGTCATTTCCAGTCTTCTTGGCCTTTTTGCCTTTGCAACGACTTTCCGTGTCCTGCTTCGCCTCATCATCATCATCATCATCATATATAGCGTGAAGCTCTTGCCTGATGCCCATTGATTTCAAGTCTGCCCTTGCTTTCGGCCCATCTTTGGTCCTCTCTGGCATGTTGAGCAGGGTACCAAGCAGACTCTCGCACACGTTCTTCGTGATATGCATTACATCAAGGCTGTGAGGCACACGGTGGATCTTCCAGTACGGCAAGTCCCAGAAAACAGACCTCGTTTTCCATACCTTCAGCAGCGGCTCTGGCGCCTTTCGCTTCTTTCCCAGCTCTGGCGCCTTTTGCTTCTTTCCCGGTAGTGGGCAATCTTTCCAATTTTTCAACAGCTCGTCTATTTCCTCGCCGCTCCTCGTACGCGGGCGTCCTCAGGGTTCGGTTTCACCATCGAACAGATCCTTGCGTTTCCTCCACAGGTCATCGTCGCGAAGCCACCTTCGATGTCCCATGAACACGGTTTTCAAAGACAGGATCTCTATCTAGCTGGCGATACGTTGTGTCATCCATGCACCTGACGCATCCAGAAAATCCGTGGACCACCAGCCCCGCGACATATCCGTAACCGAGATAGTCGTGCACCGTCGTGAGCAGCGCGGCTCTCATAGGGAAATATTCTTTCTCTGCAGCGTCCCACGTATTGGCTGGCGTTTTCCACAGCGTGTCAAGTTCCTCTTTCAGCAGCCCCAGATACAGATTGATGTTGTTCCCTGGTTGTTTTGGTCCTTCAATTAGCATACTCATGTGAATGTACTTCCTCTTCATGCACAACCAGGGGGGAAGGTTGTACATCCACACAAACACAGGCCAGGTGCTATGTGTGCTTCTCTTGCTGCCAAACGGATTGACTCCATCGGTGCTTGCGCCCAGCACGATGTTCCTTGGATCGTTCCCAAATTCTAGGTCTTCGAAGTTCAACGCTTGCCACTGGCTCGCATCCTTAGGGTGACTCAGCATCTTGTCTTTTTATCTATCTCCGGATCATTTGCGTCATCTTCTCGCTTCTTCTCCTCCCTATCCGCGTGCCAACGCAGGAGCTTTGCTACCTTAGGGTCCGCGAAATACCGCTGCAGACGAGGAGTGATCGGAAAGTACCACACCACTTTTCGAGGAGCTTTCTTCCTCTTCTTGTATCGAGTGACGCCGCACACCGGACATATGGTAGACTCCGCGTGCTCGTCCCGATAAATGATGCAATTGTTCATGCACACATGGTATTTCACGTGCGGTAAATCCAGAGAACACACGATTTTCTTCGCCTCCTCCAAACTGGTCGGGCACTTGTTCCCCTTGGGAAGACGTTCGTGCCAGAATGACATGTTCTCGTCGAAGCATGCGTCGGTCATTTTGTGGTTTACCTTCATCTCCAGAGCCATGAGCGTTACTTTCAGGCGGGTATCCTGGGGCCTGCATCCTTCATACAATGGAGTGACCGCGTCTAACTCAAGTTGATCAATCTTGGCTTTCTCTCGGGCGGCAGCTCTTGCGTTATCCGTCTGCTTGAGAAGCAGCTCTTGAATATGAGGGTCCTGCACCCAAGCCATCGATGGTCCAGCGTCGTCTGCTCCGCCGGCATCATCATCTTCATGATCATGCCCGTCGTCTGCTCCGGCATCTTCCTCATCATCATGTCCTGCATCTTCTACATGATGACTGTGTACAGCATCACCGTCGTGATCATCTCCTGGGGATTCTTCGTCTTCTCGCCCGCCCGAGCCGCGGTGGTTGTCTTGCTGCCCTTCCTCATTTCTTGCCCGGCCCCCATAGACGACTTCGTAGTCATCTTCATCACCTTGCCACCGATAGCCATCCATGAAACCACGCAAGAGCAGGTGGTCCCGCACCTGCCTGGAATTCGGGTCCGCAATAAGGCTCTTCAGCTTGCATCTTCGACACGGACAACTTATCTCCGTCTCATTCTTTTGAAGCATCTCGGCCTTCGCGGATGATACGTCTCAAACGTATCTACTTTTCCAAACACTTTTGCTATTGTTTTGACCTCATTCTTGCATGATTTGAACTAAACTAACCCGGACTGACGCTGTTTTCAACAGAGCTGCCTGTATGGTTTTATTGTGTGCAGGAAAACGGATTTTTAGGTGTCTCAGAAAATTCCAAGAAAAATCACAGAAAATCCACGCACCCGAAGGGCCCCTGTGCCAGAAGATGGGCCAGAGGGGGGCCAGGGGGGCCCCAGGCGCCCTGGTGGCGCGGCCCCACCCCTGGCCGCGCCGGGAGGCCGCCTGGGCGGGCCCTTCCCCCTCTGGTGCCCTACTTTGACCCGTATTTATCCCCGTGACGAAAAAACCCCAGAACAGAAGTCATTTTCCCAGTTTCTGTCGCGGAGCCGCCGCCACCCTCTGTTCTTCTTCGGGAGGGCTAATCTGGAGGCTGATTTGGCCTCCGGAGAGGGGAGATCGTCGCCATCGTCATCATCATCACCACTCCATCCTCCCTCCATGACTTCTCCTTCCATGTGTGAGTAATTCCCTGCTGTAGGCGAAGGGGATGGTAGGGATTGTATGAGTTAGATCATGTAATAGTTTATCAGATTGTTGGGGGCATGTTGCCTATCATCTACTATGGTGTTTATCATCTTTGCTTCAACTTGTTGCTCTTAATGCTTGTCACTTAGGGCCCGAGTGCCATGATTTCAGATCTGAACCATATGTGTTCGCATGAATATATTTGTGTTCTTGATCCTATCTATGAGTTGTTTGCACCTATTACGGAACGGAACCGGCGATCCCAAAAGTGACAGCTTGGGACAGCAAAGGGGATGGTCCATAATTTGAGGATTTCATGTATCCATTGAGTTTATTGCTTTGTTCCGGTGCTCTTTGACAGGAGCACCTTAATCTCCATAAGTTCCTTTTGGCCCCGTTCGTAGCGGGATGGTAGGACAAAAGATGTTGTGCAAGTTCTTATTGCAAGCATGTACAACTACCTGTGGGATACATGCCTAATGTTTGATACTTGCCTAGATGATCATTACTTTTCTGTGTGCCTTGCCCCAAGTTAGATTCATGATATATCTCATCCATGCAGCGCCCAACCATCCATCTCCCTAGCCTACAGTGTTTTCAATCCTGCTGGTTATTAGTTGTTACTTTTGCTGTTTACTTTTGCTGTCACCACCATCATCACTATCATATCACCGTTACCACTTATCTTTTGTTGCAAGTAAGTATATTTCAGGTGCGGTTGAATTGACAACTCAACTGTCAAAGCTTATAAATACTCTTTGGCTCCCCGTGTGTCGAATCTATAAATTGGGTTATTCTTACCCGCGAAGACTATCTCGATCCCTTACGGTTGAGGGTTATCAAGTACCGTTTTCTGGCGCCGTTGCCGGGGAGCATAGCAATATTTACAAGTCTACTTGAAGTATCCTACCTGCTGCACTTCATCCGCTATGGGTAAGAAAGGAGACCCCAAGGTTCCGATCTTACTATCCACTACAAGAAGAGGTACTGTTCTGAACACTAGTGCTACACTTGATTCACCTTCTGTTATGAGTAAGTTTGCCTCACCACCACCACATGATGCTTCTACTGAATCTGTTACTATGTCCGATACTCTTGATGATGCCTCTACTACTCTTGATGATATTAGTTCACTTGGTTATGCTCTTGAGAAACAGATCGCTGCAGCTGCAAAAAAATCTGGAATTGAAATTCCTGTTACTCGCTACCCTATTGGTGGAACTTATGATTATCCTGATTTGAGTAAACTCAAGGAGAGACTCCTTGATGATGATTACATTATGCTTGATGATGATTTCTGCAGGGAACTGACAGAGTTTGCCGACTCTGACCCTGAAGCTATTAAGAAGCTGCTTGAAAAACACTCCTTGAAGAACAAGACTGTTCCTGATCCTGAATTTGCTACATCTCCTATATGCATCAATGATCCTGATAATGACTTCTCTGTTGATCTTTCACTTATACCTATGGTTGAAGCTGACCCCTTTTATGGCAGAGAAAATAATGATGCTATTGCACACCTGACCAAACTCACTGAGTTGGGTGGCTTGTTTACCATGGATGAGAAGATACGAAACTTTTATGTGACTAAGCTTCTTCCTTTCTCTTTGAGGGAAAGTGCTAAAACATGGTATGATTCACTACCATGTGGTTCCATTAAGAGTCCTCAAGACTTAGCTCACTCTTTTGTTGATAAGTACTTTCCTGCTCATATGCAACATGCTGCTTTACAAAGAATTTATAACTTTAAACAATTGCAGGATGAGCACCTCCCTGAAGCTTGGGGGAGGTACTGTAGTCCGATCCGTGCTAGACCAGGACATGGAGTCCCTAAGAATTAATTAATCGATATATTTTATGCTGGTCTAACTGATGAATCCAGGTCCTATTTGGATAGTTGTGATGGTTGTGTTTTCAGGAAAAGAACACCGGACGATGCAGAGGATTTGATGGGCAGGATTGCCAAAAACCATGAAGATTGGTCCGTCCCTGAACCACCTCCACCACCAAAGAAGAGGGGCATGTTTGTTCTAAGCCCCGAAGATATGCGAGAAGCAAAGAAGTCTATTAAAGAGAAAGGTATTAAAACTGAAGACGTGAAGAATCTACCCCCTATTGAGAAGTTGTGTGAGCCTACCACTCACCCTCCTATGGTAGAGGTACACTCTCTTTTAGATTTCAACGCAAGTGACATTCCTCATGGTAAGCCTCCTGATCAATGTTTAGATGAGTTTGATAATTTTATTATGAAACAAAATCATTTTAATGAGAGGATACAAAGTCAATTACATGATAATTCCCTTGCTATCAAAAGTTTGCTTGATGTTCTAGGTAGAACAGTTAATGATGTTAAATGTCTTGTGAAGCATTTTCATATGGTTCAAACTCAGCTTGAACAAATTTCTAATGTGCAAAAAGATTTGCTTGCTAACAATGCCAAACAAGATGATTTGCAGGCCTTTGGGATTAAGACCCGAGGAGGAACTAGCACTCAAGATCCTCTCTATCCAGAGGGGCATCCGAGGAGAATCGAGCAAGATTCTCAAATGCAGGAAGAAGAAATTGTTGGCTCTCCAAAGAAGAAGAAGAAGAAACACAAGGGGGCTGACAACTCCAATGATCCTATTACAAGTGAAGAGCCAGCTGTTGATCCTAACAGTGTATCTATCTCCGATGCTGATACTGAAGACGGTGTCGAACCTGAAAGTAGGGATAATGATGATCCGCCGGAAGTTCAAGAAGAAGAAGCACCTGACAAACGCAAGAAGTACACTAGAGAAGACTTCGTCGCAAGACGACATGGGAAGGAAAGAGAACCATGGATACAGAAACCCATGCCCTTTCCAGGTAAGTCTCTCAAATCCAAAGAAGAAGAGCATTACAATAAGTTCTGTGAGTGGATGAAACCTCTTTTTCTTCAAATCCCTTTGACTGATGCTATTAAGTTACCTCCCTATTCAAAATATATGAAAGATATTGTTACTAATAAAAGAAAAATTCCTAATGAAGCAATATCTACTATGCTTGCTAACTACTCTTTCAGTGGCAACATTCTTGAGAAGCTTGGTGATCCAGGTATACCCACCATTCCTCGCTCCATAAAGAATAATTATGTCAAAACTGCTTTATGTGATCTTGGAGCAGGAGTGAGTGTTATGCCTTTCTCTCTTTACAAGAGGCTTTGTTTAGAGAAACTAATTCCTACAGATATCTCTCTTCAGATGGCTGACAAGTCAACCTCCGTCCCGATAGGTATTTGTGAGGATGTTCCCGTAGAAGTTGCTAATTGTTTGATCCTTACTGATTTTGTTGTGCTTGACATGCCCGAGGATGGGAGCATGTCCATTATTCTTGGTAGACCTTTTCTTAACACTGCAGGTGCTATTATTGATTGCAATAAAGGAAAGGTTACCTTCAATGTGAATGATAAAGAACACACGGTGTATTTTCCAAAGAAGACCGACAAGAGGCATGGCCTAAACTCTATAGAAAATATCGAGACCGTGAAGATTGGAGAATGGGACTGTCCACTACATGTGCACCACAAATACAAAACTATTATGGTGGGGACAATGTCCATTAAAGTAAAGGTGCAATGATCACTTCGTAAGAGGTGAGACTTTTTGCTCTATATATTGCCTGTTTGTTGGTAAGACTTGATTAACCTTACTAGTGAGCATGTTTTATATAGGTAAAAAGTTGAGCTTGTTATGTTTTCATTTGTTTTAGCTTTTGTTCTCCTTGCTGTACCAAGTGTTTATGTTTTTGAAGCTTCACAATACTAATCACTGCTTTAAGTTTTCAGAAAGTTTTACAGCTTTTTGAACTTCGAAAAAATTTCAACAGTGAAGTTTTCAGAAAAATTCCAGAAAAATAAAAATAAAAATTTCCATGCCGGGAGTGACCCAGATGCACCTGGGGCTGACCAGGGGGGGCCACCAGTGGCCCAGGCGGCCAGCTGGCGCGGCCTGCCCCCTGGCCGCGCCCATAGGGCGCCTGGGGCCCACAGGACCCACCTCCAGGTGAGTCTTCTTCCTCTCTCTCTCTTTCTCTCCAAAAACACGAGTTCTGCACTTGTTCTTGCGTTCTTGCTGCTCTTGGAGGCGATTTTCGATCTCTCTCTACAGCCTATCATTCGAGCTGAGATTTTGAACAAATACTCCCTGGTATGTAACTCCTCCACCCCTCCAATTAGATTTTTGGTTGGTGGCCTCATTTGTGAGTATTTAGTAGTTCTTGGTGTTGTGTAGATGAGCTTGCATGCATGTGTAGAAATTTATTTTCCAAGTTTTGATGCAAGTTTATGCCTTAGGTAAGTGAGTTGAGTAGTTTGCCTTAACCCACTTTGTTTAAATCCTTGTTTTTGTAATTTGTCAAAAATTTCAGAAATGAGTTTGTTAGGAAGGGCAAAGGGGTGGCTTGAGAAAAAGAAGCCCACGCGCTCCGATCGGGTTACTAGAGCCGCAGCTTCACCCTCGACTGCTAGGGTGAGCTACAATGAAGATCATGTGCCCCTAGAGTTGTTGGAAGACACAAGTCCAGCATGTGCTATGATGTTCCCAAATGATGAATTCCTTGAAGCTGCGGGAATTAAGGATGAGTTTTATAATCTTTGTGCTAATGCAGGTCTAACACGGCTCGTCACGTGCCGTGTTGTTCAGTATCAAAAACTCACCTCAGGTTTCATTAACAGTTTTAGATATAACCTTGATACTGGTGCTATTGAGTTTAAAATTTACAATGATCTTATCACCATGCCCTTGGAAAAGTTTTGTGAAATAATAGGTGTGCCGAACGTTGGGCGGACGGCGAAGATGACCTCTCAGCCCTCCGAGCTGAAAACCGTCTTCAACTCTCTCTGCAGCATGGGTACGAGGGATATTCATCGGTCAAAAATCTCCAGCATCTTATTCCCTTACCTCAGGTATTTTGCGTATTATGTTGCTAGAGGGGTATTAGCTCATGAAAACACGAGAAACACTTCTGCGCCGGATATTGCTATCCTGGCAACCGCCCTCTCAGGGAGGTTTGATTATAATTTGGGTGCCTTAATTGCTCGACGCCTTGCTATGAACGGTAACAGGGGAGATTTATTTGGTGGCGTTTATGCCACACTTATCTTAGAACATCTTAAAGGCACCCCACACCCTGATGATAAGCCTTTTACTTATTTAAGTTTTGATCTTGCTGCTATGAAAAGGCATAAGTTTGTTACCATGACTTCTAAATTTGGTAACCTTGTTTATATCTTGCGTTTCGGAACTACCGCGGAACGCAAGATCCGTCTACCTGCACCTCTTTTGTTTGATTTTTCTCGCAGGAACGGATGGTCCTTTGATGTTATCCAGTTCGATGAGTTCATGGTCCAACATCAGTTTCATAACCCCATGGAGGGGGTTGTGCCCGACGAGGATGAGCACGGTGAGTTACCACCTTTCCAGGGGGAGACCGTCACCCAGTTTGGTGAAGGGTCTTCCTCTGCTTGGAGTACGGACCCTTCTTTGTGGGAGGATCCGAGGAGTTCGGTGTATGCGCCGGAATCCTTTTACGACCCTTGGACTCACCAGCATTCCCCCGGAGCAGGAGGCTCCTGGGGGCAGTAGCTACTACCAACTTAGGCCAAAAGCCTAAGCTTGGGGGAGTACGTGCCCTTCTCACTTTTCCATTGTATTATCCGTTTTATTTTTGTTCGCTTTGATCTTTTCGAAGTTTTTGCCCGTTCTTCTTTGTTCTTTCTTTGCAAAAACAACAAAAAGATTTTCTCTTTCTTTTGCTTTCGTTCAACCTTTGAAATAACCCAAAAAGATTTCCTTTCTCTCTTTAGTTTGCTTTGTTTTCAGAGTTCAGCTCGAGTCCGTGATGGCATTTGATTATATTTCCTACGTTCGATCGTGCAAGTGACAAGGCAGTAATGACGAAGATCGACGGAAGGGAAGCAACAAGGAAAACGGGTATGAACTCTTCTTGTTTCTACTTTTGTACATATGCCTGTACTTATGATCTAGAGACCAGCTTGTAGCGACATAGTGCTATGTTCACAATGCTTTCCCAGTGGTTCATGCTTTCCTTGTGGCTAATCTCAAATAGCTAGAGTATATAATGTGTTATTGAAATGATTTACATGCATTGCATTGTTCATAGTCTGGTATACTAAGGTGGTATTTCCCTTTGGAGAATTCTTGGATTGACTTGGCACATGTTTACACATGTTTAAGACTAAAAAGTCTGCTTTGCCTTGATGATCTTTGAGTTTCAGAATAGTTATATCACTTTCATGCCCGATTCAATGTTGCTTTGTCGCTCTGCATGATTATGACCGTTATTGCTCTCTAGTTGGTCGCTTCCCAGTCTCTTGCTAGCCTTCGCTCGCATTAAGCGGAATTCTGCTTGTGCATCCAAATCCTTTCAAACCAGTTATTCCATATGAGTCCACCATACCTTCCTATGTGGTATTTACCTGCCATCCTAACGAAGACTTTCTTGTACCATCTCGAAATTATTCAAATTTACTCCTGTTTTGTGCCTCTGTTTTAGCTCATGAGGAAGTAGTAGTTAATTCATGATCTTTTTAAGTTGGACAAGTTTTATGCCAGGATTGCATGTCTAATCTGCAAACCCTTAATACGAGAAGGAACTGGCATGAGTGCGCCCGGCTCATAAAAGATAATACAACAAACAAACCCTCCTTCACGCTTTGTTCATGAGAAATCAGAAAACTTTTGGCAGTGATAAACAAAGGAGATTAAGGGGATGTGATCGTCCCCGTGCGGGAGCCGTTCCTTGAAACTTGTCCAGCCCGAGAAGTGATTGGGTTGTCTACTAACATTCGTTGACGAAATATGCACCTCCCAAAATCATTTTTACCTCTGTTTTCAAAACCAAGAGCTCTGGTACATGTTTAGTCTTTTCTTCCAACTATGGTTTTCAACCTCGCCATCAAATTCCACGGTTCGAGAGTCTCCACCTTCTTTCTTCAAAGCACCAACTAGGAGAGCATAATTGTCATTCTGAGTGTAATGTGCATTGTCCCAAAGTATTACATTGTCTTCTGCATGCTTATGGTATTATTTATTCTGAAATTCTTAGTTCTAGTTTCCTTTAAAAACTCTGGAGGAGTTTCTGCATTTATGTTTTGCTTCACTCATGGAGGCTAGCGAGATACCACTCTAGTATGTTCAAGCTATGTGCAATGTAATCTTGTCTTGATTTTCAGTAGTATATTATTTACTTTTAGGTATTTGTGATTGGTCACTTGAAAGAAGGATTGCTTCATGCATTGTCCTCATAGCATTGTTTCAATACTTGCTAGACTCTTTTCGTAGTACATGCTTATATACATCTAATGAAGCAAAAGAGTTTGTCAAAGTTTTCTTTGTCGCGTCCAGTTCGTTGAACTGAATTGCTTGAGGACAAGCAATATGCTAAGCTTGGGGGAGTTGATACGTCTCAAACGTATCTAATTTTCCAAACACTTTTGCTATTGTTTTGACCTCATTCTTGCATGATTTGAACTAAACTAACCCGGACTGACGCTGTTTTCAGCAGAGCTGCCTGTATGGTTTTATTGTGTGCAGGAAAACGGATTTTTAGGTGTCTCAGAAAATTCCAAGAAAAATCACAGAAAATCCACGCACCTGAAGGGCCCCTGTGCCAGAAGATGGGCCAGAGGGGGGCCAGGGGGGCCCCAGGCGCCCTGGTGGTGCGGCCCCACCCCTGGCCACGCCGGGAGGCCGCCTGGGCGGGCCCTTCCCCCTCTGGTGCCCTACTTTGACCCGTATTTATCCCCGTGACAAAAAAACCCCAGAACAGAAGTCGTTTTCCCAGTTTCCGTCGCGGAGCCGCCGCCACCCTCTGTTCTTCTTCGGGAGGGCTAATCTGGACGCTGATTTGGCCTCCGGAGAGGGGAGATCGTTGCCATCGTCATCATCATCACCACTCCATCCTCCCTCCACGACTTCTCCTTCCATGTGTGAGTAATTCCATGTTGTAGGCCAAGGGGATGGTAGGGATTGGATGAGTTAGATCATGTAATAGTTTATCAGATTGTTGGGGGCATGTTGCCTATCATCTACTATGGTGTTTATCATCTTTGCTTCAACTTGTTGCTCTTAATGCTTGTCACTTAGGGCCCGAGTGCCATGATTTCAGATCTGAACCATATGTGTTTGCATGAATATATTTGTGTTCTTGATCCTATCTATGAGTTGTTTGCACCTATTACGGTCCGGAACCGGCGATCCCAAAAGTGACAGCTTGGGACACCAAAGGGGGTGGTCCATAATTTGAGGATTCCATGTATCCATTGAGTTTATTGCTTTGTTCCGGTGCTCTTTGACAGGAGCACCTTAATCTCCATAAGTTCCTTTTGGCCCCGTTCGTAGCGGGATGGTAGGACAAAAGATGTTGTGCAAGTTCTTATTGCAAGCATGTACAACTACCTGTGGGATACATGCCTAATGTTTGATACTTGCCTAGATGATCATTACTTTTCTGTGTGCCTTGCCCCAAGTTAGATTCATGATATATCTCATCCATGCAGCGCCCAACCATCCATCTCCCTAGCCTACAGTGTTTTCAATCCTGCTGGTTATTAGTTGTTATTTTTGCTGTTTACTTTTGCTGTCACCACCATCATCACTATCATATCACCGTTACCACTTATCTTTTGTTGCAAGTAAGTATATTTCAGATGCGGTTGAATTGACAACTCAACTGTCAAAGCTTATAAATACTCTTTGGCTCCCCGTGTGTCGAATCTATAAATTGGGTTATTCTTACCCGAGAAGACTATCTCGATCCCTTACGGTTGAGGGTTATCAGCGGACCTCAAAAACCTATTCACGATGCCTTCGGTCATCGTGCGGACCATGGTCGCCTGCGGGGTAGAGTAAAACGATATTTTAGAACCAAGAAAAAAATTTGGCATGACTTTCCCTAAAAATAGGACCAAAAAGAATGCTTAATGCCAAAATTCTCGCCGAAACGGAAATGAATCAACATTCCGGGAAAATATTGGCAACTATCGCATTTCAAATACCGGTACACCTCCAAACACAAACACATATGCAACACCACAAATATATGCAACACCACGAACATACATAGATCTAGCTAGGCCATAAAAAGTGCATGTGCACATTGTTGTAGGGAGAACAACATAAATATAGCTTCCCCCTTACTTACCTATCAAAACAAGGTAATTTAACCACTTAATTTGAATGAATCTATGGTGGAAATGAGGTGAAAAAGAGGAGGCACCCGAGACAAGGAGGAGGTGGAGAGAATGAAGTGGGGAGAAACTGAGTGTGGGTAGGAGAGGCTGTCCAAAATATCTTGTTGCTGCCCACTTACTAATGGCGCACCCACTCTAAATGCGCCATTAGTAATCCAGGTTACTAATGGCGCACCTTCTGGTGGTGCGCCATTAGTAGTTTTGCAAAAAAAAACATACTAATGGCGCACTGTTCCACAGTGCGCCATTACTAGTTTCGCACTGTTCCACAGTGCGCCATTAGTAGTTTTGCAAAAAAGGAATAAAAAATATAATAAAAAAACAACATTAGTGGCGTACTTTCCGACAGGTGCACCATTACTAGTTACAACTAGTAATGGCGCACTGTCTGGATGCGCCATTAGTATGTTTGGACAGGAGAACTAGTTCAAAAAAAAAATTGATACTAATGGCGCACCCTGGGCCAGGTGCGCCATTAGTAGTTTCAACTCTAATGGCGTATCACAAGGTGGTGCGCCATTAGTTCTGGTGCGCCATTAGTGTCAATCCCATCTATAGCCCTTTTTCTAGTAGTGTTCGTTCGATATTTTGATATTTTTCTATAGCCCTTTTTCTAGTAGTGTTCGTTCGATATCGGGGTTATGTTTTAATGGAACATATTTTAATGGAATTAGTAGTTTATCGGGGTTATGTTTTAATGGAACATAATTTGTTGTAGAGTTATATATAAGACCCCACCTGCCACCTTCGTCAAATGGGTAGGGTCGGGAGGGGGTAGGAGATCGGCGCGCTCTTTCTTCTAGGGTTTGGGTGGCCTCCTGAGTTGGTCGGGAGAGCGGACCGGGAGTAAATTTTGATTATATGAGTTGTTACTCCCTCTCTCTCCCATAATTAACCTTAGTAAATTTCATTACCATCATGCCCATTTAGTAAAGTCGTCTGTCCCAGATTTAGGCAAAGTAAAACTTAGTAAGATCATAATGCCCATTTAGTAAAGTTTCCTATCCCCGATTTAGAAAAGCAATATGCATACATCCATGGATCATGCATACATCATTGGTCATATATTCAAACTTAATATGGGTTTTAGCAAGATCATCATGAACAAAAATTTTGATTAACAAAAAAAAACTTTCCATGGGCAAAAAAAGCATACATCAACGGACAACAAAAAACATACATCAATGGATCATCCATACATCTACATATACATACATCAATGGACAAAAAAATTATGAACAAAAAAAAGCAGAGCAGGGGCGGCGGCAGCGGCGGGGGGCATGGCAGGGGTGCGAGGGAAGGGGGGCTCACTAAGGGTGGCGTCGAGGCAGGGGCAGGGGCACCGCGGCGCCGAGGTAGGGCAGGGGCGCGGGGAGCGGCGCCGGCGTTGGGGCAGGGGGCACGTCGGGGCAGAGGGCGTCGGCGAGGGCGTCAACAAAGAGGTGGAGCAGCCTGACAGCGAGGGCGTCGACGGCGAGCTCGGGCAGCCTGGCGGCGTCGATATGCTCGGCGTCATCAGGGGCAAGTGTCGATGAAATCTGAAAAATTCCTAAGTCCTGGCTTATATACCCAACCTTTCGTCCCGGTTGGTGGCTCCAACAGGAAGGTAAATTTCAGTAGTCCAAAGGGCGGGAAGCAGAGACCTTTGGTCCTGGTTGGTGGCTCGAACCGGGACGAAAGGGTGGCATTTGGTCCCGCTTGGTGGCTCAAATTGGGACCAAAGGCACCCTTTCGTCCCGGTTCGAGCCACCAACCGGGACCAATAGCCTGGCACAGCGGTGTGGTGGGAGTTTAGTCCCACCTCGGTAGTTGAGAGAGGGCCGCATTGGTTTATAAGGCGCGTTGCGGCTGAGATTTCTAGCTCCTCCCTAATGCAGGTAGTACTTGCCTAAAATTTGTCACTGCCATGTTAGGCCTATTGGGCCCACGGGCCTGCATCCTGGCCCATGTATAGATGGGTTTCTAGTCGTATGCAGACGGTGGTGGCCCAGTAGGCGGCATTTTTTTATGTCATTTTAGTTTGCTATTAAAGTTTTTAACATAAAATACTTTATGAAAATTCTTTTTGCTATTAAAGTTTTTAACAAAAAATACTTTGATAATTTCAGTTGCATAAATTTTATATAATTTTAAGTTCATATTATTTTGATAATATTTTTTATTTTTATGTCAGTTTAGTTTGCTATTAAAGTTTTTAACATAAAATACTTTATGAAAACTCTTTGCTATTAAAGTTTTTAACAAAAAATACTTTTATAATTTTATTTGCATAAATTTGATATAATTTTAAGTTAATATTATTTTGATAATAACTAGATGTTTATAAAAGCTTTTTAGTTGAGTCTTTTTTATATTGAAGAATATTATAGTTTTGTTTTAGTTGATCATAATAAAATATTTTAATTGATTCTTTTTAGTTCATTCTTTTTGCTATTAGAGTTTTATAGAAGCTTTTTAGTTCATTCTTTTAGCTATTAGAGTTTTATAAAAGCTTTTTAGTTCATTCTTTTGAAAAGCAGTACAAATGAACTCTGAAAAGGTTGACAGTTGGTATGGTATCATCATTTCACCCTCATAGCATGTGCTAAAAAATTGAGAGGGTTACGGCAAAAACTGGATGCACTTCGTGTACAAAATGGACAATCTCTTTCGAAGTATCACGGTTTCAGTCAAAAACTCATCTGTTACAAAGGGATTTCATTTTTTGAACTTATTTCAACTCCAGACTATTTGTGCGTTCAACATGCACCATTCAAAGCCACATCATCAATTTTCAACCCTTTCTAACTTCATTTGGTATTTTTCATGCATTTGCTGATTTTTTTATAGCTAAATGACCCTGAAATTGAAAAGCTCTACAAATGAACTTTGAAAAGGTTGAAAGTTGGCATGGTATCATCATTTCACCCACATAGCATGTGCTAAAAAGTTGAGAGGATTACGACAAAAATTGAAGGCACTTCGTGTACAAAATGGACAATCTCTTTCGAAGTATCAGGGTTTTGGACGAAAACTCATCTACTACACATGGATTTCATTTTTTCTTCGCGTAATCAAAGCCATCATCAAAATAGTTGTGGAGAGAAAGTCACTTTTTCTTCGCGTGTGTCCCTTGCTTATTGCGTCGTAACCATGGATAATCTTCATCGTTTAACAGAGTGCTTGGGTCAGCCTTCACTTTGAAGGGAGGAATTTCATGAAATTTTTCATAATATTCAGACATGTATGGCTTGCCCTCCACTCCCACGATGTCTCTTTTACCTGAAAGAACTATGTGGCTCTTTGGCTCATCGTATGATGTATTCACTTCCTTATCTTTTCTTTTTCTCGGTTTGGTAGACATGTCGTTCACATAGAAAACATGTGTCACATCATTGTCTAGGACGAATGGTTCGTCTGTGAACCCAAGATTGTTTAGATCCACTGTTGTCATTCGTACTGTGGGTCTACCTATACCCTGCCTCCTGACAGATTGACCCCTTTGCACCGAAACAAAGGGACCTTAAAATCATGCCCATAGTCAAGTTCCCATGTGTCCACTATGTAACCATAATATGTCCTTTCCCCTCTTGGTTTCTGCATCAAAGCGGACACCACTATTTTGGTTGGTGCTCTTTTGATCTTGGGCGATAGTGTAAAATGTATTCCCATTTATCTTGTACCATTTTAAGTCAATACAATCGAAGATGGTGTCCTGGCCAATGAGTGCACCTCATCTCCAAAGTGTTGTTACCCACGAGATGTGTTTGCAACCAATTGCCGAAAGTCCTGATGTGTTCACATGTAATCCAGTCGTCCCACTACTCTGGATGTTTGGAGCGCAGAATATTCTTGTGTTCATTGACATACGGGGTCACCAAGGTAGAATTCTGTAGAACTGTGTAGTGTGCTTGAGCCCAAGAATGCCTATCCCTACATATTATTGAGTTCGCTCCTATCGTGCCTTTTCCAGTCAGTCTCCCCTCATACCGTGATTGAGGGACACCAATCGGCTTAAGGTTAGGAATGAAGTCAACACAAAACCCAATGACCTCCTCTGTTTGATGGCCCATGGAGATGCTTCCTTCTGGCCTAGCACGGTTACAAACATATTTCTTTAAGACTCCCATGAACCTCTCATAGGGGAACATATTGTGTAGAAATACAGGACCCAGAATGGCAATCTCGTCGACTAGATGAACTAGGACGTGTGTCATGATATTGAAGAAGGATGGTGGGAACACCAACTCGAAACTGACAAGACATTGCACCAAATCATTATGTAACCTTGGTAGGATTTCTGGATCGATTACCTTCTGAGAGATTGCATTGAGGAATGCACATAGCTTCACAATGGCTAATCGAACGTTTTCTGGTAGAAGCCCCCTCAATGCAACCGGAAGCAGTTGTGTCATAATCACATGGCAGTCATGAGACTTTAGGTTCTGAAACTTTTTCTCTGCCATGTTTATTATTCCCTTTATATTGGACGAGAAGCCATACGGGACCTTGATACTGAGCAGACATTCAAAGAAGATTTCCTTCTCTTATTTGGTAAGAGTGTAGCTAGCAGGACCTTGATACTGCTTTGGATGCATGCCGTATTTTTCATGCAAACGTTGCTGGTCCTCCCGTGCCTCCAGTGTATCTTTTGTCTTCCCATACACGCCCAAGAAGCCTAGCAGGTTCACGCAAAGATTCTTCGTCACGTGCATCACGTCGATTGCAGAGCGGAACTCTAGGTCTTTCCAATAGGGTAGGTCCCAAAATATAGATTTCTTCTTCCACATGGGTGCGCGTCCCTCAACGTCATTTGGAACAGATTGTCCGCCAGGACCCTTTCCATAGATCACTTGTAAATCCTTGACCATATCAAGTATGTGATCTCCAGTACGGAGGGCAGGCTTCTTCCGGTGATCCGCCTCACCTTTGAAATGCTTGCCTTTCTTTTGACATTGATGGTTGGCCGGAAGAAATCGACGATGTCCCAAGTATACATTCTTCCTGCATTTGTCCAAATATATACTTTGGGTATCATCTAAATAGTGCATGCATGCGTGGTATCCCTCGTTTGTCTGTCCTAAAAGGTTACTGAGAGCAGGCCAATCATTGATGGTTACAAACAGCAACACATGTAGGTCAAATTCCTGTTGTTCGAGCTCATCCCACACACGTACACCTTTTCCATTCCACAGTTGTAAAATTTCTTCAATTAATGGCCTTAGGTACACATCAATGTCGTTGCCGGGTTGCTTAGGGCCTTGGATGAGAACTGGCATCATAATGAACTTCCGCTTCATGCACAACCAAGGAGGAAGGTTATAGATACATAGAGTCACTGGCCAGGTGCTATGATTGTTGTTCTGCTCCCCAAAAAGATTAATGCCATCTGCACTTAAACCAAAGCATACGTTCCTTGCGTCACCTGCAAAGTCCCCCCACCTTCTCTCGATTTTTCTCCACTGCTACCAGTCAGCGGGTGCTCTCAACTTCCCATCCTTCTTACAGTCTTATTTGTGCCATTGCATCAACTTGGCATGCTCTTTGTTTCTGAACAGACGTTTCGGCCGTGGTATTATAGGAGCATACCACATCACCTTGGCAGGAACCCTCTTCCTGGGGCGTTCACCCTCAACATCCGCAGGGTCATCTTGTCTGATATAACGCAATGCACCGCATACCGGGCATGCGTTCAAATCCTCATGCTCACCCCGGTAGATGATGCACTCATTAGGTCATGCATGTATCTTCTGCACCCCCAATCCTAGAGGGCATAGAACCTTCTTTGCTTCGTACATACCATCGAGCAATTCGTTATCCTTTGGAAGCTTCTTCTTCATTATTTTCAGTAGCTTCCCAAATCTGTTGTCAGATACGCCATTGTCTGCCTTCCATTGCAGCAATTCCAGTGTGGTACCGAGCTTTGTGTTGTCATCTTCGCAATTTGGGTACAATCCTTTTTTGTGATCCTATAACATGCGATCGAACTTCAACTTCTCCCTTTCACTTTGGCATTCTCTCTTTGCATCAACAATGACCCGACGAAGATCATCAACGGGCACATCGTCTAGTTCCTCATGATCTTCAACTCCCCCCCCATTGCAGTATCACCATATTCAGGGGGATAGTTGTCATCATCCTCTTCTTCTTCGTTGTCTTCCATCATAACCCCTCTTTCTTCGTGCTTGGTCAAAACATTATAGTGTGGCATGAAACCCTTATCAAGGAGGTCCCAGTGAAGGGTCTTCACGGAAGAGTAAACCTTCGTATTCTCACTGACAGTACATGGAAAATACATAAAACCATTATTCTTGTTCGCCTCAGTTACCTCGAGAAAAATATACAGGTCGTCAATGTAGTCATCGGTGCGTCGGTCACCATACATCCATTGCCGGTTCATCAGCGTGCATTATATAATTAAGTGTATCAAAAACCATTACAGAACATCATGAATAGAGAGTTGACCAAATTAATACAAGTTCATCATCACATTAAAACCTAAGTACATTAGTAATCAAATGTTATTACTGAAAAAATAAATACATAAAGTACACACATAGTTCTCATAGAACAACATATATAGCTCTCTAGAGCATCTAATGAAAACATACATTGAAACTAACATACAACTATGTAAAAAATTAAATGCAACAACAAATGTGATCATAATCACGATTAAGGTAACAATTGATCCAACGGCATAATGATACCAATCCTCATTATGAATGGCATATTTTCTAATCTTTCTAACCTTCAAGCGCATTGCATCCATCTTGATCTTGTGATCATCGACAACATCCACAACATGCAAATCCAATTCCATCTTCTCCTCCTCAGTTCTTTTCAATTTTTTATTCAAGTAAATGTTTTCTTTTTCAACTAAATTTAACCTCTCGACAAGAGGGTCGGTCGGAATTTCCGGTCACATACCTCCTAGATAAAAACATCCATGTCACGTTGGTCGGCATAATTGTCATAAACACTAAATGAAACAAATAGTAATAAAACATAATATACCACATCCGAATCATAGACAGGACGAGGGCCAACGGGGGCGATACCAAAACCATGGCACTATATAATAACAAACAATAATAAAAGTAAGAAAATTATACAAGTAAGAATTTTTTTTCTTTTAAAAAGAAGATAAGAACAAGAGGCTCACCACGGTGGTGCCAGCGACGTGATCACAGTGCGGGCAATCGACAGCGGTGAGGACGGGGAGGGGACGGGATGGACCGCCAAGCCTAGACAAATCTTGAGGAAAATGGAGCTTGTAGGTAGAGCTTGGAGAGGAGAAAGCTTAAGTGTGGCTCGGGCATTTCATTGAACACCTCATGTGCATGCATAGAAGGGAGACAGAGCAGCGCATGCACACACCTCCCACACGGCTAAAAAATACAGGAGTGAGCGGGCAGGGGCGAGGGTATATATAGGCATCTCTTTAGTCGCGGTTGGTGGCTAGAAACGGGATAGAAGACTGACATTTTGTCCCGGTTCCAGCCACCAACCGAGACTAAAGGTGCTGCGCTAGGAGCGAGGCCCATTGGTCCCGGTTGATGTCTAGAACCGGGGCCAAAGGTGTCAGACAAACTAGGATCAATGACCCCCGAGACCTGGTCGGCGCCCTGGCCTCACGAACCGGGACTAATGCACCCATTGGTCCCGGTTCTTAGGAGAACTGGGATTAATGCCCTTTTCTGGCCTGGACCAAAGCCATGTTTTCTACTAGAGTATCCCTTTGCATCCAAATTTTCTTCTGTTGTTTCCCTACCCTCTCCATGGTCAATTTGTCGCTAGGCTGGTCCATGGGAGCACCACGACTCATGCCAATGGTTTAGTAGACATGTATATTTGTTAGTTTAGAGAGTGAAATGTGTCTATGATGTGGTATGCTATGTTGTTAGTGGACAAAAACATTTAGATATATGTTTGTTCATGAAATCAACATTTGATTTGGACTATGGTTAGTGTATGCTTCTTAGGAGATAAATATTCTTTTGTAATTCCCCACTACTATTATTGCCCACGCAATTGAAATTCTGATATTGACTTGCTGAAGATTACCTTGAGCGTGAAGTTATTCTGCATGAACCTTTGTGCCTGTTTTAGAGCTCTAATTGCCTGTACTATATGGAATAAACTAGCTTCTCACATCTGATTTATTTCCATAGTTTATTGTTTATCATCTAAAAATGGATTGGGATACAAAGAGTCTTTAATTTGCATCCAGTTAAGCTGCTTGGTTTCTGATTCGCATTTGTTTGTCCATGATCTTTACGGGGTAAGAGTCTTGGTTTGATGAACACATTCGGCATCGCCCAGTTTGTGTGTAGGAATAAGCTTCTTGAGATTTATGCGGTGCATGGAGCACATTGTTGTCCATTTTACTAGAGGTAAATGTTACCTTCATATGCTTTTAGTTGTATGTAAGCTTCAACTTCGGTGGCTTAAATGCCATGGAAGTTTGGGATGGAAGAATTTTTAGTTGGCTAGAAGGAAGAAAGCAGTTGACGGACATCTGTGCTGTTGTCACCGCCACCCTTGGCGTATAAGGGCACGCAGATACCTTCGTGCAGCTGGAGGGGAGGCGCAAAGATGGGGGTCCAACTAGGAGAGGTGTAGAGGGTATGAGGTGTGTCTACTATGGGTGTATTGGGTTACCTGCATCATCTTTTGCCCCTTTGCATACTTGCCCCAATTGGGTCTGGTTGAACACATGCAGGTAAAAACCCATCATTTGCATGTTGATTGGTTGTCTGCATCCCCTCTCCCTGTGTTACTTGTGAGTTGCGTTGGGATTTTCTCGAAGAGGAGAGGATGATGCAGCACAGTAGAGATAAGTATTTCCCTCTTAAGAACCAAGGTTATCAATCTAGTAGGAGAACCACGCGAAATCTCGTAAACAACACCTACGCACAAAAGAGCCAATACTTGCACCCAACACGATCAAAGGGGTTGTCAATCCCCTTGGCGGTTACTTGCAAGAATCAAATATGATAATGGTAGATAGATAGATAGATAAAACAAAAAATTACAATAAATAAATTGCAACAATGTGTTTTTGGATTTTTAATATATGATAAAAGTAGACCCGAGGGCCATAGTTTTCACTAGAGGCTTCTCTCTTGAACAAAAAGCATACAATGGGTAAACAAATTATTGTTGGGAAACTGATAGAAAAACGCATAGTTATAACGATATCCAAGGCAATGATCATGTATATAGGCATCACGCCGGCCCGAGGCAAGTAGACCGACTCTTGCCTACATCTACTACTATTACCCCACTCATTGACCGTTGTCCAACATGCATCTAGAGTATTAAGTTCATAAGAAACAGAGTAATGCCTTAAGCAATATGACATGATGTAGAGAAAGTAAACTCATTCAATAACAACATCATTTTATCTTTAATGGCAACGATACAAATACATGCCATATCCCTTTCTATCACTGGAATTGAGCACTGCAAGATCAAACCCATCACAAAGCACCTCTCTTATTGCAAGATAAATCAATCTAGTTGGCCAAACCGAACAGATAGATCGGAGACATATACAAAGCTATAATAATCATGGATATAAAAATTCAGAAAAGACTCAAATAATATTCATAGATAATCTGATCATAAACCCACAATTCATCGGATCCCAACAAATACACCTCAAAAGAAGATTACAAAGAATATATCTCCAAGAACATCAAGGAGAACATTGTATTGAAATATCAAAGCGAGAGAAGAAGCCATCTAGCTACTAGATATTGACTCGTAGGTCTGTGGTAAACTACTCACAAATCATTGGAAGGGCGAAAAGGTTGATGTATAAGCCCTCCGTGGTTGGTTCCCCCTCCGACAGAGTACCGAAATAGTCTGCTAGATGGGATCACGAAAGAACAGAAAGTTGTGGCGGTGAAAAAAGTATTTGGGGTGGCTCTCTGGTATACGGGAAATATTTGGGAATTTATAGAGGCGGAATTAGGTCAATAGGTGCCATGAGGGGCCCACAAGCCCAGGGGTGCGCCTGGCAGGCTTGTCGCTCCCTCGGGACTCTTCTGGTCTTCTCCCGAAGCTTCTAGGGTCTCTTCTGGTCAAGAAAAAATCCTCAAAAAAAATTGTAGCATTTGAACTCCGTTTCGTAGTGATTTTCTAAAAAGCCAAAAACAAGAAGACAAAAGCAACTGACACAGGTACTACGTTAATATGTTAGTCCCAAAAAAGATATATATAATTGCATATAAAACATACAAAATTGATATTATAATAGCATGGAACAATAAAAAATTATAGATACGTTGGAGACGTATCACACTACATCGTAGCAACACCTCTATGCACTGTGTTTGGTTGCTCGCGTTGTTTGTGCTCATACTAGTGCATGTTGTTTGGTCTCCTGCCCGAGATATATTCAAGACTTAACACCTACCCATAACATAGTGCCATGGCGATTGCGATGAACGATGACGAGGACAAAAGCAACTAGTTCTCCATGCCATCGTCGGACTCGATGCCAAGGCCACCGTCTACCGCTGTGGGCTCGCCCGTGTGGAACACCGGCCATTTTGGGTCGACGAGCAAGCCACCCACCGCCGTGGCGAGGAGAGCCTCTAGGAGACGCAACCGGCATGTACTACGCCTCGCCACGCTCCTGCCCGCAGTCACACTCTTCTGCAGGTCGTTCAACGCAGCGTAGGAGTGGAGGACAATTAGCGTGTGGCTCGGGAGCAGCGGGTCGGCGCGGTCCCAGTCATGGTCGACCCACATGACGATGGCTAGCCGGAGATGCTCCACAACACGGAGGTAGGATGGCATCGGCCTGTAGGTTTCTATGATGATCGTGATGTGCACGATGACCGTTTCTATGCCGACTGTCGCTGCACTCGTGGCGACGCGCGGCTGCTTCCACGATGAGTTCACGGACGATGCCGACGTGGTCGCCGCAGATTGACTTTGGGATAAGGCGCCATCGGGGAGCGCGGACACGCGTGGGTCTCTTCCATGGGGACAGAGCCGGTCTTGCCCCAGCCGCGCGCAAGGAGTGGGAGGCGGGCTCCTCTGTCAAGCGTCTCCGCCTCGCATCAGACCAACCGCTCCTCCCGATCTATCAAACCATCCTACATCGTGGACATTGGCCTCCGATAATTAGATAGGGTTGGGGCCAGGTTGACCTGGACCAACCGCCAAGTCGACCTGACGGGATCTCTTCTCGATCACATTTTCGTGTCGCTAGAGTGGGGGCTTCGTTGTCCCCTGACCTCCCTTCACGCCATAACCAAGATAGGCTCTGATCACGTCCCCTTCTCTCCTCGATGAACGAGTGATCCCCCTTCTCACTGTTTCCGCTTTGAGACCTTCTGGCTTAACCAAGAGGGGTTCTTTGCAGCTGTCCGCACCCGGTGGATCGAGGCACGCGACTCTCCCACCCGAGCCATCTCGAGTGTGGACTCTTGGCACTTCTGCGCCAAGCGTGCCCGCCAATGTATGAAGGGGTGGGGAAACATTGGGCGGAATCTGCGGGAGTGTAAGAAATCCCTCCTTGGCTCCATCGAGGCTCTAGACCTTCTGGCAGACTCCTCTGGCCTTTCCTCTGACGAGTGGCTGCTCCAATATGACTTGGAGGATCAATTTACAATAGTATACACTAACAAGGAGGAACAATTTCGCCAAAGGGGTACTCAAAGATGGGTCCTCAAGGGGAACGCCAATACGGCGTACTTTTAGGCCATCGCTAATGGCAGAAGGCGTCGGAACACCACCCCCTTCTCTGGGACGGCGAGACACTTCTTCAGCACTAGGGCTAAGATTCGTGCCCACGTCGATGGCTCCTATAAAGCCTTATTCTCTCCCTCCCCTAGGGTAGGTGTAGCTCTGGCCCCAAATATTTGTGCCGAGCATCTCCACGTCACAGCGGACGAGAATGCAGCCCTCACGGCCCCATTTACCGAATACAAGGTGTGGCTGGCCATTAAGGGTATGAATCCGTCCTCTGCCCCGGGTCCTGATGGCCTACCGATTAAGTTCTTTCAGGGTTTTTGGGCCATCATTAAGCCTGAGGTGATGGCCCACTTTGAGGAGTTCTATGCCAGGTCCATTGACCCGTCCTGACTTAACTACGGAGGAATCACCCTCATTCCAAAGGTGGCCGGTGCCTCGGACATTCACCAGTTGCGCCCTATCATGGTGATCAACGTGATCTTTCACATCCTGGCCAAGGGGAACGCCAATAGTAGGGTGACCTCTCTAGCTGACCACATCACCCATCCAAATCATTCGGCCTTCATACAAGGGTGCTATATTTTGGATAGGGTGCTTGTCTTCCACGAAGTCCTTCATGAGGTTCGCTCTAGACATCAAAAGGCGGTGTTCCTCAAGGCCGACTTCCATAAGGTCTATGACATGGTGTTGTGTCTCTTCCTTCGGGAAGTTCTACTCCGCAAGGGGTTCGATGACCGCTGGGTCACCCGCGTAACGCAGATGGTGTCCGGTAGGTGGACTGCGGTGAACATTAATGGGGAGATTGGCCCATTCTTCCCCACACTTTGTGGAGTTAGGCAAGGGGACCCCTTCTCCCCTTTTCTGTTTAGTATGGTGGTTGATGCTCTGGCATCCACATTAGATAAGGAGTGGCTACAGGCCACATTCATGGTGTGGTTCCGCACCTGGTAGGAGGGGTGGGGTCTCCCTCCTCCAATGTGCCGATGACACCATTATTATGGTGGAAGGCTTCGCGGCCAACATCACCAATGTGAAGTTCCTCCTTCTATGCTTCCAGCAGATGTCGGGCTTCACGATCAACTTTGACAAGAGCGAAGTAATGGTCTTCAGATATTCACATGTTGAATGCTAGAACATCGCTGACCGGCTCAACTGCCAGCTATGGTCATTCCCCACATATTATCTGGGGATCCCCATTAGTGACTCACGGCTTTCCGTTGCGGACCTCCGACCTTTGGTGTCTAAAATTTAGCAGTGCACTGAACCTTGGCAGGGTCGATGGTTGTCCAAGATGGCATGGACAGTGATCATCAATTCCTCACTATCTAGCCCGCTCTTGTACATCATGAGCTTCTACAGCCTCCACGGGACCCTCCATCATGAGATTGCTAAGTATAAGGCCAGGTTCTTCTGGGTTGGGGAGTGCGGCTAACAAAAATACCAAGTGGTCCGATGGCCCGATGTCTGCAAACCCCATGACCAAGGCAGGCTTAGTATTATGTCATCCAAACGCATGAACCTTGCCCTACTGAATAGGTGGTTGTGGCGCATCGCGAACGGGGAGGGTGGCCTTTGGCTGGATATCATCTGAAATAAATATCTTCGAGACCAACCGCTTGCCTTCTGCATACGGACAGGTGGCTCCCAAGTCTGGCAGTCCATCATTCAGCTGCTCCCAGTCCTCCACATTGGGACATCCATTTCTGTAGGGTATGGCCCTGCCACCCTCCTGGTTTGATAGGTGGGTTGGGGATCGCCCCTTCGCCGCCCGGTTCCCAGACTTGTTCTCCATTGCGGTGGAGCCTAGGATCTCAGTCGAGGTGGCCCTTATTGACTTAGGGTGCCTCGCTGCTACTTCTCGAGCTTGCGTTGTATTCCCTCGAAGAGGAAAGGGTGATGCAGCACAGTAGCGTAAGTATTTTCCTTAGTTTTTGAGAACCAATGTATCAATCCAGTAGGAGACCACACGCAAGTCCCTCGCACCTGCACAAACAAATAAGAACTTTGCAGCCAACGCGATAAGGGGTTGTCAATCCCTTTACGGTCACTTACAAAAGTGAGATCTGATAGATAGGATAGTTTGATATTTTTGGTATTTTTGGATATAAGAACAGAAAGTAAAAACATCAAAGTAAAGTAGATTGTAGATTAATATGTTGAAAATAGACCCGGGGGCCATAGGTTTCACTAGTAGCCTCTCTCATGGTAGCAGAATTTTACCGTGGGTGAACAAATTACAGTCGAGCAATTGATAGAAAAGCGAATAATTATGAGAATATCTAGGCATGATCATTATATATAGGCATCACGTCTGTGACAAGTAGACCGAAACGATTCTGCATCTACTACTATTACTCCACACATCCACCGCTATCCAGCATGCATCTAGAGTATTAAGTTCATAAGAACATAGTAATGCTTTAAGCAAGGTGACATGATGTAGAGGGATAAACTCAAGCAATATGATATAAACCCCATCTTTTTATCCTCGATGGCAACAATACAATACGTGCCTTGCTGCCCCTGCTGTCACTCGGAAAGGACACCGCAAGATTGAACCTAAAGCAAAGAACTTCTCCCATTGCAAGAACTATAGATCTAGTAGGCCAAACCAAACCAATAATTCGAAGAGACTTGCAAGGATATTATAATCATACATAAAAGAATTCAGAAAAAAACTAAATATTTCTCATAGATAATCTTGATCATAAACCCACAATTCATCGGATCTCGACAAACACACTCAAAAAGATTACATCGAATAGATCTCCTCGAAGACCGAGGAGAAATTGGTATTGAGATCCAAAAAGAGAGAAGAAGCCATCTAGCTAATAACTGTGGACCCGAAGGTCTGTGGTAAACTACTCACAGCTCATGGTGAGGCAATGGTTTTGATGTAGAAGCACTCCGTGGAAGATCCCCAAGATGGGATCTCACGGGAATAGAAGGTTGCGGTGGTGGAATTAGGGTTTTTTCTGTTGCCTCGATGTTTTCAGGGTACATGGGTATATATATATAGGAGGAAGGAGGGCATCGGGGAGCCAGAGGGGGCACACGAGGGTGGGGGGCATGCCCTGTAGGAGGGGGCGCGCCCTGGACCCTCGTGGCCGCCTCCTTCGTTCCCTCGCATGTACTCCAAGTCTTCTGTGTTGATATCGTTCCAAAAATAACTCCCGCGAAGGTTTCATTCCGTTTGGACTCTGTTTGATATTCCTTTTCTGCGAAACCGTGAAATAGGAAAAAAAACAGCAATCTACACTGGGCCTTTGGGTTAATAGGTTAGTCCCAACAATAATATAAAAGTGTATGATAAAGCCCATTAAACTTCCAAAACATCATATATAATAGCATGGAACAATCAAAAATTATAGATACGTTGGAGACGTATCAAGCATCCCCAAGCTTAATTCTTGCTCGTCCTCGAGTAGGTAAATGATAAAAACAGAATTATTGATGTGGAATGCTAACTAACATAGTTTTTCAATGTAATTCTCTTAATTATGGCATGAATGTTCAGATCTGAAAGATTCAAGACAAAATTCTATATTAACATAAGAAATAATAATACTTCAAGCATACTAACAAAGCAATCATGTCTTCTCAAAATACTATGGCTAAAAAAAGTTATCCCTACAAAATCATATAGTCTGGCTATGCTCCCTCTTCATCACACAAAATATTCATATCACGCACAACCCCGATTTCAGCCAAGCACTTGTTTTCATACTCTATCTTTTCAAACCATTCAACTTTCACGCAATACATGAGCGTGAGCCATGGATATAGCACTATAGGTGGAATAGAGTGGTGGTTGTGGAGAAGACAAAATAGGAGGAATATAGTCTCACATTGACTAGGCGTATCAACGGGCTATCGACATGCCCATCAATAGATATCAATGTGAGTGAGTAGGGATTGCCATGCAACGGATGCACTAGAGCTATAAGTGTATGAAAGCTCATCAAAATAAACTAAGTGGGTGTGCATCCAACTTGCTTGCTCATGAAGACCTAGGGCATTTTAGGAAGCCCATCATTGGAATATACAAGCCAAGTTCTATAATGAAAATTCCCACTGGTATATGAAAGTGACTAAACAAGAGACTCTCTATCATGAAGAACATGGTGCTACTTTGAAGCACAAGTGTGGAAAAGGAGAGTAGCATTGTCCCTACTCTTTTTTTATTTGGCCTTTCCTCACATGGGACAATGCTCTAATAATGAAGATCATCACACTTTTATTGACTTACAACTCGATATTACAACTCGATACTAGAACAAAGTATGACTCCATATAAATGCCTCCGGCGGTGTACCGGGATGTGCAATGAATCAAGAGTGACATGTATGAAAAATTATGCATGGTGGCCTAGCCACAAATACGATGTCAACTACATGATCATGCATGGCAATATGACAATATGAAGCGTGTCATATGAACGGAACGGTGGAAAGTTGCATGGCAATATATCTCGGAATGGCTATGGAAATGCCATGATAGGTAGGTATGGTGGCTGTTTTGAGGAAGGTATATGGTGGGTGTATGGTACCGGCGAAGTTGTGCGGTACAAGAGAGGCTGGCAATGGTGGAAGGGTGAGAGTGCGTATAATCCATGGACTCAACATTAGTCATAAAGAACTCATATACTTATTGCAAAGATTTACGAGTCATCAAAACAAAGCAATCAACGCATGCTCCTAGGGGGTAGGTTGGTAGGAGTTAACCATCGCGCGCCCCCGACCTCCACACAAAGGATGACACTCAACAAATACCTCATGCTCTAACTTCGTCACATAGCGGTTCACCATACGTGCATGCTACGGGAATCACAAACTTTAACACAAGTATTTCTCAAATTCACAATTACTCCACTAGCATGACTCTAATATCACCATCCTCCTATCTCAAAACAATCATCAAGTATCAAACTTCTCATCATATTCAATGCACTTTGTATGAAAGTTTTTACTACATTCATCTTGGATGCCTATCATATTAGGACTAGTTTTATTACCAAACCACATTACCATGCTGTTATAAAAGACTCTCAAAAGGATATAAGTGAAGCATGAGAGATCAACAATTTTTACAAAATAACATCACCACAGTGCTCTAAAAGATATAAGTGAAGCACTAGAGCAAAACTATTTAGCTCAAAAGATATAAGTGAAGCACATAGAGTATTCTAACAAATTCTAGACAATGATTCTCTCTCTCAAAAAGGGTGCGTCCAGCAAGGATGATTGTGTCAAACTAACAAGCAAATACTCAAATCATACATGACGCTCCAAGCAAAATACATATCATGTGGTGAATAAAAATATAGTCCCGGGTATAGTTACCGATAGATGAAGACAAAAGAGGGGATGCCTTCCCGGGGCATCCCCAATCTTAGGCTTTTGGTTGTCCTTGAATTTTACCTTGGGGTGCATTGGGCATCCCCAAGCTTAGGCTCTTGCCACTCTTTGTTCCATAGTCCATCAAAGCCATACTCAAAACTTGAAAACTTCACAACACAAAACTTAGCCAAAAATCTCGTGAGCTCCGTTAGTATAAGAAAACAAACCACCACTCAAAGTACTGTAATGAACTCATTCTTTGTTTATATTGGTGTTAAACCTACTGTATTCCAACTTCTCTATGATTCATACTCCCCAATACTACTCATAGATTCATCAAAATTAGCAAACAACACGCGAAAAACAGAATCTGCCAAAAACAGAACAGTCTGTAGTAACCTGTAACTTTCAAATACTTCTGTAACTCCAAAAAAATTGAAATAAATTGGTAAACGTGAGGAATTTGTCTATTAATCATCTGCAAAAAGAATCAACTAAATAGCACTCTCCAGTAAAATCTGGTGACTATTCTCGTGAGCGCTAACGTTTCTGTTTTTTACAGCAAGATCATATAAACTTCACACAAGTCTTCCCAAAGGTACTACTTGGCACAAACACTAATTAAAACACAAAACCACATCTAAACAGAAGCTAGATGCAATATTTATTCCTAAACAGAAGCAAAAACAAAGAAAATAAAATTGGGTTGCCTCCCAACAAGTTCTTTCTTTATAGCAATTAATATAGGCTTGAGAATTCATTGATGCTCACATGAAAGATAAGAATTGAAGCACAAAGAGAGCATCATATAGCATGTGAAAAATCACATCTAAGTCTCACATGCTTCCTATGCATAGGCATTATATATTGAAACAAATTAGCAAGACAAGCAAGATCTAGCATATGCAAGGAAGAAGAAGGAAACAAGATCAATCTCAACATGAAGAGAAGTAATTTAGTAACATGGAGATTTCTACAACCATATTTTCCTCTCTCATAATAATTGCACGTAGGATCATAAGAAAATTCAACAATATAGCTATCACATAACATATTCTCAACACGATCCACATGCATGCGAAGTTGACACTCTTCCAAAATAGTGGGATCAACATTAACTAAAGTCATGACCTCTCCAAACCCACTTTTATCAAAAAAATCATAAGATTGAATATTCTCCAAATATGTGGGATCTAAAGTTGACACTCTTCCAAACCCACTTTCAATATTATTGCGAACATTATTATCAATCTCATATTCATCATGGGGCTTAAATAAATTTTTAAGATCATAAGAAGAATCACCCCAATCATGATCATTGCAACAAGTAGTGGATATAGCAATACTAGCATCCCCAAGCTTAGGGTTTTGCATATCATTAACACAATTGACATCAATAGAATTTATAATAACATCATTGCAATCATGCTTTTTACTCAAAGAGCTATCGTGAATCACTTTATAATTTTCTTTCAATACTTCATCACAATTTCCGGACACACAAATTTCAAGCAAAACCTCATAAATATAATCTAGTGCACGCAACTCACCAGCAATTGGTTCATCATAATTGGATCTCTTAAAAAGATTAGCAAGTGGATGAGGATCCATAATTTAGCAAGCGAATATGTAAGCTAATAGAAGGCACATGGCAACACAAGCAAACAGAAAGGCGAACGGTAAACACACGGCAAAAAGAAGGGCAAATAAAACGGCAAGGGTGAAGTGGGGGAGAGGAAAACGAGAGGCAAATAAATGTAATGCGAAGGATAAGGGTTTACGATAGGTACTTGGTATATGACTTTTGCGTAAGCCTCCCCGGCAACGGCGCCAGAAATTCTTCTTGCTACTTCTCGAGCTTGCGTTGTATTCCCTCGAAGAGGAAAGGGTGATGCAGCACAGTGATAACCCTCAATCGTAAGGGATCGAGATAGTCTTCGCGGGTAAGAATAACCCAATTTATTGATTCGACACACGGGGAGCCAAAGAGTATTTATAAGCTTTAACAGTTGAGTTGTCAATTCAACCGCACCTGAAATATACTAACTTGCAACAAAAGATAAGTGGTAACAGTGATATGATAGTGATGATAGTAATAGTAAAAGTAAATAGTAACAATAGATAGCAAAGTAAATAGCAAAAGTAGCGACTAGTAACAAGCAAGGTTTAAAATACTGTAGGCTAGGGAGATGGATGGTTGGGCGTTGCATGGATGAGATAGATTCTAACTTGGGGCACGGCACACGGAAAAGTAATGATCATCTAGGCAAATATCAAACATTAGGCATGTATCCCGTAGGTAGTTGTACGTGCTTGCAATAAGAACTTGCACAACATCTTTTGTCCTACCATCCCGCTACGAACGGGGCCAAAAGGAACTAATGGATATTAAGGTGCTCCTGTCAAAGAGCACCGGAACAAAGCAATGAACTCAATGGATACATGTAATCCTCAAACTACGGACCATCCCCTTTGGTGTCCCAAGCTGTCACTTTTGGGATCGCCGGTTCCGAACCGTAATAGGTGCATACAACTCATAGATAGGATCAAGAACTCAAATATATTCATGCAAACACATATGGTTCAGATCTGAAATCATGGCACTCGGGCCCTAAGTGTCAAGCATTAAGAATAACAAGTTGTAGCAAAGATGATAAACACCATACTAGATGATAGGCAACATGCCCCCAACAATCTGACGAACTATTGCATGATCTAACTCATCCAATCCCTACCATCCCCTTCGCCTACAGCAAGGGAATTACTCACACATGAAGGGGGAAGTCGTGGAGGGATGATGGAGTGGTGATGATGATGACGATGGCGACGATCTCCCCTCTCCGGAGGCCACATCAGCCTCCAGATTAGCCCTCCCGAAGAAGAACAGAGGGTGGCGGCGGCTCCGCGACGAAAAACAGCGAAAGGACTTCCGATCTGGGATTTCTGCGTCGGGAGGAAAAATACAGGCTAAAGTAGGGCACCAGGGGGTGTGGGGCCCACCCAGGCGCCCCCCCGGCGCGGCCCAGGGGGGGGGCGCCCACAGGGCGCCTGGGCACCCCCTGGCCCCCCTCTGGCCCCACTTCTGGCATTTTGTTTCTTCGGGTGCGTGGATTTTTCGTGGATTTTTCTGAGATGCTTAAAAATCCGTTTTCCTGCACACAAATAAACCATACAGGCAGCTTTGCTGAAAACAGCGTCAGTCCGGGTTAGTTTCGTCCAAATCATGCAAGAATGAGGTCAAAACAATATCAAAAGTGTTTGGAAAAGTAGATACGTTTGAGACGTATCACACAGTAGCGTAAGTATTTCCCTCAGTTTTTGAGAACCAAGGTATCAATCCAGTAGGAGACCACGCGCAAGTCCCTCACACCTGCACACACAAATAAGAACTTCGCAGCCAACGCGATAAGGGGTTGTCAATCCCTTTACGGTCACTTACAAAAGTGAGATCTGGTAGATAGGATAGTTTGATATTTTTGGTATTTTTGGATATAAGAACAGAAAGTAAAAACAGCAAAGTAAAGTAGATTGTAGATTAATATGTTGAGAATAGACCTGAGGGTCATAGGTTTCACTAGTGGCTTCTCTCATGATAGCAGAATTCTACCGTGGGTGAACAAATTATTGTCGAGCAATTGATAGAAAAGCGAATAATTATGAGAATATCTAGGCATGATCATTATATATAGGCATCACGTCCGTGACAAGTAGACCGAAACGATTCTGCATCTACTACTATTACTCCACACATCGACCGCTATCCAGCATGCATCTAGAGTATTAAGTTCATAAGAACCTAGTAATGCTTTAAGCAAGATGACATGATGTAGAGGGATAAACTCAAGCAATATGGCATAAACCCCATCTTTTTATCCTCGATGGCAACAATACAATACGTGCCTTGCTGCCCCTGCTGTCACTGGGAAAGGACACCGCAAGATTGAACCCAAAGCCAAGCACTTCACCCATTGCAAGAACTATGGATCTAGTAGGCCAAACAAAACCAATAATTCGAAGAGACTTGCATGGATATTATAATCATACATAACAGAATTCAGAAAAGAACCAAATATTTCTCATAGATAATCTTGATCATAAACCCACAATTCATCGGATCTCGACAAACACATCACAAAAAGATTACATCGAATGATCTCCTCGAAGACCGAGGAGAACTTGGTATTGAGATCCAAAAAGAGAGAAGAAGTCATCTAGCTAATAACTATGGACCCAAAGGTCTGTGGTAAACTACTCACAACTCATGGTGAGGCAATGGTGTTGATGTAGAAGCACTCCGTGGAAGATCCCCCCCTCCGGCGGAGCTCCGGAACAGGCCCCAAGATGGGATCTCACGGGAACAGAAGGTTGTGGCGGTGGAATTAGGGTTTTTTCTGTTGCCTCGATGTTTTCGATGTTTTCAGGGTACATGGGTATATATAGGAGGAAGGAGCGCATCGGGGGAGCCAGAGGGGGCCCACGAGGGTGGGGGCGCGCCCTGTAGGAGGGGGCGCGCCCTGGACCCTCGTGGCCGCCTCCTTTGTTCCCTCGTGTGTACTCCAAGTCTTCTGTGTTGATATCGTTCCAAAAATAACTCTCGCGAAGGTTTCATTCCGTTTGGACTCCGTTTGATATTCCTTTTCTGCGAAACCCTGAAATAGGCAAAAAACAGCAATCTGCATTGGGCCTTTAGGTTAATAGGTTAGTCCCAAAAATAATATAAAAGTGTATGATAAAGCCCATTAAACATCCAAAACATCATATATAATAGCATGGAACAATAAAAAATTATAGATATGTTGGAGACGTATCACTCGCATTTCGGCAGCCATTTGGGCCCCCGGAGCTTGTCGCGTGGCATGAACTCCTTGAGACCATCACCTCGCACGACCCAGACTTTGGATGACGAGATTGGCCGCATGTTTTGGTACCTAGAGGCCTCGGGCCGATTCTCCGCCAAGTCGCTATACCAGGACATTTCGGCAGCTCCCAGTCTGGAGCCTCTTGTGGCTATCTGGGATATCAGACTGCCACTGAAGTTCCATATCTTCTTTTGGCAATGGATACGGGGCCAGGTTCCCTCAGGTGTGCAAGTTCTCAAGCGGAATGGCCCGGGTGATGGGATGTGCCCCCTGTGTGGGACAGTTGAGGACTCGAATCACATCTGCTTAACCTGTGTGTCGGCCCAATTCCTTTGGAGCTGCTTCTGGGAGGTGGTCCGTGGTCATTGTTGCAATAATAACTTCAATGACCTCTTCACAGAAGTCCAGGCCTGCTCGTAGCACAGGCACCACATCGCGTGGCTCGGCATTAGGGTATTGGCCTGGACGTTATGGACGATCCGCAATAAGCTTGTTGTCGTGGTTTTGTCACGGCAGATGTCCTAGCGAAAGGACTTAGTCGTGAGGCCATCGCTATGGGTTAGCTCGAAGGTGTTAAAGCAGACAAGGACACAAGGATTTTATACTAGTTCGGCCCCTTTGATGAAGGTAAAAGCCTACATCTAGTTTGGTGTAGTATTGCTAGAGTTTTGATGACCAGGGAGCGGATCCGCTTTACCTGTGTCTCAAGCTATTGTCCTCTGCTCTGAACCGTTGCGGGTCGTCCCTTTATATACATGAGGTGACGCCCGGTCCGGTTTACAGAGTCCCCGAGCCAGTTCATACACGCGTCCGGTTCGTTCTCTATCTGTAATGCCCAGTATGAGATTATACCTCCTACGTGTCGAGGCACGACTTAAAGGTATAAGCTCATACTAGAATGATCTCAAGTATGGTATCTTTGCATGACTCATGTAAAAGAGGGATGAAATTGCAAAACAGTAGTTGGCTTACACTCGCCACATAAGCAATCATCATCCAAATAACATCACAGTCCGACTACGGACGAAGATCCAAATGAAAGATACCAAATAAATAAAGCCACAAGGTTCGATCGCCCCTAGTAGAAGCCACTACCGATCCTCTGGGTAAGACACGTAGTATCGCCCACGTTCTTCATCGAACTCCCAGTACAGCACTGTCCCATCTCCTGTGTAGTTCACCATAGTACCTGCATCTGGTGTTGTGTAGAATATGTGAGCCACGGAGGACTCAGCAATCCCGTTCCCGGGTAGCTAAACTATCTAAGCCTTGGGTGGGGAACAAGGCTGAAGAACAAGGTTGCAGTTGCACTAGCACTATCTTACGTGTTTAGAGCGAGAAGAGAAGTGCCACGAGCGTCAAAGTGATCACGAAGTGATCCTATCTAAACACGTCAAACATAACCCCACCGTGTTCACTTCCCGAACCCCTTCGGAAAATGACCGTCACGGTTACTCACGCTGGTAGTGTATTCTGAATATGGTGTCAAGTTTTCTACAACCGGATATTATCAAATTCCCATCTGCCACATAACCGCGGGCACGGCTTTCGAAAGTTCAAAAACCTGCAGGGGTGTCCCAACTTAGCCCATCACAAGCTCACGATCTGCGGAGTCGCAACTCCAAGGTGGGAAGACCCGAGTATTCTCAGAATCCCGTGCTCAAGATATTCTGACTAAGGTAAAATTAATCCAGCAAGACCTCCGGGCGTGCCGACACCCTGACAGTAGCCGCGCGTATCTAGTCTTAGGCCACGACCAGATGAGCACAGCGTAAAGTGACCAAAACCCAAGTTGCCAAGGGGGGTACCGCACACGACTCTAGTTTGGACCAACACTCAAGACGAGCACTGGCCCACGGGGGTTGATTAATAAATCCTCGGGTTAATTACTCCCTCGGCAAGTTTTAGTTGTTAGGCAAATGTAGAACCAATGTCGGGCCTCGCTAGAAAAGCTTTAGCGCTAAGCGGGTTATCGAGGGGATCCCATAACCCCAACTGTGTTAGGAACGCATAATCAAGGAACATAACACCGGTTTAAACGGTTCCTAGGGTGGCATGAGTGGAACAAAACACCAAGCGAGAGGCTTAGCCTTCCACCCATTGCCAAGTATATAGATGATTTAGTTTAACAGAATATATAGTGTGATATCCCAACAATAACTTCGACATGAAGCAAGAATCTTCAAATCTTCTCCTGCAACTAGCAATGCTATAAGAGGGGCTGAGTGTAGCTTACGTAGCCAATCAAAGGTTTGCTAGGTTGGGTGGTGATACGTCCAAAACGTATCTATAATTTCTGCTTGCTCCATGCCTCTTTTGGGTGATATTGCTATGATATTTATACACTTCCATACAGTTTTGATCATATTTGGACTAACCTATTAACTCAATGCACCCCAGTGCCAGTTTCTGTTTTCGGTTGTTTTTGTATTTCAGGTTTTCCCATTACGAGAACTGCCAGAAAAATCCCGGAAAAATTATATAAAAAATCAGCGTTCCAGAAGCTACCAGGCACCCGAAGCACAGCCGGAGGGGGACCACCAGGGCCCCAGGCGCCCTGGTGGCGCACCCCCCTGGGCCGCGCCGGGGGGGGCGCCTGGGCCCCCCAAGCCTCGTCTGATGCCCCCCTTTGGCATATATTTATATCGTCCCCCGAAACCCTCGAGACGGGAACTCTTTTTCGCGATCTCATCTCTGTTCCGCCGCCGCCGCCGCTTCCAAGATTGGGAGCACCAGGAGAACTCTTCCCGGCACCCTGCCGGAGGGGAGGATCACCACCGGGAGCTTCTCCACCACCATGGACGCCTCCCGGATGAGTTGTGAGTAGTCTCCCTTGGACCATGGGTCCATGACCAGTAGCTATGTGATGTTCTCCTCCCATTCTTGTGCTTCACTAATTAGTCCTCGTGAGCTGCCCTACATGATCGAGGCACATATGTAATCCTTATGATGTTGCTATGATGAGTTTGCTGGGATCCGATGGATTATGAGATTATGTTCAGATTGTGTTTGAGTAATATATTTGATTCACCTCTTTTATATTTATGTTCGTAAGTAATTCTTGCATGTTCTCCGTTGTTATTTATTGCTTTGGCCAAGTAGTAGGTAGTGACTCCAAGAGGGAACGTTATGCTTGATTGTGGGTTCATGCCCCTCGATGACTAGCTTGAGTGACAGAAACATGAGTCTAGGGGATGTGATGTTTCCACAAGGGGGAAAACAACGGTGCTTGTGCCCGCGGGTGCAAGGATTGTTTACTTTACGCAAAGTTCTTTTAATGCAGTTGTCTGTTGCTTTGAGTTTACACTATGGGTGGGACTCGCAACTTAATACCAGCGAGATGTTCTGGATAGATATCTCAAGGTGGATGATTAGTAGTAGATGCAGATGGATTTCGGTCTACTTACCTCGGCGTACCGCCCATGCTTTGAACCTCTACCTTTCTTGCAACTTAGTCAGCATTGGTTTGCGCACATGGTCCTGTCAATTGCCCAGCTGTAATTCGTTTACCTCACATAGCTGTTTTATCGTCTTTTGGGAGAGAGACATCACTAGTGAACATCATGGGACTCCGGTCCATATTACCATCATTGATCACATCCGCTATTTACTTTACGCTTTTATTTACTATTGCAGCAATATCTATCACTACTATCACTTGCGTTTGATCCTTTGTAAACTACAAGGCCGGAGGGATTGACAAACTCTCTGTACTCGTTGGGAGCAAAGTTATTTGTATCTGTGTGCAGGTCCACGTTGATTGCTAATATCTGGCGCCGTTAGCAGTTGACACCTTCTTGTTGAAACTGGGAGTCTCAGGGGAAATCGATCCTTGGTATCTTTGCCAAGGGAGAACTTCCGCTACACTGCATCTCACACCTTCCACTTGGGGTAACCAACGAGGAGCGAGAAGCCATCAAGCAAAGTTTTTCTGGCACCGTTGCCGGGGACTCCACTCTTCAGGATAGGGGAGTTGCACACTATCTTTTACCTTTGCTTTTTAGTCTTGTTAGTTTACCTTTCAGTTTTGCTTTAGTGTCTTTTATCAAAAATCACAAAAATAGTTATCTCATTCTTTAGTTGTCAGTATGTCGGGTCCTTTTGTCTTTGACGAGGCAGAAGTTCTCACCTTTAAACAAAGAGGTGGGGAATGTTTGAAAGATGCTTGGTATAGAATTAGTGATTCTCAAAAAAGAGCCACCAAGAAGCAACCTACTACTATCCTGCTTAGAAATTTTTATGTTGGAATTACTTCTTGGAATAGGTTTATTCTAGATACTGCTATCAATGGGAATTTCCTAGAGGCCCCAGTTTGGGAGTCTCTTAGTATTATTGAAAATCTTGTTGGGAATCCCCCTGTTGTTAGCATTCAAGAGGACATCACCCTAGCTCACATTATGAAAAAAACTTGAAAGGATAGAGCTAGAGATGCCAAACATTAATAAGATAAATGAGTTGGATCGTAAGATCCAAGGGAATTTGAATAGGCTTGATAGCTCCATGCATAAAATTTTCAAAACTTTGGAGACCATCAAATCCCATGATTTGGACTCTTCTAGGATAGACAAGATTGAGGAAATCTTTGATACTCTAGGAACTACTTTCTCCTCAATCAAAACCAAAAAGATAGAAACTCCGGCAAAGAGGGAGCCTAAGTTCGTTCACGTTCCAAAGGCTCCCCGTTCTAAAAGTAATCCATCTATTGCCAAAGGGGTTGAAACTGTAAAGACTTTGGAAGAAACACCTCTCTTTGATGAATTTATAAATGAATCTTCCCTTGACTTTTATCCTTTTGGTCTTCTCCCTAGAAGTATCTCTATGAGGCCTTTATTTGAAAGTCCTCTTAAGACTAGTTGTATTATTGAAGACCTTTTTGATGATCTTGATGATGGTTCAATTGATACAACTTGATCTCTATGCATTATGCCTAGCTTAAAGGCATAAAAGAAAGCGCTTTTGGGAGGCAGCCCACATGAATAAAATTTATTTTGCTTTTGTTGCGTATTGATGTTGTTACTACAGTAGCATCATCATTGTATCTTTGCTTTTCAATTTTGTGCCAAGTATAGCCTCTGATTGCAAGAAAGTTCAAAAGTTGTGACGTGCTGTCCAGGAAACAGATTCTGTCCTTGGATAGAACAATTCGTATAAAATCACCAGATCATCTCTTTGGTCTGAATTTTTTCTACAGTGTGCTCTATATAATTGTCTTTCGTGCGTCTGTTTTGAGTTTTTTGATTAGAGTTGCAGAAGTACCCCGAAAAAATCATTTACTACCTGTTGTTCTGTTTTTCACAGATTCTGTCCTGTTTTGCCTTTCCTTCATTTTGCAAACCTAGAGCTTGCTTTTTCTTTGCAAAAACCTTTTGGCAATCTTGAGAAATAGTAGATCTTCAAGAATATCCTTATTTCCAGCAAGGAACAATTATTTTATTATGGGTACTAACCTCGCTAATCAGATTATGATGAGTTATGTATGAAGGGAGTTTTCAAGTGTGCGAGGGAAGATGATAAAAAGGTTCAGGAGTGTCAAACGCTCAAGCTTGGGGATGCCCCCATGCACCCCCAAGAAATATTCAAGGAGACTCAAGCGTCTAAGCTTGGGGATGCCCCCGTGCATCCCCTTCTCCATCAACATTATCAGTTCGTCTTTCGTTCCACTATATTTTAATCACTTCATGTGTTATGTGCTATGCTTGGAGCGTCTTGCTTTTAGTTTTCCTTTTTTTAGTTTTCCTTAGATTTTCATAACGATTCGGAACTCAGCATTCTTTATGTGGGAGAGAAACACGCTCCACTTCTACCTAGAACATAACATAGAATTTTCATGTCTATCTTTGTTGTGTGTGTTCTTTGTCTTTTAATAGCTACTATCATGTTTAGCTCTTAACTTTCATGCTTATCTTTCTAAAGAGCTTTTGTTTAGTTGGTTGCTTGAACTCTCTTTATCTATCATGATTATCTTATTAAGAGAGTTTGCTTCCGTTGCATTGGTTGATATGTCTATGATAAAGATGCTACGTGCATAATGGCGCTTAGTAGTTCATGTTTTCTTATGGTTAGTCTCAAATAGCTGGGGGGGTTCCCAATGTGTTATTGGAATACCAACATGATTTGTTTGCCTATGATGTGGTATGGTTTAGTAATATCTTCCTTCAAAGAATTTATTTTGATTGACTTGGCGTATGCTCACGCATATTTAAGACTGTAAAGAAAGTCTGTCAAGCCTTGATGATCTTTTATTTCTGAGTAGCGATATAACTTCCATGCCTGATTCAATGTTGCTTTGTCGCTCTGCATGATTATGACCGTCATTGCTCTCTTAGTTGGTCGCTCCCAGTCTTTTGCTAACCTCCACCTGTACTAAGCGGACTGACTGCTTGTGCATCCAAATTCTTTTAAACCAGTTATGCCATATGAGTCCACCATACCTTCCTACATGGTATTTACCTGCCATTCCTAACGGAGACTTGCATGTACCATCTCGAAATTATTCAAAAATAAAAGCATTCTTATTTTGTGCCTCTGTTGTAAGTTCATGAGGAAGTAGTAGTTAATTCATGATCTTTTTAAGTTGGACAAGCTTCACCCCGGGATTGCATGTATAATGTGCAAACCCATAATACGAGAAGGAACTGGCATTGAGTGCGCCCGGCTCAAAAAGATAATATAACAAACAAACCCTCCTTCACGCTTTGTTCATGAGAAATCAGAAAACTTTGGCAGTGATAAACAAAGGAGATTAAGAGGATGTGATCGTCCTCATTCGGGAGCCGTTCCTCGAAACTTGTCCATCTCAAGAAGTGATTGAGTTGTCTGCTAGCATTCGTTGACGAAACATGCATGATCTAAAAAAAATTATTACCTCTGTTTTTAAAACCAAGAGCTCTGGTACATGTTTTGTCTTTGTTTCCGACTACGGGTTTTCAACCTTGCCAACAAAAGCCACGGTTCGAGAGTCTCCACCTTCTTTTAAAAGCACCAACTA
>LR738713.1:808999214-809025526 GCA_902687465.1 Secale cereale
CCAACTACTGAGAGCATGATTGTCATTCTGAGTGTAATGTGCATTGTCCCAAAGTAGCATTGTCTTTTGCATGATTGTGATATCGTTTATTTTGAAATCATTGTATCTAGTCATCACTTAAACCTTGGAGGTGCCCCTGCATTTATGTTTTGCTTCACTAAAGGGGGCAAGCGAGATATCACTTTATCATATTTGCACACCATGCTCATTGCAAATCTATTTGATGTTTCAGTATCATATTGTAAAACTTTCAGTTCTTTGTGATTTTCTCATGAGGCAACTTAATTACTACAGATTCATTGTCTCAGTAAGCTTTTGTCATGTGACTATGAAAAAGTCCTATATGGTTAATAGCATGTCACCATAGAAATTATTCTTGTTATCATTTACCTACTCGAGGACGAGCAGGAATTAAGCTTGGGGATGTTGATACGTCCAAAACGTATCTATAATTTCTGCTTGCTCCATGCCTCTTTTGGGTGATATTGATATGATATTTATACACTTCCATACACTTTTGATCATATTTGTACTAACCTATTAACTCAGTGCACCCCAGTGCCAGTTTCTGTTTTCGGCTGTTTTTGTATTTCAGGTTTTCACATTACGAGAACTGCCAGGAAAAATCCAGAAAAAATATATAAAAAATCAGCGTTCCAGGAGCTACCGTGCGGCCAAAGTACAGTCGGGGGGGACCCACAAGGGCTCCAGGCTTCAAAGTGATCACGAAGTGATCCTATCTAAACACGTCAAACATATCCCCACTGTGTTCACTTCCCGAACCCCTTCGGAAAATGACCGTCACGGTTACTCACGCTGGTAGTGTATTCTGAATATGGTGTCAAGTTTTCTACAACCGGATATTATCAAATTCCCATCTGCCACATAACCGCGGGCACGGCTTTCGAAAGTTCAAAAACCTGCAGGGGTGTCCCAACTTAGCCCATCACAAGCTCACGATCTGCGGAGTTGCAACTCCAAGGTGGGAAGACCCGAGTATTCTCAGAATCCCGTGCTCAAGATATTCCGACTAAGGTAAAACTAATCCAGAAAGACCTCCAGGCGTGCCGACACCCTGACAGTAGCCGCGCGTATCTAGTCTTAGGCCACGACCAGATGAGCACAGCGTAAAGTGACCAAAACCCAAGTTGCCAAGGGGGGTACCGCACACGACTCTAGTTTGGACCAACACTCAAGATGAGCACTGGCCCAGGGGGGTTGATTAATAAATCCTCGGGTTAATTACTCCCTCGGCAAGTTTTAGTTGTTAGGCAAATGTAGAACCAATGTCGGGCCTCGCTAGAAAAGCTTTAGCGCTAAGCGGGTTATCGAGGGGGTCCCATAACCCCAACTGTGTTAGGAACGCATAATCAAGGAACATAACACCGGTTTAAACGGTTCCTAGGGTGGCATGAGTGGAACAAAACACCAAGCGAGAGGCTTAGCCTTCCACCCATTGCCAAGTATATAGATGATTTAGTTTAACAGAATATATAGTGTGATATCCCAACAATAACTTCAACATGAAGCAAGAATCTTCAAATCTTCTCCTGCAACTAGCAATGCTATAAGAGGGGCTGAGTGAAGCTTACGTAGCCAATCAAAGGTTTGCTAGGTTGGGTGGTGATACGTCCAAAACGTATCTATAATTTCTGCTTGCTCCATGCCTCTTTTGGGTGATATTGCTATGATATTTATACACTTCCATACATTTTTGATCATATTTGGACTAACCTATTAACTCAGTGCACCCCAGTTCCAGTTTCTGTTTTCGGCTGTTTTTGTATTTCAGGTTTTCCCATTACGAGAACTGCCAGAAAAATCCCGGAAAAATTATATAAAAAATCAGCGCTCCAGAAGCTACCAGGCACCCGAAGCACAGCCGGAGGGGGACCACCAGGGCCCCAGGCGCCCTGGTGGCGCCCCCCCCCCCCCCGGGCCGCGCCGGGGGGGGGGCCTGGGCCCCCCGAGCCTCGTCTGATGCCCACCTTTGGCATATATTTATATCGTCCCCCGAAACCCTCGAGACGGGAACTCTTTTTCGCGATCTCATCTCTGTTCCGCTGCCGCCGCCGCTTCCAAGATTGGGAGCACCAGGAGAACTCTTCCCGGCACCCTGCCGGAGGGGAGGATCACCACCGGGAGCTTCTCCACCACCATGGACGCCTCCCGGATGAGTTGTGAGTAGTCTCCCTTGGACCATGGGTCCATGACCAGTAGCTATGTGATGTTCTCCTCCCGTTCTTGTGCTTCACTAATTAGTCCTCGTGAGCTGCCCTACATGATCGAGGCACATATGTAATCCTTATGCTGTTGCTATGATGAGTTTGCTGGGATCCGATGGATTATGAGATTATGTTCAGATTGTGTTTGAGTAATATATTTGATTCACCTCTTTTATATTTATGTTCGTAAGTAATTCTTGCATGTTCTCCGTTCTTATTTATTGCTTTGGCCAAGTAGTAGGTAGTGACTCCAAGAGGGAACGTTATGCTTGATTGTGGGTTCATGCCCCTCGATGACTAGCTTGAGTGACAGAAACATGAGTCTAGGGGATGTGCTGTTGCCACAAGGGGGAAAACAACGGTGCTTGTGCCCGCGGGTGCAAGGATTGTTTACTTTACGCAAAGTTCTTTTAATGCAGTTGTATGTTGCTTTGAGTTTACACTATGGGTGGGACTCGCAACTTAATACCAGCGAGATGTTCTGGATAGATATCTCAAGGTGGATGATTAGTAGTAGATGCAGATGGATTTCGGTCTACTTACCTCGGCGTACCGCCCATGCTTTGAACCTCTACCTTTCTTGCAACTTAGTCAGCATTGGTTTGCGCACATGGTCCTGTCAATTGCCCAGTTGTAATTCGTTTACCTCACATAGCTGTTTTATCGTCTTTTGGGAGAGAGACATCACTAGTGAACATCATGGGACTCCGGTCCATATTACCATCATTGATCACATCCGCTATTTACTTTACGCTTTTATTTACTATTGCAGCAATATCTATCACTACTATCACTTGCGTTTGATCCTTTGTAAACTACAAGGCCGGAGGGATTGACAACCTCTCTGTACTCGTTGGGAGCAAAGTTATTTGTATCTGTGTGCAGGTCCACGTTGATTGCTAATATATGGCGCCGTTAGCAGTTGACACCTTCTTGTTGAAACTGGGAGTCTCAGGGGAAATCGATCCTTGGTATCTTTGCCAAGGGAAAACTTCCGCTACACTGCATCTCACACCTTCCACTTGGGGTAACCAATGAGGGGTGAGAAGCCATCAAGCAGGTGGTTAGAGAGATTCATGGCTACAATAGGAGGCTGACAAACAAACATGGGCATCGAGGCAATAAGCTAAAGAGTGAGACATCTACCAATAGGCAAAGATAGTAATGATATCTGGGTCAGGTCATCTTGCCTGTCGAGTCATCGATGTGATCGTAAGACGGCTCCTCGTACTCAACCTCGGTAGGAACCTCGTTCTCGGTCTCGGTTCCCGGCTCTACTCAACACAAGAACACAACATGGCACGACATCAAACACTGTGCAATGCACAATCAACATGATGCAAGACAAGTCTATATGATGCATTTCATGGCAAGGGATGAAGCACACAAGAACAACATGAAACAGCAAGTGTAAATGAGGCCGGAATCAACATATAGCAAATCCGGTAAGTCCTCATATGCATATTTTGAATTTGGTCCAGATCTGAACAAACCTTAAGTTAACATTGTTAAACATCAAGTTAACATGCACCATGATGATCTACACGAAATTCTAGTCAAGTTTCATATAAAGTTTGTTTAATTCGGAGCTACGGTCTAGAAGATATGAGCAAAACAAGACAAGCAAGGCAACGGTGCAAGATGCACCCAAACATCAAGCAAACACACTCCAAACATGAAAACAACATGATATTATGATTCTACATGCAAAATCACACAAGTTTCATATAGGGCACGCTCAAAACGGAGCAACGGTTCAACACATACACACGAAACAAGATACAATGCAAAGCTGAGGTTAACAGCCACATAGCAACTTTGGAGCAAGAGATAAATACTCTACAGCACCCAAACATGATGACAATAAGCATGGGCATTAAGTAGACATATCCTACATCAAACAACTCCATTGGAGCAACTCCATAGGAGGCATGGATCAATAGCAACAAGCTACACAAAATTGATCATGATGATAAAAACCTGACAGTTATAATTTATAGCAACTTGAGAGCAAGAAATAAATAAGCTACAGCAGGCCATATGTGCAAGTAAGGGCATGAATGGATAGACAACAACATGGACAACAAGGAATGATCATTGGCCACTCCAAAACAAGCATGGATTTGAGTGAGGCATCATGCAAGCATAGCAACAGGTTAACAAAGATTCCAAACTTAGCAGTTTATAACAAGTAGCACTCTTGTCACGAAGATTAGGTCATCAAGATGATCCCAAACAAGCATGCCACAATGGAAAAAAGTGTAGAGCATATCACCACGATCATTTTTACATATCATACACTCAATTTGGATCATCACACAACAAGTTACAGGCATGCAAAGATGCAACAAAATTATGACAGGAAAAAGGACTTAGCAGTTTTATACCTAGCAGAAAATGGGACGACGAGGTACAACGGGACATAGGGATCCAGGCAACTTGGGCATTTGGATCGGTGGGCGACGGGCCTCCGGGACGTGGCCGTCCCGGCGGTCGTTGCGGGCGCCGGGTTCGCGGGTCGGGTTGGCGGGACCCGGATCCACCGGCCCGGCAAGGCTGGCGGCGGCGGCTGACTTGGCCGGCGAGGAGGCAAGGCCACCGGCGGAGATCTGGCCGCGAGGAACCGATCCGGCGGCGCAGGGTTCCAGGCGGCGGGGCGCAGCCTCCGGCGGTGGCGCGGGGAGCCGGAGGTGGAGGGCGGCGGCGGAGGGAGGCGCGAGCGGCGAGGAGGGGATCCACTGGCGGGGACGGCGGCGGGGACGCGAGCTCGCCGGCGGCGGGGAACGGCGCTGGAGGCGGCGGACGAGGCGCGGGCCTGGCGTGGCTCGGATCGGCCCGGGGCGGGCCGGATCTGGGCCCGGCGGCGCGGGGAAGTGGGCACGGCGGCGGACATATCAGGAGCGGACACGTGGCGGCGGTGGAGCGAGTCGGACACGTCCGGCCGGGTTGGACGTGTTTGGCGGCGGGGGGGGGAGGAGAAGAGCTAGGGTTTCGTCCCAAAAATGGACGTGGGGGACTAATTTATAGGCATAGGGAGCTAGGAGACTCCAAATGGGGTGCGGTTTTCGGCCACACGTTCGTGATCCGACGACCGAGATGATGGGAGGGGTTGTGCTGGGTTAGTGGGCTGTTGTGGAGGGGGTCTTGGGCCAAAAGGAAGGGGTACTTTTAGCCCACTAGGTTAACCGTTGGAGTACCAAACGAATTCCAAACGCGACGAAACTTGACAGACGGCCTACACGTACCAAAACAACAACGCACGACAAGTCTCACCTCATTCCGGAAACGTTACACAGCCACACACGAACGAAGGACTCGGGGGTGCCACGGGCATGTGTGTGAGTGTCGGAACTCGAAACGGACAACGGGAAGAGACGAGTGGAACCGGGTGCAAGTGACAACACGAATGCAATGCAATGAACATGACAACATGACATGAAAGAAATGCACACACGCACACGACAAAACGAAGAAACCCGAAATGAAGAAGAGCCCAGAATGGAATTGATGAAGTCAAAGTTTCATATATTGTCATAATTGGAAAGTGTTACATCTGGGGCATTACAAACTCTCCTCTACTATGAAAAGATCTCGTCCCGAGATCTAGGACTGGAAGAAGGAAGGATACTTGGAACGAAGGTGATCTTCTCGTTCCCACATAGCTTCTCGGTCGGTATGGTGTGACCACTTAACTTTCAAGAACTTGATTGACTTGTTGCGGGTCTTGCGCTCAGTTTCTTCAAGAATAGCCACAGGGTGCTCACGGTAAGACAACTCTTGTTGAAGATCAATCTCCTCAAGCGGAATGGTGCGTTCAGGTGTCTTGAAGCACTTGCGGAGTTGAGACGCGTGAAACACATCATGAACATTTGCAAAGTTGGATGGAAGCTCGAGTTGATAGGCTAGGTCGCCTCTTTTGCCAAGGATCTTGAAAGGGCCCACGTATCTAGGAGCAAGCTTTCCTTTGATACCGAATATTTGGGTTCCTTTCATAGGAGAAACACGGAGATAGACATGATCCCCAATGTCGAAGGCCAAATCACGATGCTTGCCGTCATAGTAACTCTTTTGACGCGACTGAGCGGCCTTGAGATTCTCACGTATGACTTTGCACATTTCTTCGGCTTCTGAGATCAGGTCATTGCCAAGAAGTTGACGTTCACCAGTCTCGGACCAGTTGAGAGGGGTACGACACTTTCTGCCATAGAGGATTTCAAAAGGAGCTTTGCCGACACTTGCTTGGAAACTGTTGTTGTAAGAGAACTCAGCAAATGGAAGACAATCTTCCCACTTCATGCCAAAAGAGATGACACAAGCTCTGAGCATGTCTTCGAGGATCTGGTTCACTCTTTCGACTTGACCACTAGTCTGAGGGGGAAACGCAGTGCTGAAACGAATCTTAGTGCCCATGGCTGACTGAAAGGAGTCCCAGAACTTGGATGTGAACAAACTTCCACGGTCTGAGGAGATAACTTGAGGAATGCCACGCAACGACACAATTCTGGAAGTGTACAACTCTGCCAACTGAGCTGCATTGATGGATTCTTTGACTGGAAGGAAGTGAGCTACTTTGGTTAGCTTGTCAATCACAACAAAGATAGCATCATTCCCCTTCTTGGACTTAGGAAACCCAGTGACGAAATCCATTTCAATCTGGTCGAATTTCCACTCGGGAATAGGAGCAGCTCAAGCAATCTTATTCTTTTGCCTCTCAAGTGCAATTAATCCTCCGTATTCTTTTGAAGTGGAGTTTTGCATTTCTTTCTTCATTCTCATCTATTCAATATTTTGGTTGTGGCATAATTCACCCCAACTTTTGAGATGATTAAATAAGTCCATGACAAGCTTATTCTTTTGTTGATTGATTTTCTCAACAACTCTATTCGAGTCTTTCCTTCAAGATGCTCTTTCAAATTCATTCGTGCTCGAAGTCGTCACCTTCTTCTCCATTCTTTTATGCCATCATTTCAATTGTTCCGGAGGCATTGTCTTGTTCATTTCGTCATGTTTTTATTCAATCTCCTCAGGTTCTTGTCCTATTCCATTCATGTTCAACCGGTGTGCTATTTCATTCAATTTTCAGCCGAAGTGCTGCCCGAATTCCTTCGTGGAGATTCCTTTTTCTTTCTCTTTTTAACCGGAGTGGTTTCGAATTCATTATTATTCCTTCAACCTTTTGGATTCTCGTCGAATTCCTTCTTCCTCTTGTCTAACGAAGTCCTTGCAACTTCGTTCTTCTTCGTTGCATTCTTCTTCATTTTGGGTGGCTCAACCTCTCAAGGTTCTCTGGTTTCACTCTTTTGTCCTCGAAGAACTTTGTTCTTCCTTCTTCTCTCCCGTCTCGTTCCTAAGATCTCGGGACGAGATCTCTTGTTAGTAGGGGAGTGTTGTGACACCCCGAGACCGGTGCGCCAGATGTCAGTCAGTTATTCGTTGCCTTGCCATGTCATCTGCTTGCGTGTTGCATCTTGCCATGTCATCATGTGTGTTGCATCAGCATGTTTTCAAAACTTGCATCCGCTCGAGTTCCCTCGTCCTCTCCGTTGTCCGTTCTGAGCCAGACACACTCACACGCGCCCGCGGTGCCTCCGAATATTTATTATATGAGTGGCCGAAAATGTTCTCGGAATGGGATGAAACTTGTCGTGTGGTCTTATTATAGTGTAGACAGGCCGCCTGCCAAATTTCATCGCATTCGGAGTCCGTTTGATAGCCCAACGGATAAATATAGCGGCACTAGTAGCCGGTTATTTCGTCGGATGTTTTCGGTCTCCGAAAACCCCGCGGGCCTCTTTTCCCTTCTCTCCTAGTAGCCCGAAACCTCTTCTACACAGCCCACTAATTCCCTCTAGGCCCAGCCTACTACCCCTTCGCTCTGTTGCCGTTGGATCGCGATCCGATGGCTCCGGAATGGTCCAACCCCCCCCCCCCAAACCCTACCCTTTTTGCTATATATAGCCCCTCTCCATGCCATTTTTGGCCTTCTCCAACCCCCTCCTCCATTTCCGCAGCCAACCCCCACCTTCTGCCTCGTTTTCCGCGCTCAGCCCTTGCCCCGCCGCCACCTGGCCACTTCAGCCTCGCGCCACCTCGCTTCTGCCAAGTGGCGCGCCCCTATTGGTCCAGCCGCTTCCAGTCATCCCTCCAGGCCAATCCCGCTCAACCATCTGGCCTCCCCCCTCCAGCGCAGCCGCGGGCCCGCCAGGCCCGGGCGCAGCCCGCCAGGCCCGCTCCGCGCGCCGATGAGCCCGTCCGCCCCGCGTTGCCTTGCCGAGCTCCAGATCGGGAGAGGAGCTCCCGATCCAGAGCTCCACCGCCGCCTTGGCCTCACCGGAGGGTGGCTCCGCCGCCGGTGACCCTCCCTGCCGCCTCCGTCGGCCTCGTGCCAAGCTCCTCCCTCCGCCGGAAGCTCGGCGCCGCTGCCCCACGACCTCCCATCGACCGCCGCCGTCAGGAAGTCTCCGGCGTTCTCGAGTCTCCGCCCGCCGCCGGTGGTCCTCTCCTCCGCCGGAAACGGGTCCCCGGCGACCCCCGCGACCGGATCCGGCCGTCTGCGGTGTTCCTCGCCGCCGCAAGCCTCGTCGGTGGCAGCTGGCGCCGCTGCCGCCGCGCCATGGCTCGGGCTCGTGCTCCCCTCGCCAGCACGGGCCTTCCAATGCCGCGTGGGCCCTCGCCTCCTCCCTCCGGCCCAGATCTGGTGGCCCACAGCGCCCAAGGCCCAGCCAGGGGCCGGCCTGCCTCATCTCCCCCCACCGGGCCAGGCCCATGGGTGAGCCCCTTAAATCCCGCCCCGTGCGTCATTTAATATTCTGTGCTCGGTCTTCGTTGTTGAAATTTTGGCTAAGTCCCTGTTAAACTATTGTCTGATGCATTCTTGTGGAGCTAATAACTTTTTGTGTGCTTATCCGTTTTGAGTGAATGATATGTCAAAATGATCATGGTGATGTGCTCTACACTTTGTTCCGTTGTGCCATGCTCATTTGAGTTCATCTAGATGCTCTAATATCTGTTGCAAGAGTGCTACTTGTTATAAACTGCTGCTACTTGTTATTTTGTTGCCATGTTTGTGATATGATAACTTGGTGCATGTTTATCCAAATGATGCAAATGATATGTCAAAATGTTCATCATGAGATGCTCTACATGTTGGTTGCTATAGCATGCATGTTAGAGTTCATATTTCCATGTTTATCCCTGTTGCAAAAGTGCATGTGGCTGTTAGGTTTTGTAACTTGTTACGAGATGCCTAGTTGAGGAGCTCGTTGCTATTGTTGTGTTTGTCCCCTTGTCACATGCCTAGATGTTTTAGATTCTCCATGATGTGTTCTTTGATGTGGTGCATTTAACTTTCCATGATATGCCTTGTGTTGACTTAAACATGCTCGCAAACATGCCATGTTGTTATTGTTGTTTTAACACTTAGTGAAATTTCACTAAGTCTGGAATCTGTAATATCCTGATGTTATGTTTGCTTGATGCCCTAGGCAAATCCATGTTAGTTTTGGGGTGGCCATTGATCATTCCTTGTTGTACATATTGTTGTCTATCCATTCATGCCTTCACTTGCTCATTTGGGTTGCTGTAGCTTATTTAAATCTTGCTCCCAAGTTGCTATAAAATATTGCTGTCAGGTTTTTAACGTCAGGATCAAAATGTTGTGGCTTGTTGCTATTGATCCATGCCTCCTATGGAGTTGCTCCAATGGAGTTGTTTGCTGTAGGAGATGTCTACTTAATGTCCATGCTTATTGTTATCATGTTTGAGTGTTGTAGCATATATATATCTTGCTCCAAAGTTGCTATGTGGCTGTTAATTTCAGCTTGTTGTTATATCTTGTTTCATGTGTATCTTTTAGCCCGTTGCTCCGTTTTGAGTGTTCCTTATATGAAATTTATGTGATTTTGCATGTAGAATCATAATATCATCTTGTTAACATGTTTGGAGTATGTTTGCTTGATGTTTGGGTGCATCTTGCACCGTTGCCATGCTTAACTTGTTTTGCTCATATCTTCTAGGCCGTAGCTCCGAATTAAACAAACTTTATATGAAACTTGACTAGAATTACGTGTAGATCATGATGGTGCATGTTAAATTGCTGTTTAACAACTTTAACTTAAGGTTTGTGCAGATCTGGACTAATTTCAAACTATGCATATGAGGACTTACCGGATTTGTCTTAAGTAGCTTCCGGCCTCATTTAAACTTGTTGTTCTTATGTTGCTTCTCTGTGCTTCCTACCTTGTCATGTTTTTCATCCTATATGGATCTGTCTTGCATCCTACTTGCTTGAGCTTATTGTCATGTTCTTGTGTTGTTTTTCTGTGCTTCCTACCTTGCCATGTATTGCTTCCTATATAGACTTGTCATGCATCATACCTTGCCATGCATTGCATCATATATAGACTGTGTTGTTTTTCTGTGCTTCCTACCTTGCCATGTTTCGCTTCCTGTATAGACTTGCTGTGCATCATATGTAGTTTTGTTTTGCATCAAACTTGGTTGAGCATATTGTTATGTTCTTGTGTTGCGTGTTTACCGTATTGCTTGCTTCTTCTCGTTAGTGCTTGTTCCGTTGCGTTCGTGAGGATTCATTCGTCTACCCGTGGTTCTTCTTCAAGGCTTCTTCTTCGTCTTCTTCATGGATCCGTTCTTCTTCCTTGCGGGATCTCAGGCAAGATGACCGTAACCTTGGATACCTTTACTATCATTGCCTTTGCTTAGTTGTCTCGATGCTATCGTTATATGTCGCGCTACCCATCATTATTGTCAGCCTCTCCTTGTTGCCATGAAACCTCTAACCTTTGACACCTTCCTAGCAAAAACCATTGTTTGGCTGTGTTACCCGCTTGCTCAGCCCCTCTTATAGCGTTGTTAGTTGCAGGTGAAGATGAAGATCGTTCCAGGTGGAACTTGTTGTTGGAATATCACAATATCTATTATTATTATTAACACACCTTTATACTGGGCATGGGTGGAAGGCTTGGCCTTTTGCTCGGTGTTTTGTTCCACTCATGCCACCTTAGGCGCCGATAAACCGGCATTATGTTCCTTGATTTTGCGTTCCTTACACGGTTAGGTATATGGGGACCCCTTGACACTTCGTCTTTGAATAAAACTCCTCCAGCAAGGCCCAACATTGGTTTTAATTTGCTCATAATAACAACTTAATTAATTAATTAAATTGCATAGGGAGTTAGCGCTACCCGAGGATTCTTTCTACATAGCAGGGGGGCCAGTGCTGATGGTGTTGGTCCCAAACGGGGGTCCTGCAGGGCCACCTTGGGGGAACCCGAGGGCTGGTTTTACCTGTAGCATCACCCATCCGGACGTGGCCTGAGACGAGATACGCGCGGCTACTATCAGGGTGTCGGCACGCCGGGAGGTCTTGCTGGACTTGTTTTACCATTGTCGAAATGTCTTGTGCACCGGGATGCCGAGCCTGACCGGATTTCCCTAAGATAAGGGGTGATGATATTATATTTATCACTTCAGCTGATCATGAGAGCTTGTGATGGGCTATGTTGGGACACCCCTGCAGGGTTATGATCTTTCGAAAGCCGTGCCCGCGGTTATGTGGCAGATTGGAATTTGCTAATGTCCGGTTGTAGAAAACTTGACAGAGGATCCGAAGTAAAACACACAACTGTGTGAGTAACCGTGACTGTCTCTTTTCACTTTGAGAAGAGAACACGGTGGGGTTATGTTTGACTCGTATGTAGTCCAGGATCTTTAGCGATCACTACTAGTTGCGACCGTTTGCGTAGATTCTCATCTTATTCTTGTACTCGTAAGTTAGCCACCATACATATTGCTTAGCCGCTGCTGCAACCTCACCACTTTACCTCTTCCTACCCTTTAAGCTTTGATAGTCTTGTTACCCATGGTTATGGGATTGCTGAGTCCTCGTGGCTCACAGATACTACAACAACAGTTGCAGGTGCAGGTTTCTGATGTCTTGGCGTGAGAGCGTTGATCGTTGTGTTGGAGTTCTTTCTTTCTTCTTCTTCTTCTTCAGTCTTGGGTTTGGTTCCGGGTCGGCTGCCTGGGATAGCAGATGGATGTCGTTGTGCTTTTCATGTTTGTATCCGTAGTCGGATACTTTGTATTGATGTTGTTGTATTCATGTGACTTGTATGTATTGTTGTATGCCCCATGTATGTATGTAATGGTACGATGTAATGATATCCATCTTGCTAAGCGCCCGAAATGCGGTTGTGCCCCAATCACGTAAGTGTCACGTGATCGGGATAGAATCGCATCTTGGGCCTGACAAGTTGGTATCAGAGCCTCGACCGACCATAGGAGCCTCCTTTATTGATCGTAGCTTGGCCTTTGTTGAGTTTAGCAAAAAAAAATTCGGAGTCTAGTTATATCGGAGAGTAGGATTTCTTTTTACTCCCCTGCCCTTTAGTCGCTCTGGTGAGGAATCTTGACGTAGGTGTTTTGAATTACTCCTCTTCCCCTTCAATTTTTTTTAGGATCACGTGGTTAGTTTTTCGTTCGTTGCGTTGTTAGTTCTTTCATCTGGTGCATCTCTCGTCAAGTGGATTCAACCCTGTTCTTATTTGCAAGTTCAACCTCAGTTATTTCAACCGATTTGTTTCCCCGTCCGGTGTGTTCCTTCTTTTCCCACCCTCCCACCCTTTTGCTTCTCGGACCGGAGTCCTTAATCGAGTATCCATCCTACTCGTGTGAATCCTTGCATTCTTTCCTCGGTTATTTCAACTGGTGATTTTTCCTCTAGTTCGTCATCATTCTTCTATTTTCTTCTCCGGTGAATTCTCCTCTCGTTTGATATTCTTCACCTCTTCTTCTTTTCCGGTGAATCCAATTCAATTTGTTCTCGGTGTTGTTCTTATTCTTTCTTCGGCTCAAGTGTGTCCCCTGTCTTACTCGCCTCTCACCATTTAATTGTTTCGGAGTTCCGAAGATATCTCAAGAGATTTGTCTGTGTTCTAATTAATTTGAGGTTGTCACCTCATTCGAGTTTTTCAATTGTTCCGGTGCATCATCTCCTTTGCATTCCATTTCAACGGAGTTCTCCCTTCGGTGGGCTCATAACCCACAGGTCTTTCCCAGGATCTTAGCTGACTCTTCTAATTTCCCGGAGTGTTCCATAATTCTTTTCTAGTGTGACGTAAGTATGGATTCCATCAGTCATATGCCTTCTTCAAGATCGCTTTTAATCCTTTTCATCGTTGGTTCAACATTTCTTCTTTTCATTCATCCGGAGTAGTTCTTGAATTATTTTCATTGTGTTCCTCCGAAGGCCATCATTTCAGAAGATTTCTTCGTTCTCAGTTTTCAACTTCGTCCTCCAAATATTCTTCTTGATGCCTCTTCGTTCGTCTCACATTTGTCCGGTGCTTCGTTCAAGTATTCTTTAATCAGTTCACGATCTCTTTGTTCTCATCATTCAATTTTCCTCAAGTGCTTTATTCTTCCCGGAGATTCATTCTCTTGTGTTCACTCAATCTCAATTCTTCACGGTGGCTTGTCCTCTTGCATCGTTCAATTTCATTCCTTGCGGTGGTCATTCTCGTTCTTCACTCGATTGTAATTCTTCTCGGTGGTTTGTTCTTTTCATCATTCGATTAATTCTTCCCGGTGGTTCATTCATTTTATTCACTCGGCTTTAATTCTTACGGTGGTTCTCTCAAGAATTCTTTCCGGTGTCGTCATATCAATCCACTCACTTTATTCCAATCCTACCGGTGTTTCATGAAGATTTTCGCAAGTTAGCGATATATCCCTCTTTAATTTTTTCAATGTGAATAAGTGGTGTGCAAATCCATTGTTCATCAATTTAATTGGTGGAGGATAAGCATAACATAATTCTTATTCCTTTTTCATCAAGTTGATTTAATTCCTTCCTTTGGAGTTTATTCTTGATGAATAAATTCTAGTTCCAAGTGCTTAAATCTTTTCTTTCCCGAGTTGAAGTTTTTCTCGTCTATCTCGTCGGACCCCGTCAAATCACTGCAAGGCTTTAATCTTATTCTTTTCATCCGTCATTTCTATATTCATCATCCTTTCGTTACCGGAGTTCTTCATGGTGGTTCTACATCATTTAATTCATTCTTCAAACGTTCATCTAATTCTTCTGGAGCAGCTCAAGCAATCTTATTCTTTTGCCTCTCAAGTGCAATTAATCCTCTGTATTCTTTTGAAGCGGAGTTTTGCATTTCTTTCTTCATTCTCATCTATTCAATATTTTGGTTGTGGCATAATTCACCCCAACTTTTGAGATGATTAAATAAGTCCACGACAAGCTTATTCTTTTGTTGATTGATTTTCTCAACAACTCCATTCGAGTCTTTCCTTCAAGATGCTCTTTCAAATTCATTCGTGCTCAAAGTCGTCACCTTCTTCTCCATTCTTTTATGCCATCATTTCAATTGTTCCGGAGGCATTGTCTTGTTCATTTCGTCATGTTTTTATTCAATCTCCTCAGGTTCTTGTCCTATTCCATTCATGTTCAACCGGTGTGCTATTTCATTCCATTTTCAGCCGAAGTGCTGCCCGAATTCCTTCGTGGAGATTCCTTTTTCTTTCTCTTTTTAACCGGAGTGGTTTCGAATTCATTATTATTCCTTCAACCTTTTGGATTCTCGTCGAATTCCTTCTTCCTCTTGTCTAACGAAGTCCTTGCAACTTCGTTCTTCTTCGTTGCATTCTTCTTCTTTTTGAGTGGCTCAACCTCTCAAGGTTCTCTGGTTTCACTCTTTTGTCCTCGAAGAACTTTGTTCTTCCTTTTTCTCTCCCGTCTCGTTCCTAAGATCTCGGGACGAGATCTCTTGTTAGTAGGGGAGTGTTGTGACACCCCGAGACCGGTGCGCCAGATGTCAGTCAGTTATTCGTTGCCTTGCCATGTCATCTACTTGCGTGTTGCATCTCGCCATGTCATCATGTGTGTTGCATCAGCATGTTTTCAAAACTTGCATCCGCTCGAGTTCCCTCGTCCTCTCCGTTGTCCGTTCTGAGCCAGACACACTCACACGCACCCGCGGTGCCTCCGAATATTTATTTTATGAGTGGCCGAAAATGTTCTCGGAATGGGATGAAACTTGTCGTGTGGTCTTATTATAGTGTAGACAGGCCGCCTGCCAAATTTCATCGCATTTGGAGTCCGTTTGATAGCCCAACGGATAAATATAGCGGCACTAGTAGCCGGTTATTTCGTCGGATGTTTTCGGTCTCCGAAAACCCCGCGGGCCTCTTTTCCCTTCTCTCCTAGTAGCCCAAAACCTCTTCTACACAGCCCACTAATTCCCTCAAGGCCCAGCCTACTCCCCATTCGCTCCGTTGCCGTTGGATCGCGATCCGATGGCTCCGGAACGGTCCAAAACCCCCCAAACCCTACCCTTTTTGCTATATATAGCCCCTCTCCGTGCCATTTTTGGCCTTCTCCAACCCCCTCCTCCATTTCCGCAGCCAACCCCCACCTTCTGCCTCGTTTTCCGCGCTCAGCCCTTGCCCCGCCGCGACCTGGCCACTTCAGCCTCGCGCCACCTCGGTTCTGCCAAGTGGTGCGCCCCTATTGGTCCAGCCGCCTCCAGTCATCCCTCCGGGCCAATCCCGCTCAGCCATCTGGCCTCCCACCTCCAGCGCAGCCGCGGGCCCGCCAGGCCCGGGCGCAGCGCGCCAGGCACGCTCCGCACGCCGCCGAGCCCGTCCGCCCCGCGTTCCCTCGCCGAGCTCCAGATCGGGAGAGGAGCTCCCGATCCAGAGCTCCACCGCCGCCTTGGCCTCACCGGAGGGTGGCTCCGCCGCCGGTGACCCTCCATGCCGCCTCCGTCGGCCTCGTGACAAGCTCCTCCCGCCGCCGAAAGCTCAGCGCCGCAGCCCCACGACCTCCCATCGACCGCCGCCGTCAGGAAGTCTCCAGCGTTCTCGAGTCTCCGCCCGCCGCCGGTGGTCCTCTCCTCCGCCGGAAACGGGTCCCCGGCGACCCCCGCGACCGGATCCGACCGTCTCCGGTGTTCCTCGCCGCCGCAAGCCTCGTCGGTGGCAGCTGGCGCCGCCGCCGCCGCGCCATGGCTCGGGCTCGTGCTCCCCTCGCCAGCACGGGCCTTCCAGCACCGTGTGGGCCCTCGCCTCCTCCCTCCAGCCCAGATTTGGTGGCACACAGCGCCCAAGGCCCAGCCAGGGGCCGGCCTGCCTCATCTCCCCCCCCCCCACCGGGCCAGGCCCATGGGTGAGCCCCTTAAATCCCGCCCCGTGCGTCATTTAATATTCTGTGCTCGGTCTTCGTTGTTGAAATTTTGGCTAAGTCCCTGTTAAACTGTTGTCTGATGCATTCTTGTGGAGCTAATAACTTTTTGTGTGCTTATCCGTTTTGAGTGAATGATATGTCAAAATGATCGTGGTGATGTGCTCTACACTTTGTTCCATTGTGCCATGCTCATTTGAGTTCATCTAGATGCTCTAATATCTGTTGCAAGAGTGCTACTTGTTATAAACTGCTGCTACTTGTTATTTTGTTGCCATGTTTGTGATATGATAACTTGGTGCATGTTTATCCAAATGATGCAAATGATATGTCAAAATGTTCATCATGAGATGCTCTACATGTTGGTTGCTATAGCATGCATGTTAGAGTTCATATTGTTATGTTTATCCCTGTTGCAAAAGTGCATGTGGCTGTTAGGTTTTGTAACTTGTTACGAGATGCCTAGTTGAGGAGCTCGTTGCTATTGTTGTGTTTGTTCCCTTGTCACATGCCTAGATGTTTTAGATTCTCCATGATGTGTTCTTTGATGTGGTGCATTTAACTTTCCATGATATGCCTTGTGTTGACTTAAACATGCTCGCAAACATGCCATGTTGTTATTGCTGTTTTAACACTTAATGAAATTTCACTATGTGGCTGTTAATTTCAGCTTGTTGTTATATCTTGTTGCATGTGTATCTTTTAGACCGTTGCTCCGTTTTGAGTGTTCCTTATATGAAACTTGTGTGATTTTGCATGTAGAATCATAATATCATCTTGTTAACATGTTTGGAGTATGTTTGCTTGATGTTTGGGTGCATCTTGCACCGTTGCCATGCTTAACTTGTTTTGCTCATATCTTCTAGGCCGTAGCTCCGAATTAAACAAACTTTATATGAAACTTGACTAGAATTCCGTGTAGATCATGATGGTGCATGTAAAATTGTTGCTTAACAACTTTAACTTAAGTTTTGTGCAGATCTGGACTAATTTCAAACTATGCATATGAGGACTTACCGGATTTGTCTTAAGTAGCTTCCGGCCTCATTTAAACTTGTTATTCTTATGTTGCTTCTCTGTGCTTCCTACCTTGTCATGTTTTGAATCCTATATGGATCTGTCTTGCATCCTACTTGCTTGAGCTTATTGTCATGTTCTTGTGTTGTTTTTCTGTGCTTCCTACCTTGCCATGTATTGCTTCCTATATAGACTTTTCATGCATCATACCTTGCCATGCATTGCATCATATATAGACTGTGTTGTTTTATGTGCCTCCTATCTTGCCATGTTTCGCTTCCTGTATAGACTTGTTGTGCATCATATGTAGTTTTGTTTTGCATCAAACTTGGTTGAGCATATTGTTATGTTCTTGTGTTGCGTGTTTACCGTATTGCTTGCTTCTTCTCGTTAGTGCTTGTTCCATTGCGTTCGTGAGGATTCGTTCGTCTACCCGTGGTTCTTCTTCAAGGCTTCTTATTCGTCTTCGTCATGGATCCGTTCTTCTTCCTTGCAGGATCTCAGGCAAGATGACCATAACCTTGGATACCTTTACTATCATTGCCTTTGCTTAGTTGTCTCGATGCTATCGTTATATGTCGCGCTACCCATCATTATTGTCAGCCCCTCTCCTTGTTGCCATGAAACCTCTAACCTTTGAAACCTTCCTAGCAAAACCATTGTTTGGCTATGTTACCCGCTTGCTCAGCCCCTCTTATAGCATTGTTAGTTGCAGGTGAAGATGAAGTTCGTTCCAGGAGGGAACTTGTTGTTGGAATATCACAATATCTATTATTATTATAAACACACCTATATACTGGGCATGGGTGGAAGGCTTGGCATTTTGCTCGGTGTTTTGTTCCACTCATGCCACCTTAGGCGCCGATAAACCGGCATTATGTTCCTTGATTTTGCGTTCCTTACACGGTTGGGTATATGGGGACCCCTTGACACTTCTTCTTTGAATAAAACTCCTCCAGCAAGGCCCAACATTGGTTTTAATTTGCTCATAATAACAACTTAATTAATTAATTAAATTGCATAGGGAGTTAGCGCTACCCGAGGATTCTTTCTACATAGCAGGGGGGCCAGTGCTGATGGTGTTGGTCCCAAACGGGGGTCCTGCAGGGCCACCTTGGGGGAACCCGAGGGCTGGTTTTACCTGTAGCATCACCCATCCGGACGTGGCCTGAGACGAGATACGCGCGGCTACTATCAGGGTGTCGGCACGCCGGGTGGTCTTGTTGGACTTGTTTTACCATTGTCGAAATGTCTTGTGCACCGGGATGCCGAGCCTGATCACATTTCCCTAAGATAAGGGATGATGATATTATATTTATCACTTCAGCTGATCGTGAGAGCTTGTGATGGGCTAAGTTGGGACACCCCTGCAGGGTTATGATCTTTCGAAAGCCGTGCCCGCGGTTATGTGGCAGATTGGAATTTGCTAATGTCCGGTTGTAGAAAACTTGACAGAGGATCCGAAGTAAAACACACAACTATGTGAGTAACCGTGACTGTCTCTTTTCACTTTGAGAAGAGAACACGGTGGGGTTATGTTTGACTCGTATGTAGTCCAGGATCTTTAGCGATCACTACTAGTTGCGACCGTTTGCGTAGATGCTCATCTTAGTCTTGTACTCGTAAGTTAGCCACCATACATATTGCTTAGCCGCTGCTGCAACCTCACCACTTTACCTCTTCCTATCCTTTAAGCTTTGATAGTCTTGTTACCCATGGTTATGGGATTGCTGAGTCCTCGTGGCTCACAGATACTACAACAACAGTTGCAGGTGCAGGTTTCCGATGTCTTGACGTGAGAGCGTTGATCGTTGTGTTGGAGTTCTTTCTTCTTCTTCTTCTTCAGTCTTGGGTTTGGTTCTTGGTCAGCAGCCTGGGATAGCAGATGGATGTCATTGTGCTTTTCATGTTTGTATCCGTAGTCGGATACTTTGTATTGATGTTGTTGTATTCATGTGACTTGTATGTATTGTTGTATCCCCCATGTATGTATGTAATGGTACGATGTAATGATATCCATCTTGCTAAGCGCCCGAAATGTGGTTGTGCCACAATCACGTAAGTGTCACGTGATCGGGATAGAATCGCATCTTGGGCCTGACAAAGAGGTTGGAGGAGACCGGCTAGACGTTGATGCTCTGCCTTCACTCTTCTGCAGACGTCACATTCATTCACGAATTGGGCAATCTCCCTTTTCATGCGTGTCCACTAGTTATATTGCTTGGAGTCTTGATACATCTTAGAACTTCTAGGATGAATGGAGAGGAGGGAGTCATGTTCTTCGTTCATTATGAGCTTCCTGAGATCACCCTTGGGAACCACAAGTCTGTCCTCGAAGAACAAGGTGTCTTTCTCATCAGCACGATAGCACTTGTATTTGGGAGTACCCTTTGCAACACCATGTTTCAATTTCTGCACCATAGCATCACTGAGTTGGGCCTCACGGATCTGATCTTCCAAGGTAGGAGCAACTTGAAGATTTGCAAGAAAGCCTTGCGGAACAACTTAGAAGTTGAGCTTCCTGAATGATTCACAAAGTTCAGGCTAGAACGGCTTGAGAAGGAGACTGTTGCAATATGCCTTTCTGCTCAAGGCATCTGCAATGACATTGGCCTTGCCAGGTGTGTATTCAATGCTTGGATCATCTCAACCCAACGAGTCTGGCGAAGGTTCAGGTTCGGCTATGTGAAGATGTACTTGAAGCTCTTGTGATCGGTGAAGATGTCCACTTTTTTGCCCAACAGAAGGTGTCTCCACGTGATCAAGGCATGTACCACTGCTGCTAGTTCGAGATCATGTGTGGGGTAATTCTTCTCATTTGGCTTCAATTGATGAGAAGTGTATGCCACAATCTTCTTGTCTTGCATGAGAACACCACCAAGTCCTTGTAGAGAAGCATCGCAGAATACTTCATAGGGCTTGGACTCATCTGGAGGAGTAAGAACCGGAGCAGAAATGAGCTTCTCTTTGAGTGTTTTGAATGCCACATCACAATCCGAAGTCCAGTTGTACTTGACATTCTTCTGCAGCAAGTTGGAGAGAGGCTTGGCAATCTTGGAGAAGTTCTCAACGAACCTTGTGCAATAGCTAGCGAGACCAAGGAAGCTTCGGAGTTGCTTGACGTTCTGCGGGGGTTCCCAGTTGACAATTGCTTCAACTTTCTCGGGGTTGACAGAAATACCCTCAGCAAAGATGATATGGCCAAGATATAAGACCTTATCTAGCCAGAATTCACATTTAGAGAATTTCGCATAGAACTTGTGTTCACGGAGTCTGTCCAGAACCAAACGGAGATCCTTGGCATGGTCTTCTTCATTCTTGGAGAATACCAAGATGTCATCCAGATAGACAAGAACAAATTCATTGGTGTAGGGGTTAAATATGTAGTGCATCATCCTCGAGAGGGTGGGTGGAGCATTTGCGAGGCCAAAAGACATGACCGTGTATTCATAGGAGCCGTAGCTTGTTCTGAATGTGGTCTTGTGAATATCTTCTTCACGGATATGGATCTGGTGGTAACCCATCCGGAGGTCGAGCTTTGAGAACACCTTTGCTCCTTTGAGCTGCTCGAACAATTCATTGATATTGGGGAGCAGATACTTGTTCTTTATTGTCTTCTTGTTCAATGGTCGGTAATCAACACAAAGGCGCTCCGTGCCATCCTTCTTCTTGACAAATATAACAACACAGCCCCAAGGAGAAGTGCTAGGCCTGATTAGACCCATACGCTCTTGCTCATCAAGTTGTCTCTTCAGCTCCTTCAACTCTTCAGGGGAAAGCTTGTACGGACGCCGACATGCTCGCTCGGTACCGGGCTCGAGTTCAATGACGAATTCAACTTGACGATGCGGAGGCATGCCTGGAAGCTCTTCAGGGAAAACATCCTCATATTCATTGACCACCGAAATTTGAGAAATGGCATTAATCTCGCCCTTGTCATTGAGAGAGAATAGCCTGATTGTGTTATCTCGAGAGGCGAAGATAATCACGTCTTCGTCAGGATGAGTAAGCTTGACTTCCTTATTTGCACAATCAATGTTTGCATCATGCTTGGAGAGCCAATCCATCCCAAGAATAAGATCAATGTCGGAATTGCCGAGAATAACCGGAGAAACCAGAAAACGGTAATCACCCATATGAATAGATACATCCGGAGCAAAGTTGTTGGAGTTCATTAGCAAACCCGAAGAAAGCACAGACGTTGGACTAGGCAAAGCTTGCAATTGCATATCATGTGACAATGCAAAAGGTCTTGACATGAAAGAATGTGATGCACCTGAATCAAACAAGACTTTTGCAGGAATAGAGTTAACTGGAAGGTTACCAAGTATCACATCTGAAGAATTCTCTGCTTGAGCTGCATTCATCAGATTCACTTTTGCTAACTTGGGGTTGTGCTTGACAATAGCAGTGCTGACAGGTGGAGGAGGCGGAAGGTGCCTTGGGTTGGGGCACTTGTTATCATAATGACCCTTCTGAGAGCACTTGTTGCAAACCACTTCTGAGAGAGGACGGTGATAAGGAGCACTTGACTTCGGAGCTTGAAAGTGATTCTTGGACTGATTGCTTGGGTTGGGTGGGTTGGAGAAACCACGGCCACCAGAATGCTTGTTGTTGTTGTTGGGAGGGCGGAGCACTGGAGGAGGTGGAAGCCAAAACTTCTGCTGCTTTGCGACCACTTGGGAAGAAGAGGAGGAGTTGACATCATCTCTGATTCTCTTTTTGGAAGCTTCCATCTTGAGCTGGGCTGCCTCTTGCTTAAGTGCCATGTTATAGAATTGATCAAATTCATCCGGCTCGAACAAGGTGAGAGCTAGTTGGAGTTCATCCTTCAGACCACCACGGAACTGATAAATCTTGCTCTTGGAATCTGGGATGTCTTGCTTGGCATAGCTGGCAAGGTTCTGGAACTTGACATTGTATTGATAAACAGACATGGTGCCTTGCTTCAGGTTGCGGAATTGCTCACGCATACCTTCGATGACACTAGTTGGAATGTGGTGAGAGCGGAAATACTTGCAGAAGTCAGTCCACGAGATTTCACGTCCTTCTCTAGAATCTTTGTACTGCTGCCACCAATCAGCGGCTTGGTCCTTGAGTTGGAAGGCAGCAAACTTGACATAATCCTCAGGTCTCACGTTACTGCACTCGAAATGCTTCTTGATATCTATTATCCAGTCTTTAGCATCTAGCGGATCCACACAGTAACTGAATGCCTTCGGTTGGTTTGCCAGGAACTGGTTGAGTGTAGCAAAGTGAGGTTGATTGAACAAATTGCCTTGGCCTTGGTTCCCATGACCACCTTGATTTGCTTGAATGTTCTGCATCATTTGCATAAGCATCTGGGTATTCTAGTTTGTCGCTTGCATAATTGCTCTCCAGGCCTCAGACGGAGGAGGAGGGGAAGGAGGACGATCAGGAACTTCTTCACCCTCTGGGTTAGCGTGGGGAACCCTTTTAGGAGCCATCCTGAATGATATGACAACTATTAGCCATTGATTGAAAATATATAAGATGAATCAACAGCTAGAAATTGCAACATAAGTCTTCACAAGAACATTCGAACAAAATGAACGAATGTAATCCACAGTTTAATGGTACAACAATCTTCACGAGAAGCCACTTGGGAGAACAAAAGGTAAATAAAACAACAAGGAGCAGATAGAACAAATACAAGATAGAAGCTTCGTTCGACATATTCGTGCTGAAAGCTTATGGAACATTTTACAAAAGGGTTTTGCAATCCCCGGATCAGCATAGCCAAGGACCCTTTAAGATGCAACTCCCGATCGGAACAACGCCCATAAAACTACTTCACTCAATGTAGAACCCCGAACTCCATATCATGCATTCGTTGGAAGAATGCCTACGAGCTACTAGAAGAACCCACCTATTAATTTCCGAAAGTTTCCAGTTATGCAATTAGGTGTTGGGGATACAGGGGAAGCATCGCGCACTCAACTATAATCCTACATCCAGCTGTATCCATCCTTCAACACATAACCAGTTATTTCCGGAAACCGTCTAGCTCGGACCTTCGAAACGCATCTGCTATACAAGCTATGGCAATACTCCCGAACTACCTCCCCAGTACTGGGTGATGTCGGGGTTATCTTGCCACTAACCGCATAGGAGAGTTTTCGATGTCGGCCGTCTTAAGTATTCCAGAACTGCTGCGATATATTTGTGACGACAACACCTCGAAGCTCAACTCCCCGGGACACTGCCACAACCCCTAAATGACAGGAGGCATCGAGAACAATGTTCTCGTCACAAAGACATCGGAACAATTCAAACAATACTCACGTGATCCTAAAAAAATTAGTGAATTTTTGAGAGTAGAAGAGATAAGTAATCGTCAGGAGTCCTCACCAGAGTGATAAAGGGATGAGGAGCAAAAAGAAATCCTACTCTCCGATATATATATATATATATAGGACTCAAAACATTTTCATGTGTGTGCCTAGACTCAACCGTCAACGATTCGATCAATCAGTGGGGGCTTCTAGGTCGGAGAAGGCTCTGATACCAACTTGTAATGCCCAGTATGAGATTATACCTCCTACGTGTCGAGGCACGACTTAAAGGTATAAGCTCATAATAGAATGATCTCAAGTATGGTATCTTTGCACGACTCATGTAAAAGAGGGATGAAATTGCAAAAGAGTAGTTGGCTTACACTCGCCATGTCACACAATACATTACATAAGCAATCATCATCCAAATAACATCACAGTCCGACTACGGACGAAGATCCAAATGAAAGATACCAAATAAATAAAGCCACAAGGTACGATCGCCCCTAGTAGAAGCCACTACTGATCCTCTGGGTAAGACACGTAGTATCGCCCACATTCTTCATCGAACTCCTAGTACAGCTCTGTCCCATCTCCTGTGTAGTTCACCATAGTACCTGCATCTGGTGTTGTGTAGAATCTATGAGCCACGGAGGACTCAGCAATCCCGTTCCCGGGTAGCAAAACTATCTCAGCCTTGGGTGGGGAACAAGGCTGAAGAACAAGGTTGCAGCTGCACTAGCACTATCTTACGTGTTTAGAGCGAGAAGAGAAGTGCCACGAGCGTCAAAGTGATCACGAAGTGATCCTATCTAAACACGTCAAACATAACCCCACCGTGTTCACTTCCCGAACCCCTTCGGAAAATGACCGTCATGGTTACACACGCTGGTAGTGTATTCTAAATATGGTGTCAAGTTTTCTACAACCGGATATTATCAAATTCCCATCTGCCACATAACCGCGGGCACGGCTTTCGAAAGTTCAAAACCCTGCAGGGGTGTCCCAACTTAGCCCATCACAAGCTCACGATCTGCAGAGTCGTAACTCCAAGGTGGGAAGACCCGAGTATTCTTGGAATCCCGTGCTCAAGATATTCTGACTAAGGTAAAACTAATCCAGCAAGACCTCCCGGCGTGCCGACACCCTGACAGTAGCCGCACGTATCTAGTCTCAGGCCACGACCGGATGAGCACAACGTACAGTGACCAAAACCCAAGTTGCCAAGGGGGGTACCGCACACGACTCTAGTTTGGACCAACACTCAAGACGAGCACTGGCCCAGGGGGGTTGATTAATAAATCCTCGGGTTAATTACTCCCTCGGCAAGTTTTAGTTGTTAGGCAAATGTAGAACCAATGCCGGGCCTCCCTGGAAAAGCTTTAGCGCTAAGCGGGTTATCGAGGGGGTCCCATAACCCCAACCGTGTTAGGAACGCATAATCAAGGAACATAACACCGGTTTAAACGGTTCCTAGGGTGGCATGAGTGGAACAAAACACCAAGCGAGAGGCTTAGCCTTCCACCCATTGCCAAGTATATAGATGATTTAGTTTAACAGAATATATAGTGTGATATCCCAACAATAACTTCAACATAAAGCATGAATCTTCAAATCTTCTCCTCCAAATAGTGTCAGGACCGATCCTTCAGTAAAATTATTACCGGAAGACCGACCTTTTTATTAAACCAGCGGGAATATAATTCCTTGCTGGCAGACAATTCCTTGATACAGAATTCTAGTACACTAAATATTATACAAGGTTGAGCTGGGGGTTGCTCAACAATTTTATTACAAGCGTGCCAATATAATACATAAAGGCGGATATGACACAAGGTAGGGTGGCATACTACTAACTCATAATAAAAGGCGGTGGAATATGTCACAGTGAAGTGGGAGATGTGACTCCAAAATATTACAGCTCATCGAGTATCGGAGTGAGACCCGATGAATTTATTTGGTGATAGGCGGAAGCGGTTATAAAACAGTGATCAACTCCAGGATCGCAAGGGACTGACTGGGACTCCTCTAAGCGTCGGACTCGCTATCGAATTCTTCATCCATGAGATCGCCTTCGTCCACATCTGGCCAAATCAACAAGCCAGGTGAGTACTTTGAATGTACTCGCAAGACAGTTCGGACTTAAGATATAATAAATGCCAACATGATGCATATGAGCATTCCAGCAAAAAAAACGACCGGAATGAAATATTAATGTGCTGTATGCAACGATAGAAGTCGGGCGGTAATCCTCCCGAAATCCATAAGATAAAAAATAGAAGGAGACCAAACGAGTGTCTGAGTGACGCCTCGTAGGAAAATAATAAATGATAGCAGGCCACAGTCGGGCGTCTGAGCGACACCGCATAAAGGGCTTATAGCAAAATAAATAACCAGAAAGCCTCAGTCGGACGTCTGAGCGACATCGCATAAAGGGCTGATAAATAAAAAGAATGCCACAGTGGGACGTCTGAGCGACATCACATAAAGGGCTTACGAATAAAAGAATGCCACAGTCGGACGTCTGAGCGACATCACATAAAGGGCTTATAAATAAAGGAA
>LR738713.1:809035467-809084907 GCA_902687465.1 Secale cereale
ATAAAGGGCTTATAAAAAGAATGCCACAGTCGGACGTCTGAGCGACATCACATAAAAGGCTTATAAAAAAATGCCACAGTCGGACGTCTGAGCGACATCACATAAAGGGCTTATAAAAAGAATGCCACAGTCGGACGTCTGAGCGACATCACATAAAGGGCTTAGAAATAACAATAGTATAATGATGAAATACTTCTGAAAGTAAATCAATAAGAGATAGTTGGTGAGTTCATCTACCAAATCAACTTGACGAAAACACCATTCTAGTTACCAACAAGAAATTACTAGAGACAGTCACCGGGTTGACATGAAGATTGACCCTAGGCCATAAACATGGCTACTGAGGGAATTTAACTCTGCAGAGCTTGTACTATTAACTCATAGCCAACGGGTTCCACTAGCCACGGGGACTAGTTCCGTCTACGGTGTTTTAGTAGAAACCCAACTAACCAGTACACACCCATTTAACATCCTGTCGTCCGGAATCACCCGCGACGACATTCACGAAAAACTTTAAGACGGGGAGGCTACAACCTCGAATAGCATGGGATCGAATTTATATATGCGCGCTCTAAGGGGTGCCCCCCTCTCGGTCCCAACCGGAAACACCCATGCCCCCTGACCGGATGACAGGCTTTAATCCAGGGCCATGGAACCCTCATCCCGGCCCCTCTACTTGGTGTGTACTCGGGAAGTGGTTTACAACCGACTAGACCGTAATCTCAACGGACGGCCTATGATAGTACCGAAAAGGAGACGAACGGAATCATGACATGATCTCCGTTGATACTGAGTTAACCAACTACTGGCATGCTCCAACAATACCAGCATTCCACCCATCATATCACCATATGATCGAGGTGGTTCAAATATTTCCTTCGGGGCTCACCCGAAGCTTACTAGCATGAAATATAACCATACACTTATGCCCATATGGTCATGCTTATGAACGAACTACTCGAGCAAACATGCAACACACTCATCATATCAAAAGTTCAAACATGCTTGCCTGGTTCTGAGAAGTCGGAGTCTAACTCGGTGTGGTTCGCGTCTCTGTCACGGCCTCCGGTATCTATGTATTCAAGCAAATAAATACTAACATAAATACCGCGCGTGGAAATAAAGTTGCTCCAAAAATTTCCACATAAATATGACAAAAAACTAGGCAGAAAACTAAAGAGGACAGAAAAAGAATCAACTCAAAATCATTTTTAGTTTAAAAGATATTAGAGTTTCTGTCCAGGGACTCATCTGTAATGAAACAGAAAAGTTCCAGGGGCTAGAACAGAAAACAGTAAAGTGAACCGGTACGCAGTACGTCAACCAAAGGAGAAAACGTACTTTGCCCGAAGGCGCTTACAGAAAACGATTCGGGGGAAGAGGTGTGAGGCTGACAGGAGGCCCCACCCGTCGGGTTTGAAAACTGGAAACAGAGCCGCGCCGGCATCGGTGCTGCGGTGATCGCCGGCGTCGATCCACGGCGAGTTAGGGGAGGGGAGTGATACCTACGGCTTCTCGGTGGTCTTCCGCGTCGAACGGTGGTGGAGTTGAGTGTCGGCGAGCCCCACGTCGACGGCGACCCTATCTCCGGCGGACGGCGGCTCGGGTGGTCGTGGACCTCGTCGGAGAGTGTTCCTGGGATCAAATTGAGGTGGGGGTTAGGTCTAGGTGGGTGCTAGGGTGCTACGCTCGAGTCCACGGCGGCGGAGAAGCTCTCACCAGAGTGAACGAAGCTGGAGCCCGAGGTGGAAGGAGTTGGCCGGAGTTGGGGAAGAAGGGCCCCTCGAGGCTCTTCCAGAGGCTGGGCGTGGTCTAGGGAGGTAGTGAAGATGTGTGGGCTCGAGCACGAGCTCTGGGGTGCCTTATATAGCCGGCTCGAGGTGGCTGCCGTGAACGGGTAAGTCCGGCGAGTCGATTACGGTGCTGTAGTGGTCGGACAGCGGAGTTAGGGGCTTGAGCATCATCTAGGAGCTGTAGTGGTTTCATTCCCGCACCTAACTTAGCAGGGGAGAGGGAGTTACGGGCTGCCCTTGACGGAACGGCCGCGCGGCACGTCGGCGGCAGAAACCGCGCTCTGCGCGTGCCAAGCCACGGCGACGGTGCGGCAGGCGTGCGCTGGCGTTGGAGGTGGACACGCGGAGCGCTGGGGTGATTTGGGCGGCGCTAAACGGCGTCGAGCTGCGGGGTTGCTTCTGTCAGCGGCCACGGGCGGCGCTGTTGCCGTGGCAGTCGCCGGCGTGGTCGGGCCAGAGCGCCACCGACGCCCAGAAGCGGCCAAGCGAGCGTGCGGCGCACTGGATAAGAAGAAGCTGCAGTGCAGCGTCGAGCCAAGGAGGTACTGGCGAGGTTTTGTCGCTGCGCCTGATGAAACTGACGAAACTGACGAACTGTCGACAGTTTCAGTTAACAGCTGACAGTACAGTGTATGCTAAGTGTTTGATAAAATGATTCTGGTATGTGTGCAATGTTTCTGGGGCTGATTTTTGGTGGAGTGGCCTCTTGATGTATCTATAGGCTACCTGATTTTACACAGAATTTTTGGAAGAAGATAAATATGAATTTCACCAAATTTTGCAAATCTGGTCCAAACTTGCAGCAGGTGAAATTTGAAAATTTTGAACTATGGACCAGTGAAACAAGATGGATCTAGGTTGTGGGTACTAAAGACTATCTAGGAGAGTTGGTTTGGGATCAAATGACAAGCCAGACATGGTGGTTCCTTTGTAAATCACCAAGGTCCACTATAAAAGACAGAATTAGTTTTTGGAGTAAAATAAATAGAAGAAAAATCCCAATAAGGTTAAAACTTACTGGAATTGATGAAAGCCTTGTCCTAAGGTGTGAAGAGAGTCTTGGAGAGAAATCTTTCTGTTGGGGTCATGGTTAGATGAAGGTTGGAGGGGAGGATAAGTCCCAGATCAACTTGAGAGGTAAAAAGAAACAAGAAGGGGAGAATTCAAACAACTTCTTTGAAACTCAACTTGGGCTTGAGCCAACCCAAGAGAAGATCTTCAAGGCAAGAAAACCAAGCTTGAGAAAACTCCAAAAACCTTGGCCAGAAAGATTTTAGAGGAGGTTCAAGACAAAAAAAGAAATAACCCTCTTCCAAAAGGCCAAAATTTTGGAAGAAAACCAATTCAAAAATTTGGGGTGTTACAACTAGCAATGCTATAAGAGGGGCTGAGCGAAGCTTACGTAGCCAATCAAAGGTTTGCTAGGTTGGGTGGTTAGAAAGATTCATGGCTACAATAGGAGGTTGACAAACAAACATGGGCATCGAGGCAATAAGCTAAAGAGCGAGACATCTACCAATAGGCAAAGATAGTAATGATATCTGGGTCAGGTCATCTTGCCTGTCGAGTCGTGATACGTCTCAAACGTATCTACTTTTCCAAACACTTTTGATATTGTTTTGACCTCATTCTTGCATGATTTGGACTAAACTAACCCGGACTGACGCTGTTTTCAGCAGAGCTGCCTGTATGGTTTATCTGTGTGCAGGAAAACGGATTTTTAAGCATCTCAGAAAAATCCACGAAAAATCAACGCACCCGAAGAAACCAAATACCAGAAGTGGGGCCAGAGGGGGGCCAGTGGGTGCCCAGGCGCAATGTGGGCGCCCCCCCCCCCTGGGCCGTGCCGGGGGGCGCCTGGGTGGGGCCCACACCCCCTGGTGCCCTACTTTAGCCCGTATTTTTCCTCGCGATGCAAAAACCCCAGATCGGAAGTCCTTTCGCTGTTTTTCGTCGCGGAGCCGCCGCCACCCTCTGTTCTTCTTCGGGAGGGCTAATCTGGAGGCTGATTTGGCCTCCGGAGAGGGGAGATCGTCGCCATCGTCATCATCATCACCACTCCATCATCCCTCCATGACTTCCCCCTTCATGTGTGAGTAATTCCCTTGCTGTAGGCGAAGGGGATGGTAGGGATTGGATGAGTTAGATCATGTAATAGTTCGTCAGATTGTCGGGGGCATGTTGCCTATCATCTAGTATGGTGTTTATCATCTTTGCTACAACTTGTTATTCTTAATGCTTGACACTTAGGGCCCGAGTGCCATGATTTCAGATCTGAACCTTATGTGTTTGCATGAATATATTTGTGTTCTTGATCCTATCTATGAGTTGTATGCACCTGTTACGGTTCGGAACCGGCGATCCCAAAAGTGACAGCTTGGGACACCAAAGGGGATGGTCCGTAGTTTGAGGATTACATGTATCCATTGAGTTCATTGCTTTGTTCCGGTGCTCTTTGACAGGAGCACCTTAATATCCATTAGTTCCTTTTGGCCCCGTTCGTAGCGGGATGGTAGGACAAAAGATGTTGTGCAAGTTCTTATTGCAAGCACGTACAACTACCTACGGGATACATGCCTAATGTTTGATATTTGCCTAGATGATCATTACTTTTCCGTGTGCCGTGCCCCGAGTTAGAAACTATCTCATCCATGCAACGCCCAACCATCCATCTCCCTAGCCTACAGTATTTTAAACCTTGCTTGTTACTAGTTGCTATTTCTGCCATTTACTACTGCTATTTACTTTTGCTGTTTACTTTTACTATTACTATCATCACTATCATATCACTGTTACCACTTATCTTTTGTTGCAAGTTAGTATATTTCAGGTGCGGTTGAATTGACAACTCAACTGTTAAAGCTTATAAATACTCTTTGGCTCCCCGTGTGTCGAATCAATAAATTGGGTTATTCTTACCCGCGAAGACTATCTCGATCCCTTACGGTTGAGGGTTATCAAGTACCGTTTTCTGGTGCCGTTGCCGGGGAGCATAGCAATATTTACAAGTCTACTTGAGGTATCCTACCTGCTGCACTTTATTCACTATGGGTAAGAAAGGAGACCCCAAGGTTCCGATCTTACGATCCACTACAAGAAGAGGTACTGCTCTGAGCACTAGTGCTACTCTTGATTCACCTTCTGTTATGAGTAAGTTTGCCTCACCACCACCACATGATGCTCCTACTGAATCTGTTACTATGTCTGATACTCTTGATGATGCTTCTACTACTTTTGGTGATGATATTAGTTCACTTGGTTATGCTCTTGAGAAACAAATTACTGTTGCTGCTGAAAAATATGGAATTGAACTTCCTGTTACTCGCTACCCTATTGGTGAAACTTATGATTTTCCTGAATTGAGTAAACTTCAGGAGAGGCTCCTTGATGATGATTACTATATACTTGATGAAGATTTATGCAGGGAACTGACAGAGTTTGCCGGCTCTGACCCTGAAACTATTAAGAAAATATTTGAAAAACACTCTTTGAAAAACAAAACCGTTCCTAATCCTGAGTTTGCTACATCTCCTATATGCATTGATGATCCTGATTTTGATTTCTCTGTTGATCTTTCACTTATACCTATGGTTGAAGCTGGCCCCTTTTATGGCAGAGAAAATGATGATGCCATTGCACACCTAACTAAACTTGGTGAGCTAGGTAGCCTGTTTACCACAGATGAGAAGATACGCTACTTTTATGTGACCAAGCTTCTTCCTTTCTCCTTGAAGGAAGGTGCTAAAGCATGGTATGATTCACTCCCATGCGGTTCTATTAAGAGTCCTCAGGACTTAGCTCACTCTTTTGTTGATAAATACTTTCCTGCTCATATGCAACATGCTGCTTTACAAAGAATTTATAATTTTAAACAGTTGCAGGATGAGTCCCTCCCTAAAGCTTGGGGGAGGTATTGCAGTTTGATTCAAGCTAGACCAGGACATGGAGTTCCTAAGAATGAATTGATTGATATATTCTATGCTGGTTTAACTAATGAATCTAGGTCCTACTTGGACAGTTGTGTTGATTGTGTTTTCAGGAAAAGAACACCGGACGATGCGGAAGATCTAATGGGCAGGATTGCCAAAAACCATGAAGATTGGTCCGTCCCTGAACCACCTCCACCAACAAAGAAGAGGGGCATGTTTGTTCTAAGCCCCGAGGATATGCGAGAAGCAAAGAAGTCTATTAAAGAGAAAGGTATTAAAGCTGAAGACGTGAAGAATCTACCCCCTATTGAGAAGCTGTGTGAGCCTACCACTCACCCTCCTATGGTAGAGTTACACTCTCTTTTAGATTTCAACGCAAGTGGCATCCCTCATGGTAAACCTCCTGATCAATGTTTATAAGAATCTACCCCCTATACGAGTTTAATGAGAGGATAGAAAGTCAGTTGCATGATAATTCCCTTGCTATCAAAAAGTTGCTTGGTGTTTTAGATAGAACAGTTAATGATGTTCAATGTCTTGTGAAGCATTTTCATATGGTTCAAACTCAGCTTGATCAAATTTCTAATGTGCAAAGAGATTTGCTTGCTAACAATGCCAAACAAGATAAATTGCAGGCTTTTGGGATTAAGACCCGAGGAGGAACTAGTACTCAAGATCCTCTTTATCCAGAGGGACATCCGAAGAGAATCGAGCAAGATTCTCAAATGCAGGAAGAAGAAATTGTTGTCTCTCCAAATAAGAAAAAGAAACATAAAGAGACTGACAATTCTAATGATCCTATTGCAGATGAAGAGCCAGCTATTGATCCCAACAATGTATCTATCTCCGATGCTGAGACTAAAGACGGTGCTGAACCTGAAGGTAATGATAATGAGAAGAATGATCCGCCTGAAGTTCGAGAGGAAGAAGCACCTGACAAACGTAAGAGGTACACTAAAGAAGACTTCATCGTAAGAAAACATGGGAAGGAGAAAGAACCATGGGTACAGAAACCCATGCCCTTTCCAGGTAAGTCCATCAAATCTAAAGAAGAAGAGCATTATAATAAGTTTGGTGAATGGATTAAACCTCTTTTTCTTCAAATCCCTTTGACTGATGCTATTAAGTTACTTCCTTATTCAAAATATATGAAAGATATTGTCACTAACAAAAGAAAAGTTCCTAATGATGCAATATCTACTATGCTTGCTAACTATTCTTTCAGTGGAAAGATTCCTGAGAAGCTCGGTGATCCAGGTATACCCACCATTCCTTGCTCCATAAAGAATAATTATGTCAAAACTGCTTTGTGTGATCTTGGAGCGGGAGTAAGTGCTATGCCTCTCTCTCTTTACGAGAGGCTCTATTTAGAGAAACTAATTCCTACAGATATCTCCCTTCAGATGGCTGACAAGTCAACCGCTGTTCCGATAGGTATTTGTGAGGATGTTCCAGTTAAAGTTGCTAATTGTTTAATTCTTACTGATTTTGTTGTGCTTGACATGCCCGAGGATGGGAGCATGTCCATTATTCTTGGTAGACCTTTCCTTAACACCGCAGGTGCTATTATTGATTGCAACAAAGGGAAGGTTACCTTTCATGTGAATGATAAAGAACACACGGTATATTTTCCGAAGAAGACCGACAAGAGGCATGCCCTCAACTCTATAGAGAATATCGAGACCGTGAAAATTGGAGAATGGGACTGTCCACTACATGTGCCTCACAAATACAAAACTATCATGGTAGGGACAATGTCCATCAAGGTAAAAGTTCAGTGATTACTTTGTAGGAGGTGCTACTTTTTGCTCTATATATCGCTTGTTTGTTGGTAAGACTTGATCAACCTTACTAGTAAACGTGTTTTATATGGATAAAAAGTTGAGCTTTCTATGTTTTCATTTGTTTTTAGTATTGTCCTACTTGCTGTACCAAGTATCTATGTTTTTGAAGCTTCACAATACTACTAACTACTTCAAGTTTTCAGAGAGTTTCGCAACTTTTTGAACTTCGAAAAAATTTCAACAGTGAAGTTTTCAGAAAAATTCCAGAAAAATTATATTAAAAATTTCCACAACGGGAGAGACCCGGAAAGTCCTGGGGCCCACGGGACCCCCCTCCAGGTACTTCTTCTTCCCCTCTCTCTCTCTCTCTTTCCAGAAACCCGAGTTCTGGTCTTGTTCTTGCTGTTCTTGCTGTTCTTGGGGGCGATTCTTCGATCTCTCTCTACAGCCCATCATTTGAGCTGAAATTTTGAGCAAATACTCCCTGGTATGTGACTCCTCCACTCCTCCAATTAGATTTTTGATTGGTGGCCTCATTTGTGAGTATTTAGTAGTTCTTGGTGCTGTAGAGATGAGCTTGCATGCATGTGTAGAAAGTTGTTTTCCAAGTTTTGATGCAAGTTTATGCCTTGGGCAAGTGAGTTGAGTAGTTTGCCTTAGCTCACTTTGTTTTAATCCTCGTTTTTGTGAATTGTAAAAAATTTCAGAAATGAGTTTATTAGGAAGGGCAAAAGGATGGCTTGAGAAGAGGAGGCCCGCACACTCCGATCGAGTCACTAGGGCCGCAGCTTCACCAACGACTGCCAGGGTGAGCTATAATGAAGATCATGTGCCCCTGGAGTTGTTGGAAGATACAAGTCCAGCACGTGCGATGACATATCCATGTGACGAATTCATGGAAGCTGCGGGAATCAAGGATGAGTTTTATAATCTTTGTGCTAATGCAGGTTTGACACGGCTCATCACCAGCCGTGTTACTCAGTATCAAAAACTCACCTCCATTTTCATTAACAGTTTTAGATATAATCCTGAATCAGGTGCTATTGAGTTTAAAATTTATAATGATCTTATCACCATGACTTTGGGAAATTTTTGTGAAGTAATAGGTGTGCCGAACGTTGGGAGGACGGCAAGGATGGCTACTCAGCCCTCCGAGCTGAAAACCGTCATCAACTCTCTCTGCAGCATGGGTACGAGGGATATTCATCGGTCGAAGATCTCCAGTATCTTGTTTCCTCACCTCAGGTATTTTGCATATTATATTGCTAGAGGGGTGTTAGCTCGTGACAACACGAGCAGCATTTCTGCTCCGGATATTGCTATCCTGGCAGCAGCCCTCTCAGGGAGGACTGATTATAATATTGGTACCTTAATTGCTCGACGCCTTGCTATGAACGGTAACAAGGGGGAATTATATGGTGGCATTTATGCCACACTTATCTTAGAGCATCTTGGAGGCACCCCACATCCCGATGATACTCCTTTTACTTATTTAAGCTTTGATCTTGCTGCTATGAAAAGGCATAAGTTTGTTACCATGGGTTCTGAGCTTGATAACCTTGTTTATATCTTGCGTTTCGGAACTACCGCGGAACGCGAGATCCGTCTACCTGCACCTCTTTTGTTTGATTTTTCTCACAGGAACGGATGGTCCTTTGATGTTGTCCAGTTCGACGAGTTCATGGTCCAGCATCAGTTCCATAACCCCATGGAGGGGGTTGTGCCCGACGAGGAGAGGCACGGTGAGATACCACATTTTCAGGAAGAGACCGCCACCGAGTTTGGTGAAGGGTCTTCCTCTGTTTGGCGCTCGGAACCTTCCTCGTGGGAGACTCCGAGGAGTTCAGTGTACGCGCCATCGTCCTTCTACGACCCTTGGTCTCACCACCATACCCCTGGAGCAGGAGGCTCCTGGGGGCAGTAGCTGCTACCAACTTAGGCCAAAAGCCTAAGCTTGGGGGAGTACGTGCTCTTCTCACTTTTTCATTGTATTATCCGCCTTATTCACTTTGATCTTTTCGAAGTTTTTACCCGTTCTTCTTTATTCCTCTATTTGCAAAAACAACAAAAAGATTTTCTCTTTCTTCTGTTTTTTATTCAACTCTTGAAAAAACCCAAAAAGATTTCCTTTCTCTCTTTAGTTTGCTTTGTTTTCAGAGATCAGCTCGAGTCTGTGATGGCATTTGATTATATTTCCTACGTTCGATCGTGCAAGTGACAAGCAGTAATGACGAAGATCGACTGAAAGGAAGCAACAAGGAAGACCGGTATGAACTCTTATTGTTTCTACTTTTGTACATATGCCTGTACTTATGATCTAGAGACCAGCTTGTAGCGACATAGTGCTATGTTTACAATGCTCTTCCAGTGGTTCATGCTTTCCTTGTGGCTAGTCTCCAATAACTAGAGTATATAATGTGTTATTGAAATGATCTACATGCATCGCACTGTTCATAGTCTGGTATACTAAGGTGGTATTTCCCTTTAGAGAATTTTTGGATTCACTTGGCACATGCTTACACATGTTTAAGACTAAAAAGTCTACTTTGCCTTGATGATCTTTGAGTTTTAGAATAGTTATATCACTTTCATGCCCGATTCAATGTTGCTTTGTCGCTCTGCATGATTATGACCGTTATTGCTCTCTAGTTGGTCGCTTCCCAGTCTTTTGCTAAACCTCCACCCGTACTAAGCGGAATGACTGCTTGTGCATCCAACACCTTTAAACCTGTTATGCCATATGAGTCCACTATACCTTCCTATACATGGTATTTACCTGCCATCCCTAACGAAGACTTTCATGTACCATCTCGAAATTAATCAAAAGCATTTCCCTTTTTGTGCCTATGTTTTAGCTCATGAGGAAGTAGTAGTTAATTCATGATCTCTTTAAGTTGGACAAGTTTCACCCCTGGATTGCATGTATAATGTGCGAACCCCTAATATGAAAAGGAACTGGCATTGAGTGCGCCCGGCTCAAAAAGATAATATAACAAACGAACCCTCCTTCATGCTTTGTTCATGAGAAATCAGAAAACTTTGGCAGTGATAAACAAAGGAGATTAAGAGGATGTGATTGTCCTCATGCGGGAGCCGTTCCTCGAGACTTGTCTATCTTAAAAAGTGATTGAGTTATCTGCTAGCATTCGTTGACAAAATATGCACCTCTCAAAACATATTTACTTCTGTTTTAAAACCAAGAGCTCTGGTACATGTTTAGTTTTTGTTTCCGATCACGGGTTTTCAACTTTGCCAATAAAAGCCACGGTTCGAGAGTCTCACCTTCTTTCTTCAAAGCACTAACTAGGAGAGCATAATTGTCATTCTGAGTGTAATGTGCATTGTCCCAAAGTATTACATTGTCTTCTGCATACTTGTGATATGATTTATTCTGAAATTCTTAGTTCTAGTCCCCTTTAAAACTCTGGAGGAGTCTCTGCATTTATGTTTTGCTTCACTCATGGAGGCTAGCGAGATACCACCTTAATATGCTCAAGCTATGTGCAATGTGATCTTGTCTTGATTTTCGGTAATATATTGTTTACTCTTAATTATTTGTGACTGGTCACTCGGAAGGAGGATTGCTCCTTGCATTGTTCTCATAAGTACTGTTTTAATACTTGCTGAACTCTTTTCGTAGTACATGCTTATATACATCCAATGAAGCAAAGGAGTTTGTCAAAGTTTTCTTTGTCGCGTCCAGTTCGTTGAACTGAATTGCTTGAGGACAAGCAATAGGCTAAGCTTGGGGGAGTTGATACGTCTCAAACGTATCTACTTTTCCAAACACTTTTGATATTGTTTTGACCTCATTCTTGCATGATTTGGACTAAACTAACCCGGACTGACGCTGTTTTCAGCAGAGCTGCCTGTATGGTTTATTTGTGTGCAGGAAAACGGATTTTTAAGCATTTCAGAAAAATCCACGAAAAATCACGAAAAATCCACGCACCCGAAGAAACCAAATACCAGAAGTGGGGCCAGAGGGGGGCCAGGGGGTGCCTAGGCGCCCTGTGGGCGCCCCCCCCCCCCCCTGGGCCGCGCCGGGGGGGGCGCCTGGGTGGGGCCCACACCCCCTGGTGCCCTACTTTAGCCCGTATTTTTTCTCGCGATGCAAAAACCCCAGATCGGAAGTCCTTTCGCTGTTTTTCGTCGCGGAGCCGCCGCCACCCTCTGTTCTTCTTCGGGAGGGCTAATCTGGAGGCTGATTTGGCCTCCGGAGAGGGGAGATCGTCGCCATCGTCATCATCATCACCACTCCATCATCCCTCCATGACTTCCCCCTTCATGTGTGAGTAATTCCCTTGCTGTAGGCGAAGGGGATGGTAGGAATTGGATGAGTTAGATCATGTAATAGTTCGTTAGATTGTCGGGGGCATGTTGCCTATCATCTAGTATGGTGTTTATCATCTTTGCTACAACTTGTTATTCTTAATGCTTGACACTTAGGGCCCGAGTGCCATGATTTCAGATCTGAACCTTATGTGTTTGCATGAATATATTTGTGTTCTTGATCCTATCTATGAGTTGTATGCACCTGTTACGGTTCGGAACCGGCGATCCCAAAAGTGACAGCTTGGGACACCAAAGGGGATGGTCCGTAGTTTGAGGATTACATGTATCCATTGAGTTCATTGCTTTGTTCCGGTGCTCTTTGACAGGAGCACCTTAATATCCATTAGTTCCTTTTGGCCCCGTTCGTAGCGGGATGGTAGGACAAAAGATGTTGTGCAAGTTCTTATTGCAAGCACGTACAACTACCTACGGGATACATGCCTAATGTTTGATATTTGCCTAGATGATCATTACTTTTCCGTGTGCCGTGCCCCGAGTTAGAAACTGTCTCATCCATGCAACGCCCAACCATCCATCTCCCTAGCCTACAGTATTTTAAACCTTGCTTGTTACTAGTTGCTATTTCTGCCATTTACTACTGTTATTTACTTTTGCTGTTTACTTTTACTATTACTATCATCACTATCATATCACTGTTACCACTTATCTTTTGTTGCAAGTTAGTATATTTCAGGTGCGGTTGAATTGACAACTCAACTATTAAAGCTTATAAATACTCTTTGGCTCCCCGTGTGTCGAATCAATAAATTGGGTTATTCTTACCCGCGAAGACTATCTCGATCCCTTACGGTTGAGGGTTATCAAGTCGTCGATGGGATCGTAAGACGGCTCCTCGTACTCAACCTCGGTAGGAACCTCGTTCTCGGTCTCGGCTCCCGGCTCTACTCAACACAAGAACACAACATGGCACGACATCAAACACAGTGTAATGCACAATCAACATGATGCAAGACAAGTCTATATGATGCATTTCATGGCAAGGGATGAAGCACACAAGAACAACATGAAACAGCAAGTGTAAATGAGGCCGGAATCAACATATAGCAAATCTGGTAAGTCCTCATATGCATATTTTGAATTTAGTCCAGATCTGAAGAAACCTTAAGTTAACGTTGTTAAATAGCAAGTTAACATGCACCATCATGATCTACACGAAATTCTAGTGAAGTTTCACCATTCGGACAGAACTTCAAAGTTAAGCGTGCTCATCTTGGAGTAATTTCAGGATGGGTGGCCGACCGGGAAGTTCTCCCGGGTGCGCATGAGTGAGGACAAAGTGCGCAGAAAAGACTAGTATTGATATGTGGGGCCAGTCTAGATCCCGCCAGGAGTAACGACCACCGGCGGGTGTGTCCGGGGCGTTACAAGTTGGTATCGGAGCCGACCCTCATGGTTACACGGATGTTTGCGGACAGTTTGCAGTCATGTTGTGCATGACGTTTGTGACCCGTCGTGGCACACGGCATGGCACATGTGCTGTCCTGGAAGCACAAACGTTTGTGCCAAGAGGGAACGTTCCTGTGGCCCGACGAGGACGTCGATTCCTCTGAGTGGGGGTGTATGTGATAGCCTGGCTTATTAGGGATGATAGACTACTCATATCAATAAGGAATTCCTTCTTTTCCGGAAGCTCATTCGGACAGAACTCCAAAGTTAAGCGTGCTCATCTTGGAGTAATTTCAGGATGGGTGACCGACCGGGAAGTTGCTCCCGGGTGCGCACGAGTGAGGACAAAGTGCGCAGAAAAGACTAGTATTGATATGTGGGGCCAGTCTAGATCCCGCCAGGAGTAACAACCACCGGCGGGTGTGTCCGGGGCGTTACACTATCTTTCCTATCTTACATCACAAGTTACACACCGTATGGCGGTTTACAAATCATGGGCCCTAACGCCTCCTGGGCTTTGAGCTTCCTGGACTAAAGCATCTTGCTCCATGCTCTCTTGGGCTTCAGTAGAAGGAACCTCGATAGGCATAAACCGGCCCCTCCCGGGCAGTTTATACCTAGTAGTAATATCCCTGACATTAGGCCCCAGATTGATTTGAACCTGTTCATGTCAATCTTCAACGTCTTGCAAAGATTTCACTTTCTGCAGCTTCAAGTACTTCATAAATCGTCGTGACGTCATCTTCCCAGATCGTATTAAACCGTCGTGACGTCATCTGCCCACTTAACACTTGTACCTGTTTTTTATCTTTTACTCATTAAAGGCTCCGAAGATTGAGGCAACAATATCTTGCCATATCCGCTTTTTTGGCTCCTTGATTCCCGCGCCTGTCGTTTCATTTTGCGGCTTATAAATAGGGCAGAGGGGTATCTCTTTTTCCCCCCTTGCTCCCTTGCATCTTCTTCTTCCTCGCGCCTGTTCGTGCTCAAGTTCCACCGCCGCCGTCGAGCTCTGCATCTTCGTCGAGCCTTGGCCGCTGCATCAACCTGGTTGGTTCAGAAACTCGCCGGCGCATCCCCGCACTCATTGACTCGGGTAAGTCTTTCCTTATCCCGTACACAGATCTCGTTTAGGGTTTCTTGTTCATACGAGCTTGCGGGTAGGCGTTGTTCTTCATAGTTCTTCCTCACGGCCCCATTAATCAATGTAGATCTAGTCTTCTTGTCTCACCGCCGTAGCAGTAGTTCCGCTTCGTTAGTACGCTCTTGTTTCTCCCAATAGTACTAGTTTAGATTGCATCTGCTAGAGCCTTCGTCGCATCTGTTGAATATAAACTAAATATTTCTGAATTTCCAGCATGTTGTAGATCCATATTTTCATTACTGTCTGTGCGAAAACTGTTTCTTCGTAACTTCATATTTGTATCTTGTATACTCTTGTTGGCGGTTTAGCTGCTTCTGACACAATAAACCGGTAGATACCATTAGGCCCCTGCCTAAACCGCCGTTAGACAAGTACCTTTGGAGATGCTGCCGGTTTAAGCTTACTTTAGATCATAAACCGGCTCTTCATTATATTTTCAGACTTTCCCTTCAAAAATGGCGACTCAAGCCAAGCAGTTTACCTCCTACAACTGGGTCCAATCCCGGGTTACTGAGGAAGATTTAGAGAAATTGGCTAAAATTGGCGCTTTAGGTCCAAAAATGTCCTTTACTGGAGGGCCCCCGGATCAGAGTGTCCTCCAGAGCCCAAGGAAGGAGAAGTTATCGTCTTTCTTGATCACTTAGCCCGGGGATTCAATCCTCCCAGGTCGAAGTTCTTCCGTGACGTGCTAGCCAATTTTCAACTTCATCCGCAAGATATTGGTCCCAACTCTGTGTCAAACATTTGCAACTTCCAAGTCTTTTATGAAGCTTATCTGCAAGAGGAGCCGTTAGTTGAGTTGTTCCGGGATTTCTTTCATCTGAACCATCGCATGGAATTTCATGATGGTTCAAACACTGAGCTCGGTGGGATGTCTATTCAGAAAAGAAAGGACGTTAGTTTTCCTCACGCCACTCTCCACAACCATCCAAAAGAGTGGAATCAGACTTGGTTCTACTACTTAGATACTTCCCCGGAAGATGAGAATCCATTGCCGGGTTATCGCTCCCACCGTCTTTCGAAGAACCATCCCTTTCCACAGCGGCTAAGTGTCCAGGAACAAGTTCGTTATGCTCCTCAGCTCTCAAAGCTCAGGGCCTTTACGGCCAATGGTTTGACAGGGGTTGACTTCGTCCGTTGCTGGATTTCTTGGAGTATTCTCCCGCTAAGCCGGTGTTCCAGTTTAAAGTGCGAGTATACTGGGAACCCCAAAGATCATTTGCGCCATACAGAGGCGGTGCTATCAGAAAATGAGATCAACGAGTCCGTCAAGAGATTGCTGAATGAACCTATAGAAACTTGCAGCCAAACCGGATTGGCTCCCTTCTGCGCGCTCAACAAACCACCATCGGTAAAAATTTCTTTTCATATTTCTTTGATCTATTTTAATCCGTCTTCAATATTTGTCTTGAATGTCTTCATTCTCTTCAACAGGGCAATGACCCATTCTGGAAGAGGAAGGCCCAGGATAAACCGGCGAAGGTGCCTCGCCAAAAAACCAAAGCTATTAAGAAGGCCGTCAAGAAGAAATCCACTGATGTGTCTGAATCCAATCTGGAGGATGAGGAACTGGCCTCCGAGGTACTACCTGATTCTCTTGATTTCCTTGTCTTTCTTTATTTGCATTTTATTAACAATGGTTGTGCCCAGGGACGTGCTGAAGGCAGCAAAGCAGATGATGTTGAGGTAATTACTCTTTTTTCCGATTCAGAACCTCTGCCAACACCAAAAATTCGTCGAGCAAGCCGGAAAGTACAGTTTCCTCATCGTTTCGCTTACTTGGACCCAAACTTTCTTTTAAGAAACAGCAACACGAAGCTCGCCGCACCACACGGCACAATGGCCACGCCATTGAGTCCACCGGATTAACACATACTCCAGCTCGGAGGCGTCGTTCCGAGGTTTTACACACTCCAGACGCTCTTTATCCTAAAGCGGGTCTTATTCGACAACCTCTTAATCCGTCAGATTCAAACTATCAGGAAACTCCTCATTCATCTTCTGGCGAATCAACAGCCACGCAGATTCCTCCCCTCAAGACTGTTCCTGGGTGTCAGGGATATTACTGCCAGGTATAAACCGGCCAGGAGGGTCCGGTTTAAGTTAACAAGATTGTATTACCAGAAGCCCAGCTTAGTATGGAGTACGAGGTTATAGCCCAGAAAGCTTAGAGCCCATACAATAGGTCCCATAACTTATAAACCGTCATATTATGTAAACCTGGGATGTAAGGTAGAAAGAATAGAGACCGAGGCGGACACAATTATGAGTAGGGCTCGGGACTCCGTAAACCGGACCGGGCGTCACCTCTTATATAAAGGGACGACCCGGCGACGGTTCAAGGACAAGAAACAATAGCTCGAGACACAGGCAAAGCGGATTCGCTCCCTGGTCATCGAAGCCCAAGCAATACCACACCAAACTAGACGTAGGCTTTTACCTTCATCGAATGGGCCGAACTAGTATAAAATCCCTGTGTCCTTCGTCCGCTTTAACCCCTTTAAGCTAACCCGTAGCGATGGCCTCACGACTAAGTCATTTTGCTAGGACAACTGTCGTGCTAAATCCACGACAGTTGGCGCCCACCGTGGGGCTATCGCACGATGGTTTCGAGTTCTTGAAGGGCAGCTTTGAAGGGCTCAAGGGCTACGCAGTGGGCCGGATGACTAAGAGTCGTCGCGGCCGGATCTACATCAACGATGCAGGCTGGGGCCCCGAGGCCGATTCAGTCGAATATGGGTACCGGGTCCCCTTCGGCGGCATCCACGTCTTCATCGGCAAGATCGGCGAACCGGGCCCTGAGCCGGACACCTTCCCCAACATCGTCGAGTCAGCTCAGCGTGCGAGACCCGCCCGGATTCAGCCCGCCATGAAGCGCGTCTTCGTTGGAGCAGTGCATGGAGTACAAGCCGAGGACGGATCGGACTTCGGCGGCGAGACCGTTATTTATTCCGCGATGAATCTTCGTCCGGAGAGACCGAATCTTTGTATCTGTTGCAGGACGGCCGATCTGAGGGTTGTTCCGATGGCGATAGTATTCCGGGCCTCCTCGATCCGCCAAACAGGGTTGCTGTTTTCATGGCCGGATCACAACCCATGCAGCAGCCCTCAATGACAGGGGCGTTAACCTCAGAGGCAATGGGAGCTAGAGCTGGAGACCTTCCCCCGTCGCCTTCTGATGCTCTATCCACCTTAGTCGACACTTTGACGGTGCTTGCAACAGTAGAAGTAGCCCCGGCCGACAAGGAGCAGCATGATGCGGAGATCGCTCAGGTGAAGAGCCGGGTTGAGCAGGCCAAGTTGGATCTGGATGCGAAGAAAGCTAGGATGGCTACAAGGCAGGCAGACCTGGATTCTCAAGCTTTTCGGCTCAGGTTAGATCAGAACGCCTCACAGGAGGTAATGTGGAGAAGACAACGATCTCGTTTGCCGCCGGTTTATGAGGCGAGGAATCTCTTTAGCACGCCAGGCGCAGGAACCAGTAATCATCCAGAGATAAACCGGGGAGGAGCACCGGGAACAGGCGCGTCGGTTCACCCACCGGCCGCAGAGCCAAATTGCCAAGTTGTGTCGGCCCAGCATGCGCCTACCCCTCCTGGTCATTACTCTAATCCATTGGATAACATAGTTGCTGCCACTTCACGACTGGCCGCTCTTCCCATCGAGGGAACGTCCCCCATAGCAGTGGAGGCACGACGGGCCAAGGAGTTGATCGATACAGCGCTAACTCAATAGCAAGCTTATTCATATAGCCGGGAAAGGATCCATTCAACCCCTTGCCCGAGCCGGAGTTATACGAGGCGTCTGGATGAACTGGCCGTATCAAGCAGCGCACGAAGACGGCATCGGCAGCGGCAGGATAATCCGGCAGGAGAAGAAGCGCATGCGCAAGAGGTAGTGGATCAGGCCAGACATACTGCCCAATACGATGCCCGTCAGGCAACGCCGGTTCATCCCACCGCCACAGTCGAACCGGGAGTCATGTCCAGTTCTTTGGGAGTGCAGTGTCTCATCCCCGCTTTACGGTACGTGAAGCTACCCAAAGATTTCAAAGGTCCGCGCAAGGTGCCCAACTACATGGCGGATCTTGCTCCGGAGGCGTGGGTTGAGAGTTATGAGATGGCCATGGAGATGCTCGATGTGGACGAAGCGGCATGTGCTAAATACTTCACGATGATGCTTGAGGGCACGGCCCGGACATGGCTAAAGGGTTTGCCACCTAACTCCATCGGATCATGGGGTGAACTGCGGTGCCGGTTTATCAATAATTTCAAGGACACGTGCAAGCAGCCAATGTCTATTGTTGATTTAGCTGCATGTGTTCAAGGAGAGCAAGAGTCCACAAGCAGTTGGGTGCGTCGAGTGTCCGAAATCTTGCACTCCTCCAATAGCATCAACCCAAGTACAGCGATAGTAACCTTGGAAGGCAATTGCCGGTTTGAACCTTTGAGGCAGAAGTTGGGACGGCTCAAACGTGATTTCAACGACATGGGTACACTCATGGGCACTTTGGTGAAATACAGAGATTCTGATAACACCAAATATCCGGACACAGATGGAGACAAGTCAGGGAAAGCGGGCAAGAACGGTAAACCGCAGCAGCCCAATCCGGCGGGTCAAGGGTACAATGGCAAGCGTAAAGCGGAGGGCAGCTCAGACTTTGTGGCCAATACCAATGCTTAGGACAATGGGCAGTGCCGCAAGGGTAAACCACCCCCACGCAATGGGAGGCCGCCCATTAATCTAGAGCGCCAGTTGAACATGCCTTGCCCAAGGCACGGTACAGTGGAAAACCTGGCTACGCATCTCTGGAAAGACTATTTCATTATGCAAGAATTTATGAAACAGACTAAATATGATCACGGGCCCCCCGGCGGATCAGGTCCCGGTTTTCAAGGTCCGGGTTATCAAGGTGGTGGATCCGGTTCAGGATACCACGGCGGTAACGGTAACCACAATGGCAACAATCAGCATCAGCATAACCAGCAGCACGGTCAGGGTGGATACAATAACCAAGGGAACCAATAGCGTCAGCAGCAGCAGCAATCCGGATATCAGAATAATCCAAAGGAACTGAGCAGTTGGCAGTATCACGTCTTCACCACAAGCTTATGCAAACGGGATCAAAAGGTTTTGAAGAGGGCAGTGCATTCTGTTGAACCGGCGATACAACGTTTTTTGCGGTGGTCTGAGCAACCCATTGTATGGAGCAGAGAGGATCACCCACCCCGTGTTGATAATCCGGGTCAGTTGGCTCTGGTAGTGGCACCACAGGTGGGTGGTTACAAGTTCACCAAGGTGCTTATGGATGGAGGCAGCAGCATCAACATCCTTTATTATGAGACCTTTCGGCGCATGGGGCTGACAGATAAAAAGCTTCGGTAGTCTAATACAGTGTTCCATGGGGTAGTGCCCAGTAAATCGGCTTATCCAGTTGGCAAGATTGATTTAGAGGTCACATTTGGAGATGAGCATGACTCTAGATCAGAGACTGTGACCTTTGAGGTTGTGAAGATCAGGATCCCATACCACGCATTGTTTGGGCAGCCGGTTTACGCCAAGTTCATGGCTAGGCCATGTCTATTTACAGCTTAAGATGCCAGGCCACAAGGGGACTATTTACGGTTCATGGGAGCCGCAAAATTGCATTCAAGTGCGAGGAAGGAGATGCCGCTTATGCTGAGACGGTTTGTGCTACGGAGGAGCTGAAGTTCTATAAGGACAATGTTGATCCGGCGGATATGTCCCCGCTGAAAAAGCCAACTACAGAGCATGATCCGGCGTTGAAGTTCAAATCGGCTAAGGAGACCAAGCAGGTGGATTTTGTTCCGGGCGATTCATCCAAACAGTTCACTATCAGCGCTAACCTAGACCCCAAATAGGAAAGCACGCTCATCGAGTTCATCCATGAGAACCGGGATATCTTTGCGTGGAAGCCTTCTGACATGCCAGGTATACCGAGGGAACTCGCTGAGCACAGTCTTAATATTGATCCTAAGTTTAAACCGGTCAAGCAATACCTGCGCCGCTTCAATGAGGAGAGGCGTAAGGCTATAGGAGAAGAAGTGGCTAGGCTTTTGGCCGCAGGCTTCATAGTTGAGGTGTTTCATCCAGAGTGGTTGGCTAATCCGGTGCTGGTACTTAAGAAAAATGGAACGTGGAGAATGTGTGTTGATTACACTGGTCTGAACAAGGCTTGCCCAACCGATCCTTTTGCTTTCCCCCGTATTGATCAGATTATTGATGCTACGGCAAGATGTGAGCGGCTAAGTTTTTTGGATGCATGTTCAGGTTATCATCAGATAAAGATGGCAGTTAAGGACCATGAGAAGACAGCTATCATAACTCCCTTTGGAGCCTTCTGTTATGTATCTATGCCATTTGGACTCAAGAGCGCCCAGGCAACCTACCAGCGTTGTGTGCAGAACTGCCTACAAGGACAGATTGGTAGAAATGTCCATGCATATGTTGATGACATTGTGGTGAAATCCAGGAAGGAGGAGACACTGATAGAGGATCTGAAGGAAACCTTTGACTACCTCCGAGTTTACAACATGATGCTTAATCCGGAGAAGTGTGTTTTCGGTGTTCCGGCAGGCAAGCTCCTGGGGTTCTTAGTGTCAAACAGAGGGATTGAAGCTAATCCGGAGAAGATTAAGGCGATCACGTCTTTGGCTTAACCGGCGTGCATCAATGATGTCCAACGCGTGGCGGGCCGTATTGCAGCACTGAGCCGGTTTATCAGCCGTTTGGGGGAGAAGGCAATCCCGCTCTATCAGATGATGAAGAAGACGGACCGGTTTGTCTGGAGCGATGCCGCTGATGCTGTGTTCGAGGATTTGAAGAGGCAATTGGCAGAACCGCCAGTCCTTGCTGCCCCGGTTGACAATGAGCCGCTGCTGTTATACGAGGCTACCAATGCCCGTGCAGTAAGCGTGGCCATTGTGGTAGAGCGCAAAGAGGCAGGCAAAGAATATCCGGTTCAACGGCCGGTTTACTACATCAATGAGGTTCTCATCGAGTCAAAACAGAGATATCCACATTGGCAGAAACTGGTGTATGGAGTGTTCATGGCAAACCGGAAGCTGAAGCACTATTTTTAGGGCCACCCAATCACCGTGGTCAGTTCAGCTCCACTAGGGGATATAATCCAGAACAGAGAAGCCACTAGTAGGGTTGCAAAGTGGCCATTGAGCTTAGCCCGCACGGATTAAAGTATGTACCCCGTACTGCTATAAAGTCCAAGCACTGGTGGATTTTATCAACGATTGGATAGAGTTGCAGGCACCTGAGGAGAAGCCGGATCATACATACTGGACTATTCACTTTGATGGTTCAAGGCAGTTGGAGGGCTCGGGAGCTGGAGTCGTGTTAACTTCCCCACGAGGTGATAAGTTCTGTTATGTCCTCCATTTAATGTTCCCTTGCACTAACAACGCTGGTGAGTATGAAGCTCTCCTCCACGGTCTGCGGATGGCCAAGGAAATGAACTTGAGCCGGGTTAAGTGCTTTGGTGATTCAGATCTGGTGGCACAACAAGTATCTGGCAAGTGGGACTCCAAGGATCCGCTCATGGCAGCATATCGACGAGAAGTAGATGTTGTTGCCGGATATTTCAAAGGATATCAGGTGGATCACATAGACCGGCGAAAGAATGAAGCGGCTGACGCGTTAAGCCGGCTGGGTTCCCAGCGTAAACCGGTTCCACCTAATACCTTTTTGGATGAATTGCATAATCCGTCGGTGCAGGTACTTTCAGAGGAGGATTTGGCTGTTCCTGATCCGGAAGCACAATTGGTTGCAGCACTTCACGTCATTCCGGATTGGACACTCCCTTACTTGGCATACCTGAACCGAGGTGAGTTGCCAGAGGACGAAGTCGAGGCCCAGCAGATAATCCGGCGGTCTACATCTATGACTATTGCCAATGGAGAACTTCATCACCGCAGCATTTCTGGAGCGTTTCAACGGTGTGTATCATCAGAAGAAGGCTGTGATATTCTTCGAGGGATTCATGAAGGGGATTGTGGTCATCACGCCGGTTCAAAATCTTTGGTAGCTAAAGTGTTTCGTCATGGGTTCTACTGGTTGACGGCTCACGCCGACGTAGAGGACTTGGTCAGAAAATGTGATGCTTGCCAGAAATTCTCACGGCATGCTCATGTACCAGCGCAGGAGCTAAGGATGATCCCAATTACTTGGCCGTTCGCAACTTGGGGGCTTGATATGGTTGGACCCTTCAAGAGATCCCAAGATAAGAAAACCCACCTGTTGGTAGCAGTGGACAAGTTTACAAAGTGGGTTGAAGCGGAGCCTGTCAGTAAGTGTGATGCAGCAACAGCGGTTCAGTTCATCAAAAAGGTGATTTTTCCGGTTTGGCTTTCCACACAGCATTATAACTGATAATGGCACCAATTTATCCAAGGGGGATATGGAGGAGTTCTGTCAACGAGAGCATATTCGCCTTGATGTATCATCAATGGCTCATCCTCAGTCTAATGGCCAAGCTGAAAGAGCCAATCAAGAGATCTTGAGAGGCATCAAACCCCGGCTTATGGTTCCTTTACAGAGAACACCAGGTTGTTGGGTGGAGGAATTGCCTTCTGTCTTATGGAGCATCAATACTACACCTAACACATCCACAGGGTACACGCCTTTCTTCATGGTATATAGAGCTAAAGCGGTCCTCCCTAGTGATATCCGGCACGACTCGCCGCGGGTAGCGGCTTATGTTGAAGCGGACAACGAACAAGCAAGACAAGACGGCTTGGACCAGCTGGACGAGGAACGGGACACGGCAGCAGTGCGATCAGCGATTTATCAACAAGACCTGCGCCGGTACCATTGCCGCCGGGTCAAGACCAAGACGTTTCAGGAACGAGATCTGGTGCTCCGGCTCATCCAGGACCAGACAGATATGCACAAGTTATCCCCACCTTGGGAAGGACCCTTTGTGGTCAGCAAGAACCTGCACAACGGATCATACTACCTCGTCGACGTTCGAGAACATAAGGACTCACGTACGGCAGAGGAGGAGACCAAGCGGCCGTGGAACATCGCTCTTCTTCGACCATACTATACTTGAGCCATTGGCTCCGCTTTATGTACAATGTATATATCTAGACCTAATAATAAAGCACGGATTGAATCCGTCGGGTTCACCGTCACAATACGCTTTCACCCAGTCGTAATACGCTTTTACGATTTGTATATACAAAATTGTAAAATAAACGAGGTGGTACTAATCTTATTGAAGGAAATATGCCCTAGAGGCAATAATAAAGTTGTTATTTTATATTTCCTTATATCATGGTAAATGTTTATTTTCATGCTAGAATTGTATTAACTGGAAACTTAATACATGTGTGAATACATAGACAAAACAGAGTGTCCCTAGTATGCCTCTACTAGACTAGCTCATTGATCAAAGATGGTTATGTTTCCTAACCATAGACATGAGTTGTCATTTGATCAATGGGATCACATCATTAGGAGAATGATGTGATGGACTAGACCCATCCGTTAGCATAGCACTATGATCGTTTAGTTTTACTGCTATTGCTTTCTTCATGACTTATACATGTTCCTATGACTATGAGATTATGCAACTCCCGAATACCGTAGGAACACCTTGTGTGCTATCAAACGTCACAACGTAACTGGGTGATCATAAAGATGCTCTACAGGTGTCTCCGAAAGTATTCGTGGTGTTGGCATAGATCAAGATTAGGATTTGTCACTCCGAGTGTCGGAGAGGTATCTCTGGGCCCTCTCGGTAAAGCACATCATAATAAGCCTTGCAAGCAAAGACTAATGAGTTAGTCACGAGATGATGTATTACGGAACGAGTAAAGAGACTTGCCGGTAACGAGATTGAACTAGGTATTGAGATACCGACGATCGAATCTCGGGCAAGTAACATACCGATGACAAAGGGAACAATGTATGTTGTTATGCGGTTCGACCGATAAAGATCTTCGTAGAATATGTAGGAGCCAATATGGCATCCAGGTTCCGCTATTGGTTATTGACCAGAGAAGTGTCTCGGTCATGTCTACATAGTTCTCGAACCCGTAGGGTCCGCACGCTTAAACGTTCGTTGACGATATAGTATTTAATGAGTTATGTATGTTGGTGACCGAATGTTATTCGGAGTCCCGGATGTGATCACGGACATGACGAGGAACTCTGGAATGGTCCGGAGATAAAGATTAATATATGGGATAATAGTGTTTGACCTCCGGAAGGGTTCCGGAATTCACCGGAAGGGGTTCCGGATGTTTCCCGAAGTGTTTGGGTACGAGAACACTTTATTTGGGCCAAAAGGGAAAGCACACAAGGTTTTTGAAGGCGCAAAAGGAAGTTTTGCGGAGTCCAGGGGCCAGACGCCAGGGTCCCTGGCGTCTGGGTCCAGACGCCGGGAACCCTGGCGTCTGGCCCTGGAGTCCGAGAAGGACTCTTGCCTTTCGGGTGAAACCGACTTTGTGAAGGCTTTTACTCCAAGTTTCGACCCCAAGGCTCAACATATAAATAGAGGGGTAGGGCTAGCACCCAAGACATATCAAGATACACCAAGCCGTGTGCCGGCTACCCCGACCCTCTAGTTTATCCTCCGTCTAGTTTCTGTAGTGCTTGGCAAAGCCCTGCAGAGATTGTTCTTCATCAACAACCGTCACCACGCCGTCGTGCTGCCGGAACTCATATACTATTTCGCCCGTCTTGCTGGATCAAGAAGGCGAGGACGTCATCGAGCTGAACGTGTGCTGAACGCGGAGGTGCCGTACGTTCGGTACTAGATCGAGACGGATCGTGAAGGTGCACGACTACATCAACCGCGTTGATAAACGCTTCCGCTTTCGGTCTACGAGGGTACGTAGACACACTCTCCCCTCTCGTTGCTATGCATCTAGTATATAGATCTTGCGTGATTGTAGGAAATTTTTTAAAATACTACGTTCCCCAACAGAGGTATCAGAGCCAGGTCTATGCGTAGATGATATGCACGAGTAGAACACAAGTGAGTTGTGGACGATACTAGTCATACTGCTTACCAGCATGTCATACTTTGCTTCGGCGGTATTGTGAGATGAAGCGGCCCGGACCGACATTACGCGTACGCTTACGCGAGACTGGTTTCACCGTTATGAGCACTCGTTGCTTAAAGGTGACTGGCGGGTGTCTGTCTCTCTCACTTTAGCTGAATCGAGTATGCCTACGCCCGGTCCTTGTGAAGGTTAAAACAGCACATACTTGACAAAACATCGTTGTGGTTTTGTATGCGTAGGTAAGAACGGTTCTTGCTAAGCCCGTAGCAGCCACGTAAAACTTGCAACAACAAAGTAGAGGACGTCTAACTTGTTTTTGCAGGGCATGTTGTGATGTGATATGGTCAGGACATGATGAGTTATACGGTTTTGTATGAGATGATCATGTTTTGTAATGTTATCGGCAACTGGCAGGAGCCATATGGTTGTCGCTTTATTGTATGAAATGCAATCGCCATGTAATTGCTTTACTTTATCACTAAGCGGTAGTGATAGTCGTAGAAGCAATAGTTGGCGAGATGACAACGATGCTACGATGGAGATCAAGGTGTCGCGCCGGTGATGAAGGTGATCATGACGGTGCTTTGAAGATGGAGATCAAAAGCACAAGATGATGATGGCCATATCATGTCACATATTTTGATTGCATGTGATGTTTATCTTATTATGCTTCTTATTTTGCTTAGAACGACGGTAGCATTATAAGATGATCCCTTACTAAATTTCAAGGTATAAGTGTTCTCCCTGAGTATGCACCGTTGCGAAAGTTCGTCGTGCCGAGACACCACGTGATGATCGGGTGTGATAAGCTCTACGTTCAAATACAACGGGTGTAAGCCAGTTTTGCACACGCAGAATACTCGGGTTAAACTTGACGAGCCTAGCATATGCAGATATGGCCTCGGAACACTGGAGACCGAAAGGTCGAGCGTGAATCATATAGTAGATATGATCAACATAAGATGTTCACCATTGAAAACTACTCCATCTCACGTGATGATCGGACATGGTTTAGTTGATTTGGATCACGTGATCATTTAGATGACCAGAGGGATGTCTATCTAAGTGGGAGTTCTTCAAGTAATATGAATAATTGAACTTTAATTTATCATGAACTTAGTCCTGGTAGTATTAGCATATCTATGTTGTAGATCAATAGCTCGCGATGTAGCTCCCCGTTTATTTTTTATATGTTCCTAGAGAAAACTAAGTTGAAAATTGTTAGTAGCAATGATGCGGAATTGTTCCGTGATCTGAGGATTATCCTCATTGCTGCACAGAAGAACTATGTCCTTGATGCACCGCTAGGTGACAGACCTATTGCAGGAGCAGATATAGACGTTATGAACGTTTTGACAAAAGCTCGGTATGATGACTACTTGATAGTTTAAGTGCACCATGCTTTACGGCTTAGAACCGGGACTTCAAAAAGGTTTTGAACGCCACGGAGCATATAAGATGTTCCAAGAGTTGAAATTAGTATTTCATACTAATGCCCGTGTCGAGAGGTATAAGACCTTTGACAGTACTTTGCCTACAAGATGGAGGAGAATAGCTGAACCAGTGAGCATGTGCTCAGATTGTCTGGGTACTACAATTACTTGAATCAAGTGGGAGTTAATCCTCCATATAAGATAGTAATTGACAAAGTTCTCTAGTCACTATCACCAAGTTAGTAGAACTTCGTGATGAACTATAATATGCAAGGGATGACGAAAGTAATTCCCGAGCTCTTCGCGATGCTGAAATCGGCGAAGGTAGAAATCAAAAAGGAGCATCAAGTGTTGATGGTTAACCAGACCACTTGTTTCAAGTAAAGGGCAAAGGGATAGAAGGGGAACTTCAAGAAGAATGACAAGCAAGTTGTCACTCCCATGAAGAAACCCAAAGCTAAACTCAAGCCTGAAACTAAGTGCTTCTACTGCAAAGGAAATGGTTACTGGAAGTGGAACTGCCCTAGATACTTGGCGGATAAGAAGGATGGCAAAGTGAACAAAGGTATATTTGATATACAGATTATTGATGTGTATTTTACTAGTGTTCATAGCAACCCCTCGGTATTTGATACTGGTTCAGTTGCTAAAGAGTAGTAACTCGAAATGGGAGTTGCATAATGAACAGAAACTAGTTAAAGGATGAAGTGACGATGTGTATTGGAAGTAGTTCCAAGATTGATATGATCATCATCGCACACTCCCTATACTTTCGGGATTAGTGTTGAAACTAAATAAGTGTTATTTGGTGTTTGTGTTGAGCATGAATATGATTTGATCATGTTTATTGCAATACGGTTATTCATGTAAGTTAGAGAATAATTGTTGTTCTGTTTACATGAATAAAACCTTATATGGTCATACACCCAATGAAAATGGTTTGTTGGATCTCGATCGTGTGATACACATATTCATAATATTGAAGCCAAAAGATGCAAGGTTAATAATGATAGTGCAACTTATTTGTGGCACTGCCGTTTAGGTCATATTGGTGTAAAGCGCATGAAGAAACTCCATAGTGATGGACTTTTGGAATCACTTGATTATGAATCATTTGGTGCTTGCGAACCATGCCTCATGGGCAAGATGACTAAAACTCTGTTCTCCGGAACTGTGGAGCGAGCAATAGAGTTGTTGGAAATCATACATACTGATGTATGCGGACCAATGAGTGTTGAAGCTCGCGGCGGGTATCGTTATTTTCTGACCTTCACTGATGAGTTAAGCAGATATGGGTATATCTACTTAATGAAGCACAAATCTGAAACATTTGAAAAGTTCAAAGAATTTCAGAGTGAAGTGGAGAATCATCGTAAAAAGAAAATAAGAGTTTCTACGATATGATCGTAGAGGTAAAATATTTGAGTTAGCGAGTTTGGCCTTCAATAAAAAACAATGTGAAATAGTTTCACTACTCACGCCACCTGGAACACCACAGTGTAATGGTGTGTCCGAATGTCATAACCGTACTTTATTAGATATGGTGCGATCGATGATGTCTCTTACCGATCTACCACTATCGCTTTTGGGGTTATGCATTAGAGACAGCTACATTCACGTTAAATAGGGCACCATCTAAATCCGTGGAGATGACACCGTATGAACTGTGGTTTAACGAGAAACCTAAGCTGTCATTTCTTTAAGTTTGGGACTGCGATGCTTATGTGAAAAAGTTTCAACATGATAAGCTCGAACCCAAATCGGAGAAGTAAATCTTCATAGGATACCCAAAAGAAACTGCTGGGTACACCTTCTATCACAGATCCGAAGGCAAGGTCTTTGTTGCTAAGAGTGGATCCTTTCTAGAGAAGGAGTTTCTCTCGAAAGAAGTGAGTGGGTGGATAGTGGAACTTGATGAGGTAATTGTACCTTCTCCCGAATTGGAAAGTGGAACATCACAGAAACTAGTTCCAGTGATTCCTACACCAATTAGTGAGGAAGCTAATGATGATGATCATGAAACTTCAGATCAAGTTTCTGCTGAACTTCGTAGATCAACCAGAGTTCGTTCCGCACCAGAGTGGTACGGCAACCCGGTTCTGGAAGTCATGTTACTGGAACATGATGAACCTACGAACTATGAGGAAGCGATGATGAGCCCAGATTCCGCAAAATGGCTTGAGGCCATGAAATCTGAGATGGGATCCATGTATGAGAACAAAGTATGGACTTTGGTTGACTTGCCCGATGATCGGCAAGCCATTGAAAATAAATGGATCTTTAAGCGGAAGACTGACGCCGATGGTAATGTTACTGTCTACAAAGCTCGACTTGTTGCGAAAGGTTTTCGACAAGTTCAAGGTGTTGACTACGATGAGATTTTCTCACCCGTAGCGATGCTTAAGTCTGTCCGAATCATGTTAGCAATTGCCACATTTTATGAAATCTGGCAAATGGATAACGAAACTACGTTCTTTAATGGATTTATTAAAGAAGAATTGTATATGATGCAACCAGAAGGTTTTGTCAATCCTAAAGGTGCTAACAAAATGTGCAAGCTCCAGCGATCCTTCTATGGACTGGTGCAAGCATCTCGGAGTTGGAATATACGCTTTGATAAGTTGATCAAAGCATATAGATTTATACAGACTTGCGGTGAAGCCTGTATTTACAAGAAAGTGAGTGGGAGCACTACAACCTTTCTGATAAGTATATGTGAATGGCATATTGTCGATCGGAAAAGATGTAGAATTTTCTGGAAAGCATAAAGGAGTGTTTGAAAGGAGTTTTTCAAAGAAAGACCTTGGTGAAGCTGCTTACATATTGAGCATCAAGATCTATAGAGATAGATCAAGACGCTTGATAAGACTTTCGATGAGTACATACCTTGATAAGATTTTGAAGTAGTTCAAAATGGATCAGTCAAAGAAGGAGTTCTTGCCTGACTTGTAAGGTGTGAAATTGAGTAAGACTCAAAGCCAGACCACGGCAGAAAAATATAGAGAGAATGAAAGTCATTCCCTATGCCTCAGCCATAGGTTCTATAAAGTATGCCATGCTGTGTACCAAACCTGTTGTGTACCTTGCCATGAGTTTGGCAAGGAGGTACAATAGTGATCTAGGAGTAGATCACTGGACAGCGGTCAAAATTATCCTTAGTAACGGGATGACTAAGGAAATGTTTCTCGATTATGGAGGTGATAAAGAGTTCGTCGTAAAGGGTTACGCCGATGTAAGCTTTGACACTAAATCCAGATTACTCTAAGTATCAATCTGGATGCGTATTGTAAGTGGGAGCAATTAGCTAGAGTAGCTCCATGCAGAGCATTGTAGACATAGAAATTTGCGAAATACATACGGATCTGAATGTGACAAACCCGTTGACTAAACTTCTCTCACAAGCAAAACATGATCACACCTTATTACTCTTGAGTATTAATCACATAGCGATGTGAACTAGATTATTGACTCTAGTAAACCCTTTGGGTGTTAAATCACATGGCGATGTGAACTAGATTATTGACTCTAGTGCAAGTGGGAGACTGAAGGAAATATGCCCTAGAGGCAATAATAAAGTTGTTATTTTATATTTCCTTATATCATGATAAATGTTTATTATTCATGCTGGAATTGTATTAACTGGAAACTTAATACATGTGTGAATACATAGACAAAACAGAGTGTCCCTAGTATGCCTCTACTAGACTAGCTCATTGATCAAAGATGGTTATGTTTCCTAACCATAGACATGAGTTGTCATTTGATCAATGGGATCACATCATTAGGAGAATGATGTGATGGACTAGACCCATCCGTTAGCATAGCACTATGATCATTTAGTTTTACTGCTATTGCTTTCTTCATGACTTATACATGTTCCTATGACTATGAGATTATGCAACTCCCGAATACCGTAGGAACACCTTGTGTGCTATCAAACGTCACAACGTAACTGGGTGATCATAAAGATGCTCTATAGGTGTCTCCGAAAGTATTCGTGGTGTTGGCATAGATCAAGATTAGGATTTGTCACTCCGAGTGTCGGAGAGGTATCTCTGGGCCCTCTCGGTAAAGCACATCATAATAAGCCTTGCAAGCAAAGACTAATGAGTTAGTCACGAGATGATGTATTACGGAACGAGTAAAGAGACTTGCCGGTAACGAGATTGAACTAGGTATTGAGATACCGACGATCGAATCTCGGGCAAGTAACATACCGATGACAAAGGGAACAATGTATGTTGTTATGCGGTTCGACCGATAAAGATCTTCGTAGAATATGTAGGAGCCAATATGGCATCCAGGTTCCGCTATTGGTTATTGACCAGAGAAGTGTCTCGGTCATGTCTACATAGTTCTCGAACCCGTAGGGTCCGCACGCTTAAACGTTCGTTGACGATATAGTATTTAATGAGTTATGTATGTTGGTGACCGAATGTTATTCGGAGTCCCGGATGTGATCACGGACATGACGAGGAACTCTGGAATGGTCCGGAGATAAAGATTAATATATGGGATAATAGTGTTTGACCTCCGGAAGGGTTCCGGAATTCACCGGAAGGGGTTCCGGATGTTTCCCGAAGTGTTTGGGTACGAGAAAACTTTATTTGGGCCAAAAGGGAAAGCACACAAGGTTTTTGAAGGCGCAAAAGGAAGTTTTGCGGAGTCCAGGGGCCAGACGCCAGGGTCCCTGGCGTCTGGGTCCAGACGCCGGGAACCCTGGCGTCTGGCCCTGGAGTCCGAGAAGGACTCTTGCCTTTCGAGTGAAACCGACTTTGTGAAGGCTTTTACTCCAAGTTTCGACCCCAAGGCTCAACATATAAATAGAGGGGTAGGGCTAGCACCCAAGACATATCAAGATACACCAAGCCGTGTGCCGGCTACCCCGACCCTCTAGTTTATCCTCCGTCTAGTTTCTGTAGTGCTTGGCGAAGCCCTGCAGAGATTGTTCTTCATCAACAACCGTCACCACGCCGTCGTGCTGCCGGAACTCATATACTACTTCGCCCGTCTTGCTGGATCAAGAAGGCGAGGACGTCATCGAGCTGAACGTGTGCTGAACGCGGAGGTGCCGTACGTTCGGTACTAGATCGGGACGGATCGTGAAGGTGCACGACTACATCAACCGCGTTGATAAACGCTTCCGCTTTCGGTCTACGAGGGTACGTAGACACACTCTCCCCTCTCGTTGCTATGCATCTAGTAGATAGATCTTGCGTGATCGTAGGAAATTTTTTAAAATACTACGTTCCCCAACACTTATGTTGCACGATCGTTCAAAAAAATGTCGCACATTGGCAATGGATGGCTTCTTCGCTCGATCCGTTTCCGGCACATCCTCGGCTGGGCCTGTCTAGCCCCATGGGTGGGCCTACGCCCACGCACAAAAGACAGCCCATCAATTCTAAAGCTGGTGCCGTGTGCTGCTCGGTGCAATCATCGTATTGGATTAGTACCAGATCAGGCTAGCTTACGTGCTATATATACTACTATGTGTTTTTGTTTAAATAAAAATACCCTGACCTCTTCATCAAGCGATGCACACAATCATATTTATTACATTATTCAACAGAGTAGTACAAGAATGAATTCATTAATTAACACCAAGCCACCATCCTCACGAACTACGTCACTACACCTACTAGCTTGATGATGTGACCTAACCATGCATGAAGGCACACCATATAATCTGGTAGTCTCACCAAGCCGCCCCACGGCAAGCCGAGATCATCAACTGGTCTAGCAGATCCACACCGTGCATCGGATGCGCACGCTCCAGATTCACCGCCGCCATTTTCTGTCATCCCAACTTCTGGAGAGATTCATGCATTCACCTTGCCATGTACAACTACCATCGACGCCACCATGACGCCAGACATCGCCTCCACCCTGAGCGGGTCCATCAACCTATGTCCAATGTTGAGACCCCGCTGCGCCACACCGCCGAGATCCGCCGTCGTTTATGCGGTAGATGCCACACCGCACCAACTCTGGCACCAGGAACCATCCGTGCTCACCACGCAAACCCTCCATCTAATGCCCAAGATGGAACCTCCAAGGAGGTGATGACGCCATGGCGCCACCGCCCCTCATTCATGGGGAACTAGGGAGTAGGGAGGATCGGAGTTGACCTCACCGTTGCCACCAAGAAAGGGAATAACGTCGTGCTCACCACGCAAACCCTCCATCTAATGTCCAAGATGGAACCTCCAAGGAGGTGATGACGCCATGGCGCCGCCGCCCCTCATTCATGGGGAACTAGGGAGTAGGGAGGATCGGAGTTGACCTCACCGTTGCCACCAAGAAAGGGAATAACGCCTAGAGTGCCATCGGCGACGTGGCCGCCGCCGTCGGTCAGAAGTTTCCCCTAGACAAGCTCCCACCCCGTCACCAACCAAGACAGCCACCAACACCTCCGAACACGGACGCCGAAGATCTATAGCAGCCGATGAAGGGAACCGCATGCTATGATAGTCCGCCTCAGATCTGACGAGAGGGGCAACGGGAACCACTTCACGCCACGACCGTCGTCCACTGGGACCTTCTACCCAAGCAGCCAAGGAAATCTGGCCGACCGATCCGACAAACGCCCACCACCGGTAGAAGGACGCCGTCCGGCCACGTCCATGTCACCGACTGCCGAGTAAAGAGAAATGAACCTTGCCAGCACTGGCGTGGGCCGAGCTTTGCCTGGCCGCACCCTCCGGTGGCGGCAAGGGAGAGGGGAGAGAGAATTGTTGTTGAACTACTAGAATTTTTATGACCCGTTGCAACGCACGGGCATGTTTGCTAGTTATGATTAATAAAATAAATCGACGCCCCTGGTAAAATGGGGAATCGGCCACCTTTTTCACAAAAGAGTATCACATGGGGGCTTCCAAGGAAGCTTTCCATGGCCTCTTAAACTGACGCCCTTGATAAAATCAAGGAATCAGCCGTCTTTTCTACACAAAAGAGTATCACATGGGGGTTTCCAAGGAAGCTTTCCATGGCCTCTTAAACCGGCGCCCTTGACAAATCAAGGAATCAGCCATCTTTTCTATACAAACAAGAATCACATGGGGGCTTCCGCGGGCAAGGGAGTTTCCCATGGCCTCTTGAGCCGGCGGCGATATGAAGCCCATCATAAGAGCACTACTCTGGTTGCTTCGGCAATTTCCACATGATGATGAGGGGTAAAAGAGGGTTTGATGCCTAGCACAACTCAAACATATGCCCCGACGAGCTATGCTCACACACTACCTAGGGGCTCTCAGCGAGTTGAATACCCTTGTAGTGAACATGGCTTGGAAGCCCGGTGTATACACCTAAAACCCCGGATTAACCTGCCTGCATCAAGTAAATCGTGCCGTCCAGGTAAACCTGGTATGACCCGTCGAACGTATCACAAGTCAATCCTTCGGGACCCTGAACTTGGTCACGTTAAATTGACGATCATCAAGTGATTACCCAAGCCAAAATCTTTATGAGATTTTGAACATTGGGTAGCTGTTGACATTGATGATTTGGTTAAATATTGCGGATCATCTTGACAGGCTTTGCTAAAATGGTTATCAGTAGCCTGGCAGCTCATAAAAAGCCTCGAATTTGGAGCCTGGCAGCTCGTAAAAAGCCTCGACTACATGGTCTTATTTGCCCAAAAACTTTATTTTTCATTTTTTATGTTTTCACAAATCTTTTTCTTCAAGGTCATTGGTTCTTCAACCAAGTCCATTGATTCAAGACCGGACACCTACAAGGTTGTCATGACATATATAATCTGGGTCATGAACACCAGTGCTAGTCTACGGTTAAACCGGCATTCACTGTAACCCGGACCAGCTTCATAAAGCCAACAGAGAGCCAAGGGAATCATCAACACTCACGTCTTGGATTACTCGTGCCGGATTACGGTTTTTAGATACACTTAATCACAGGTATGATATATGATGGTATCTTATACACAGTTCAAGTTATTAAACTTCGAATCATGTGCTTGGTAGAATAACCCGTCCGGTGGTAAACTGCCAGGACATTCTTAGCATTGTTTATGCAGATACAGGTAAACATAAACTGTAGACACATTGCAAGCAGGAGATAATCTAGGAATTGCCAATCAAAATAATGCCATGAAGGATAGCAGTGGGACAAAGACAGTATCTCAACTATTCTATTACAAGGCACTTGCAGGCCCAAAATAATATCAGTTTCTTGCAAAGTATTCAGCACATAAGATTAAACCGGAGTCGGTTTAGGATTCTTCCTCGGCTCGCTGTGAAGACTGAGGGTCAGCTTGCTCCGGGTCTTCGTCGACTTCTGGCAGCTGCTGGAAATTAGGAGTGCTCCAGTCAATCTTGGCAAGGGCGCGGAAATATACTTCATCGTTTATGAGTTCTGATGGTTCTATGTCAGGAGCAAAGGTATGCTTATGAACGGGTGGAATCAGATTTTCGGTGTCGTAAATCGGCCGCTCCACCCGCGCATTCTCTAGATCATAACCCGGATGATACCTTGTTAAGATCGCTTCATCGGCAAGCTTACTGGCAAGAGGCCGCATATCTTTGGTCAAAGCGCGAAGGTCTTCAGCAGAGAAGGCTGACCCGTCTTCTTTCATGCTGGGATAACCATTCATGGCCTCCACCGGATCAAAATCGGGAACCCATGCCTTGGCCCGGGTTAACGCCATGAGAGAGCCAGCTCTTGCAGAAGATTTCTTTACTTCAACAAATCAGGTAGGCAAGATGGATAACTTCTCCAGAGTACCTTGGATAGTGGTCGGCGCCGGTTTATTGTGCGACATGGCACTGATGGTCCTCTGAGCATCGGAGTAGAGTTGTTCCACCAAGGTATAAGCAGCTTTCAGTTTCCTCCGTACATCATCCCCAAGATGAGTCACACGCCTCCCTGTGCACAAGTGATGAATAAAGCCGGAGGAGTATAAGATTGCAAGGATAAAAGCATATGACAACAAGTACTCACCAAAGATGGCAGATGTCATATCGTCTATATGCTGCTTTAACCCGGATAACTCCTCCGTCACCGGGTTAAGAGCAGCCTCCGCGTCCTTGGCTCTTTTCTCTCAAGCAGCCCACTGTACCTCCCAAGTGGACCGCTCCGCTTCAAAATCTTTTTTGAGCTTCTCCGTACTCGCTAAAGCAAGGGAAAGCTCTTCCTTGGTTTTAGTTGAAGCAGCCTCTTGAAAGGCCAGGTTATTCCGGAGTTCAGTTGTCTCCGAAGCCCTCTGGTTCAAGTCATCCTGCATAAGACAGAAAATGTTAGAAGAACAGTTCAATCAAAAGTCTCAAGCACACAACAAGTTATGCACTCGACACTTGGGGGCTAATGTACAATTGAAGTGAAAGCAAGCAACTCTTTCAAACAAGTCCCAAAGCACATAACAAGTTATGTCCTTGGTACTTGGGGGCTAATGTAAGGTCATTCTCAAATAAAGAAGAAGTCCCGATTCACCCGCAATGGAGTAAACCGGCCCTTGGGGGCTACGCATGCAAATCAAGTTATTCTTGTTAATCTATCAAAGTCCCGGTTTACCCTAAAGGCTGAACCGACACTTGGGGGCTACAATGGCCTAAAGGTACAATTACAAGATATAAGCATAAATGAAAGGCAAAGGGAAAGAAGTTACCTCATATTTTTCCTTCATCATGTTTACTAAACCGGCCTCGTGGTCACGACTAGTGAAGAGCCGGTTTAGATACCCAGAGTGGAGCTCCTGGGCACTGAGCTGGGCATAGTTAGACAAGTCTGTGCTCCACTTGCCCTTGTCTTCCTGGAGAACTTCCTCTTTGGCAGTGTGTCGGGCCAAGATAACAGGCTCCGCGGGAGCAGTAAAACCTATCCTAGTTATCTCAACATCTTCTGTCGAGACAGCAGTTGGCCTGGGGGGATCATCGGTGCGCACCGGACTAACAGGAGCCGGGCTAGCCCAAGGAGGACTAACCCGGACAGGGCTGGCCGGTTCAGCAGCATTCTCCATGGTGTCGCCCCCCAGAGCAGCAAGATCTTCTTGGTCCATTGGGGAAGGATCATTGAGTGGAACCTCAGCATTCTCTTCCAGAGGATTGACAGTTTCAACATCCTCTGCCGGTTCAGAAGTGTTTCCGGCTGCCGGTTTGTTTAATTTCGCCCTCTTACTAGGCTTGGGCATACTGAAAGATTAAAAGAGTAATGAAAATCGCAAAGTCAAAACGGAAAGGTAAACCGGACGTTTGGAAAGATGACTTACCCGGGAACGGTCTTAAGCACCGGGACTTGGGTGGCAGTTGACTTGCCGGAAGAAGACAGAGGAGCCTCCTGATAGTTGGGATCAGACGGTTTAAGAGGTTTGCGAATAAGACCTGCTTTTGGATGAAGAAGGGTTGGAGTAAGAAAAACCTCTGAGCGGCGTCTGCGAGCTGGCGTGTGGGGTAATCCGGATAATTCAACCACGTGACCACTATGGCGTGTGGTCCGGCGAGCCTCATGCTGCTGTTTCTTCAAAAGAAAGTTGGGATCCAATTGAGCATAAGGGTGAGAAAATGGATATTTCCGGGCTACCCGACGAGTTTTGGGTGGCAACGGTTCTGAATCAGAGGAAAGAGAGATTACCTCGATTTCATCCGCTTTACTACCTTCTGCCCGATCCTGGGAAAGGACATTGTTAGTATAAATACAGACAAAGGTAAGTTGTAAGGTATAAAACCAAGCAGTACCTCAGAAGCCGGATCATCTTCTTCGGGGTTTGAACCGGAAGCGGCGGCAGGTTTCTTCTTATGTTTCTTTATAGCCAAGCTTTTCTTGCGAGTTGGCTTCGCCGGTTTGTCTTGAGCCTTCCTCTTCCAGAAGAGATCATTGGTCTGTGTAAAGGAGTAAAAACATATTGAAGACAAGCAATATGGACGGATTAAAGCAAAAACAAAGGGACAGAAGAATCTTACCGACGGCGGTTTATTGTCCACACAGAAAGGGGCTAAAACGGTTCGGCTGCACTCCTCCAGAGGAATATTCAACATCTTTTTTGCAGACTCAGTAACTTCTTTGTCGGGAAGCACTATAGCTGTGTGACGCTGAGGGTCCTTCGGATTACCAGTATACTCGCACATTAAACCGGATCGCCGGCTTAACGGGAGAATGCTTGAAGAGAGCCAGCAGCGGACAAAGTCAACCCCGGTTAAACCATTGGCTACGAAAGCCCTGAGTTTGGACAGCTGGGGGGCATATTGAGCCCGGTCTTGGGCACTCAAACGCTGCGGGAAGGGGTGATCCGTCGTCAGGCAATAAGGGCGGTAACCCGGCAGTGGATTTTCTCCCTCTGGTGAAGTGTCCTTGCAATAGAACCAAGTCTGGTTCCACTCCTTGGGGTGACTGTGAAGAGTGGCGTGAGGGAAGCTGACATCCTTCCTCTTCTGGATGCTCACACCGCCAAGTTCAGTATGGGGCCCGTCGGAGAATTCAGTCCGGCGATTCAGATGGAAGAAATCCCGGAATAGCTCTACGGATGGCTCCTCGTGCAGATATGCTTCTGAGAAGACTTGGAAGTTGCAGATATTGGATATGGAATTGGGACCTATATCTTGTGGATGGAGTTGAAAATCGGCTAAAACGTCGCGGAAGAACTTTGAACCGGGAGGGCTAAAACCCCGGGCCAGATGATCGAAAAAGACTATGGTCTCACCCTCCTTAGGCTTAGGAGGACACTCTTTCCCAGGGGCCCACCAGTGCAGAACTTCCTTCGGACCCAGAACGCCAATTGAGGCCGCCTCTACTAAATTGTCCTCGGTGATCTGGGACGGAACCCAGTTGCAGGCAACAAACTGTTTCGCCGTGGAAGCCGTCTTTTTCAAAGGAATGCTGAAAGATACAATACAAGATCCGGTTTATGAACTACGCTACAATGAACCGACACATTCTATGAAAGCATTGATCCGGAGCAAGTATGAGCGAGACAGCTACCGGTTTATGAATATAGAAGGAGAAAGTTAAACCGCCAATTACAGGAAGCAGGTCTAAATCTAAACCGTCAGCACGAGTATAAAAGGTACAGGTTATAATTGAACCGGTGACATAAGCGGATAAGTTGCAGATCTAAAGTGTGAGAAACAACTTTCACATGAGTAGTGGTAAAATATGGATCTACAACACAAGGATAAATCAAGATAACTCAAGTCATATCCGTCGAAGACAGCGAAGGTTTCTACAGATCCAATCTAAGCTAGCAGTATTGGAGGAACTAAGGTTATAAAGGTGGAGTGGAGTCATGCGCACGGGAGTTGATCTAAAAAATTTACATCTACAGCTAAGGTACTGCCTACGGGAACGAACTGCGAAGAACAAGGGTTCGTGGGCGAGCTACTATGAAACCCTAGAACCAAGATCTATGGGGAAGAAGAAGTAACGCACCTGAGCAAGAGGAAGGACAGCGACGAAAACTCTGAACGCGCTCAGGTTGATGCAGCGGCCGGGCTTGGTGAAGACGACGAGCTCGAAGAATGGCGGCGGAGGCTTGAGCGTTGGAGGAGAGAGGAAGACGACGAAGCAGAGGGGATAAAAGATGGCCCTCGGCCCTATTTATAGGCCGAAGAGATAAAACGGCAGGCGCAGGAATCGAGGAGACCAAAAATCGGATATGGATTGAGCTGTCGCCTCGTTCTTCGGAGTTTTAATAAATAAAGGTAAAAAGCAGGTGCAAGCATTGAATGCGCGGATGATGTCATGACGGTTCAAAGCGACACAGAGGGATGACGTCATGCCGGTTTACCAAGCATACTGAAGTTGCGGAAATGAAAAGTTGTACAAGACTTTGGAGATTGACATGAACAGGTTCAAATCAGAATCTGGGGCCTAATGTCAGGGATATTACTGCCAGGTATAAACCGTCCAAGAGGGTCCGGTTTAAGTTAACAAGATTGTATTACCAGAAGCCCAACTTAGTATGGAGTACGAGGTTATAGCCCAGAAAGCTTAGAGCCCATACAATAGGGCCCATAACTTGTAAACCGTCATATTATGTAAACTTGGGATGTAAGGTAGAAAGAATAGAGACCGAGGCAGACACGATTATGAGCCAGCCTCGGGACTCTGTAAACCGGACCGGGCGTCACCTCTTATATAAAGGGACGACCCGGCGACGGTTCAAGGACAAGAAACAACAGCTCGAGACACAGGCAAAGCGGATTCGCTCCCTGGTCATCGAAGCCCAAGCAATACCACACCAAACTAGACGTAGGCTTTTACCTTCATCGAAGGGGCCGAACTAGTATAAAATCCCTGTGTCCTTCGTCCGCTTTAACCCCTTTAAGCTAACCCGTAGCGATGGCCTCACGACTAAGTCCTTTTGCTAGGACATCTGTCGTGCTAAATCCACGACACTAGGTAAATTGTTTTTCACTTGGCCGGTTTAACTTTTGTCTTGACTCTTCTGATTTTTCACCATCTTTAACTTTCGCAGTAAACCCAGACCTAGCAAAAAGGCTAAGCCAAATAAACCGGCAGGTGATGACACGATTCCTGAACGGGCCAAAGACCTTGATTTTGCTGAACCTGCTGAAGACGATGCTGATATTCTGCATGATGATCCTCCTCCCATGGATCACGAAGTCTTTGTTGATCAAGGGAGTGATCCAATAGATCGTGACCTTGAACCAGCCAATCCTGCCCAAGCCAACACTGCTCCTGCTAATCCGGCTAAGCACACGGCCGCTTCAACTGAAGATGTTGAAATCACTGGGATCGGCTATACCACTCCTGGTGAACCTGTCGCTTTGTCCAAGCATACTACAAAGGATGAAATTCCCAGCAAGGATAAAGGAAAATGGAGTACTGATTTGTCCAGTTATGCCCAGCTCAGCGCCCAAGAACTCCATTCCGGCTATCTAAACCGACTGTACACTAGCCGTGATCATGAAGCCGGCTTGGTAAATATGATGAAGGAGCGCTATGAGGTAACCTTTCTGCTTTTGACTTGTACTCTATTCTTGATTTAAGTCTTGTAGCTTGCCTTTACTCGATCGTAGCCCCCAAGTGCTGGTTTAGCCCTTTAGGATGAACCGGGACTTCAGAATATCCAGTAGATAGTTTGCTTTTCACATGTGTAGTCCCCAAGGGCCGGTTTACTCCTTTAGGATGAACCGGGATTTCAACTTGTATTCTTGTTATGAACAATGTCACATTAGCCCCCAAGTGTCAAGCGTATAACTCGTTATGTGCTTGGGACTTGACTGAAAAAGGCTTGTTTAACTGCAAATACACATTAGCCCCCAAGTGCCAAGTATATAACTTGTTATGTGCTTGGGACTTTGCTGAAAAAATGCCTCATAAATATATAATGTGCTCTCCTCTTGGCAGACTGACTTAAACCGGAAGAATTCTGAAGTGGCCGAGCTCCGGGATACTTTGAAGTTTCAAGGAACTGCTGCTATCAAAGTCAAAGATGAGCTGACACTTGCTTTAGCATATATAGAAAAGTTGAAGAAGGACTCTGAAAAGGAACGGTCGGATTGGGATGCTGAGAAAGCTATCTTGGAGAAGAGAGCAACTGATGCAGAGGCTGCTCTTAATCCGGTGACAGAAGAATTGTCCGGATTAAAGCAGCAGATAAACGCCATGACCTCTGCTATCTTTGGTAAGTGTTGTTAACATAGCCCTGAATATTGCAGTCCTGCACCGTTCTAGTTTAGCTCATACTTTTTGATGCAGGAAGACGTATTGCTCATCTTGGCAATGATATGCGGAGAAAGCTGAAGGCCGCCTACACTCTGGTAGAGCAGCTGTATTCCGGTGCCCAGAGGATTATCCGCACTGCCTCGCACAATAAACCGGCTCCCACAACGATCAAGGGTACTTTGGAAAAATTATCCATTCTACCTGCCCGCCTCGTAGAGCTGAAGAAGTCGTCTGCAAGGGCGGGTGCTCTGATGGCCTTAACTCGAGCAAAAGCTTGGGTGCCTGACTTTGATCCGGCAGAGGTGATGAACGGCTACCCAAGCATGAAGGAAGACGGGTCAGCATTCTCGAACAACGACTTACGTGCGTTAACAAAAGAAATGCGGCCTCTGGCCAGCAAACTAGCTGATGAAGCTGATCTGTCTCGATATCATCTGGGTTATGATGCTGAAAACATACGGGTCGACCCTCCGGCTTACGAGATTGAAAATCTCTTTCCGCCCGTTCGTAAGCACACATACACTACTGACATTGATCCGTCTGAACTCGTGAACGATGAAGTTGTTTTCAGAGCGCTGACCAAGATCGATTGGACAACCACGGACTTCCAGCAGCTAGAAGAGAACAACGGGGAGTCGAAGCGGGGCGATCCGCAACCTTCAAGCCGAGTTGATGCAGAGGCCTAAACTGGCGCCAGTTTAAATGTTATCTCCCAGCACTTTAGGAAAAAATGATATTCTTTTGGGCTATCCAGCACCTTGTAATATGGTATCTGAAATACTTTATGTTGTCACACATACTGTCCTTTGTATGAGATTGCTTCAACTGGCAACTTTCACAATTATTCCTTGCTTATAATGCTTTTGACGGTTTACTCCACCTGTTTCTGCATAAAACAATGTTTAAACTGTCCTGGCGGTTTATCGCCGGACGGGTCATGATGCCCAAACACATGGTCTAGGTTTATAACCTGAACTGTGTATAAAATATAAAGTATATATCATACCTATGATTAAGTTTTCACGAGTAGCCTTAATCAATAATCGGTAGTAAAGACAATGATGCAAGTTGCAAGTGTTGATGACTCCCTTGACCATTTGCCGGTTTATGATGGAACCGGACCGGGTTATGATAAACTCCGGTTTAACTATAAATAGCACTTGGTGATTTATAATCAGACCAAAATAGGTTATGTAAACGCAGGTGTAGTGGCAACTTATAGTCATCCACTCCCTGAATCAATGGACTTGGATAAACACCAATGACCTTGAAGATAAAAACTGTAGAAAAACCAAAAGAAGTTTTTTTGGCAAATAAGACCGTGTAGTCGAGGCTTTTTACGAGCTGCCAGGCTCCAAATTCGAGGCTTTTTATGAGTTGCCAGGCTACTGACATTAACCATTTCACAAAGCCTGTTAAGATGGTCCTCAATCCTTAACCAAATCATCAATTGAACGTTACCAAGTTCAGGGTCTGTAAAGATTGACTTGTGTATGCGTTCGATGATCGTCAATTTAACGTTACCAAGTTTAGGGTCTGTAAAGATTGACTTATGTATACGTTCGACGGGTCGTACCAGGTTTACCTGGGCGGAGTGACTTACTTAATGCAGGCAAGCTAATCCGGAGTTTTAGGTGTATACACCAGGCTTCCAAGCCATGGCTTGATAGCCTACTACAAGGGTTGTCAACTCGTTGATGCTATGCATCAGGAGCCCCCAGGTAGCATTTGAGCTATGCTCGTCGGGGCCTATGTTTGAGTTGTGCTATGCATCAAACTCTCTTTTGCCCCTCATCATCATGTGGGCATTAATAGCCGGATTACCGAAGCAACCAGAGCTATTCTCTTATGATGGCCTTGGTGTAACCGTCGGTTTAAGAGGCCATAGGAACTCCCTTGCACACAGAAGCTCCCATGTGACAAACACTTAGGAAAAAAGTGGCAGATACCCCGCTTTATCGGGGACGCCGATTTATTATATTGATCATAATATATACATTGCAAATTTATGTACATAAAGCGGAGCCAATGGCTCAGGTGTAGTAAGGACAAAGAAGAGCGATGTTCCACGGCCGTCTGGTCTCCTCCTCCGCAGTACGTGAGTCCTTATGTTCTCGAACGTCGACGAGGTAGTATGATCCATTATGCAGGTTCTTGCTGACCACAAAGGGTCCTTCCCAAGGCGGATATAGCTTGTGCATGTTTGTCTGGTCTTGGATGAGCCGGAGCACTAGATCTCCTTCTTGAAATGTTCTGGTTTTAACCCGGCGACTGTGGTACCGGCGCAGATCTTGCTGATAAATCGCCGATCGAGCTGCTGTCGTGTCACGTTCCTCATCCAGCCGGTCCAACGCATCCTGCCGTGCCTTTTCGTTATCAGGTTCGACGTAAGCCGCCACCCGTGGTGAATCATGACGGATATCACTAGGGAGGACCGCTTCAGCTCCATATACCATGAAGAAAGGCGTGTACCCTGTAGATCTGTTAGGTGTAGTGTTGATGCTCCATAACACAGAGGGTAATTCCTCCACCCAACAACCCGGTGTCCTCTGCAAAGGGACCATAAGTCGGGGTTTAATGCCTCTCAAGATCTCTTGATTGGCTCTTTCAGCTTGACCATTAGATTGAGGGTGAGCTACTGATGATACATCAAGGCGGATGTGCTCTCGTTGACAGAACTCCTCCATAGCCCCCTTGGATAGATTGGTACCATTATCAGTTATAATGCTGTGTGGAAAGCCAAACCGGAAAATCACCTTTTTGATGAACTGAACCGCCGTTGCTGCATCACACTTGTTGACTGGTTCCGCTTCAACCCATTTGGTAAACTTATCCACTGCCACCAAAAGGTGGGTCTTCTTATCTGGGGATCTCTTGAAAGGTCCGACCATGTCAAGCCCCCAAGTCGCAAACGGCCAAGTAATTGGAATCATCCTCAACTCCTGAGCTGGTATATGAGCGCGCCGTGAGAATTTCTGGCAAGCATCACATTTTCTGACCAAGTCCTCTGCGTCGGCATGAGCCGTCAACCAGTAGAACCCATGATGAAAAGCTTTAGCCACCAAAGATTTTGAACCGGCATGATGACCACAATCTCCTTCGTGGATCTCTCTAAGAATATCACGGCCTTCATCTGGCGACACACAACGTTGAAATGCCCCAGAGACGCTGCAATGATGTAATTCTCCATTGACAATAGTCATTGACTTGGCGCCGGACTATTTGTCTAGCCAAGACTTCGTCCTCTGGTAATTCACCTCGGTTCATGTACGCCAGGTAAGGGAGCGTCCAATCTGGAATAACATGAAGCGCCGCCACCAATTGAGCCTCCGGATCAGGAACAGCCAAATCCTCCTCTAAGGGCAATTTCATCGACGGACTGTGCAATACGTCCAGAAAAACATTGGGTGGAACCGGCTTACATTGAGAACACAGCCGGCTTAACACATCGGCCGCTTCATTCTTTCGCCGGTCTATATGATCCACTTGATAACCCTTGAAGTGTCCAGCAACAGTGTCTACCTCTCGTCGATATGCTGCCATAAGTGGATCTTTAGAATCCCACTTACCAGACACCTGTTGAGCCACCAGGTCTAAATCGCCAAAACATTTAACCCGGCTTAAATTCATCTCCTTGGCCATCCGCAGACCATGGAGGAGAGCTTCATACTCAGCTGCATTGTTAGTACAAGGGAACATTAAACGGAGGACATAACAAAACTTATCACCTCGTGGGGAAGTTAATACGACTCCAGCCCCCGTGCCCTCCAGTTGCCTGGATCCATCAAAGTGAATAGTCCAATACGTGTGATCCGGCTTCTCCTCTGGTGCTTGCAGCTCCGTCCAATCGTTGATGACGTCCACCAGTGCTTGGGATTTGATTGCAGTACGGGGCACATATTTCAATCCGTGAGGACTAAGCTCAATGGCCCACTTTGCAACACGACCAGCCGCCTCTCTGTTCTGGATTATATCGCCCAGAGGGGCTGAATTGACCACAGTGATTGGATGACCTTGAAAGTACTGCTTCAGCTTCCGGTTTGCCATGAAGACTCCATATACCAACCTCTGCCAATGCGGGTATCTTTTCTTTGACTCAATGAGCACCTCGCTGATGTAGTAAACCGACCGTTGAACCGGATATTCCTTTCTTGCCTCCTTGCGCTCTACCACGATGGCAACGCTCACTGATCGGGCATTAGCAGCCACGTATAGCAACAGCGGCTCATTATCAACTGGGCAGCAAGGACCGGCGGCTCTGCCAATTGCTTTGTTTAGATCTGTGTAATCAACACACATTTGCCAAGTGTCATTCTTCTTAAGCACCAGTACCGGATTAGCTAACCACTCTGGATGAAACATCTCAATTATAAAGCCTGCCGCCAAGAGCCTAGCCACTTCTTCACCAATTGCCTTGCGCCTTTCTTCATTGAAGCGGCGGAGAAACTGTTTAACTGGTTTAAACTTAGGATTAATATTGAGAGTATGCTCAGCGAGTTCCCTCGGTACACCTGGCATGTCAGAAGGTTTCCATGCAAAAATGTCCCGATTCTCACGGATGAACTCGATGAGCGCGCTTTCCTATTTTGGATCTAGGTTAGCACTGATGGTGAACTGTTTGGATGAATCGCCAGGAACAAAGTCAACCTGCTTGGTCTCATCAGTTGATTTGAACTTCAAGGCCGGATCATGCTATGTGGTTGGTTTTTTCAGTGGAGACATATCTGCCGGATCAACATTATCTTTATAAAATTTCAGCTCCTCAGTCGCGCAAACTGCCTCGGCATAAGCTACATCACCTTCTTCACACTCCAAAGAAATCTTACGGCTCCCATGGACCGTAATAGTTCCCTTGTGGCCCGGCATCTTCAGCTGCAGATAAACATAACAAGGCCTTGCCATAAACTTAGCGTAAACCGGTCGTCCGAACAGGGCGTGATACGGGCTCTTGATCTTTACCACTTCAAAGGTCAAAGTCTCAGACCTAGAATTATGCTCATCTCCAAAAGTGACCTCCAAGTCTATCTTACCAACTGGATACGCCAACTTACCGGGCACCACGCCATGGAAAACTGTGTGGACTGCCGAAGCTTTTTATCTGTCAGCCCCATGCGCCGAAAAGTCTCGTAATACAAAATGTTGATGCTGCTACCTCCGTCCATAAGCACCTTGGTAAACTTATAGCCCCCCCCACCTAAGGTGCCACAACTAGAGCCAGCTCCCCACTCCACACAATGGGCTGTTCTGACCAACGCAGGTAGCGTGGCACCGCCGGTTCAACATAGTGTACTGCCCTCTTGTAAACTTTCTGATCACGTTTACATAAGCTCGTGGTGAAGACGTGATACTGCCCACTACTCAACTGCTTCGGATTACTCTGATATCTGGACTGCTGCTGCTGTTGATTGCCCTAATTGTTATAACCACCCTGGCCATGCTGCTGGTTATGCTGATTGTGCCCGTTCTGGTTGCCGTGATTACTCTGGTTACCTTGGAACCCTGAACCGGATCCACCACCTTGATAACCCGGCCCGTGAAAACCATGTCCTGAACCGCCGGACGGTCCATGATCATACTGGGACCGGCTCATGATTTCCTTCATAATAAAGCAGTCCTTCCAGAGGTGCGTAGCTAGCTTTTCCGGCATGTCGTGCCTTGGGAAAGGTATATTCATCTGGCATTCTAGATTGATAGGCGGCCTCCCATTCCGTGGGGGCGGTCTACCCTTGCGGCGCTGGCCATTCTCCTGAGCATTGGTGTTAGCCACGAAATCCGAACTACTATCCCCTTTACGCTTACCACTATATACTTGATTCGCCGGGTTAGGCTGTGGTGCTTTACCGCTCTTCTTTGCTTTCCCCGACGAATCTTGGTACTTGGCGCTATCTGAGTCTGCATATTTCACCAAGGCGCCCATGAGCATCCCCATGTCATCACAATTACGTTTGAGCCATCCCAACTTTAGTTTTAAAGGCTCAAAGCGGCAATTGCCTTCCAAGGTTATAACTGCTATGCCTGGGTTGATGCTGTTGGAAGAATGCAGGATCTCCGACACTCGACGCACCCAATGGCTTGTTGACTCGTGCTCTCCTTGAATGCAGGCAGCTAAATTGACGATAGACATTGGCTGTTTGCATGTATCTTTGAAGTTATTAATAAACCGGCGACGCAATTCGGCCCATGATCCGATGGAATTGAGTGGCAAGCTTTTCAGCAAAGTGCGAGCTGTACCCTCCAACATCATAGTGAAGTACTTAGCACACGCCGCATCATCTACGTCCAGCATCTCCATTGCCATCTCATAGCTTTCAACCCATGTCTCAGGGGATAAATCCGCAGTATAGTTAGGCACCTTACGCGGTCCTTTGAAATCCTTGGGCAGTTTTACGTTGCGTAAAGCGGGAATAAGACAAGGCACTCCCAAGGAGCTAGACATAACCCCCGGTTCAACTAAGATAGAAGGACGAACCGGCGTTGGCTGACGGGCTTCGTACTGTGCTGCTAACTCGGCCTCCCGGCGCTGCATGCCATGATCCACCACGTCTTGAGCGTTCGCGTCTCCTCCTGCCGGATTATCCCTCCGCGGCGTGTTACGTCTTCGCGCGCTGCTTGACACAGCTGGCTCATCCAGGTGCCTAGTGTAACTCCGGCTTGGGCGAGGGGTGGAGTGAATCCTCTCACGGCTATGAGAATAAGCTTGTTGTTGGGTTAACGCCGTCTCTAGAACTCCTTGGCCCGTCGTGCCTCCACTGCTATAGGAGACGTTCCTTCAATGGGAAGGGCGGCCAGTCGTGAAGCAACGGCAACTATGTTATCCAAGGGGTTGGAGTAATGACCGGGAGGGGTAGGTATATGCTGTGATGGGACAACCTGGCGAGTTGGCTCCGCAGCCTGTGGCTGGACTGACGCTCCTGTGCTCGGCGCTCCTCCCCGGTTTACCTCCGGCTGGTTACTGGTTCCTGCTCCTGGCATGCTAAAAAAGATTTCTTTCTTCGTAAACCGTCGGCAAGCGAGATCGTTGCCTTTTCCTCATTACCTCCTGTGAAGCGGTCTGATCCAACATGAGACGATAAGCCTGAGCGTCCAGCTCGACCTGCTTCGAAACCATCCTGGTATTCTCAACAGCTAGGTCTAATTTGGCTTGATCTATCTGGCCTTTCACTTGAGCGACTTGTGCGTCATGTTGTTCCTTATCGGCCTGGGCTACCTCCGTTGTTAACAGTGCTGTCAAAGTATCGGCCAAGGTGGACAAAGTCTCGGCCGATGATGGACCAGGGCCTCCAGCCCTAGCTCCCGCCGTGTCCGATGTTAACGCCGCTATAGTTGACGACTGCTGCACAGGTTGTGATCCGGCCATGAAGACGACAACCCGGTTTGGTGTAATGCCCCAGATGTAACACTTTCCCTATATGGCAATATATAAACTTTGGCTTCATCAATTCCTTTCCGGGCTCTTCTTTCATTTCGGGTTTCTTCGTTTTGTTGTGTGTGTGTGTGTGCATTTCATCCATGTCATGTTGTCATGTGCATTGCTTTGCATTTGTGTTGTCACTTGCATCCGGTCCCACTCGTCTCTTCCCGTTGTCCGTTTCGAGTTCCGACGCTCTCACACGTGCCCGTGGCATCCCCGAGTCCTTCTTTCGTGTTTGGCCGTGTAACGTTTTCGGAATGACGTGAGACTTGTCGTGCGATGTTGTTTCGGTACGTGTAGGCCGCCTGTCAAGTTTCATCGCGTTTGGAGTTCGTTTGGTACTCCAACGGTTAACCTAGTGGGCTAAAAGAACCTCTTCTTTGAGGCCCAAGACCCCCTCCACAACAGCCCACTAACCCAGCACAACCCTTCCCATCATCTCGGTCGTCGAATTGTGATCGCGTGGCCAAAAACCGCTCCCCATTTGGAGTCTCCTAGATCCTTGTGCCTATAAAAACGCCC
>LR738713.1:809085001-809128084 GCA_902687465.1 Secale cereale
CATGCCATTTTCGTCCAAAAAAACCCTAGCTCCACTCCTCCCTCGCCGCGCCGTACACGTCCGTACGCCGCCGGACGTGTCAAGCGACCTCCGCTCCACTCCGCGGGCGACACGTGGCAGATCCGACCGCCCCGCGCCGCCGGCCCGCGAGCCCGCCGCCGCCGCCATCCGGGCCGAGGCTCCTTCGCCGCCCCGCTCCTTCGCCTCCGCGTCCGCCGCCGATCTCCGGAGAGGCTCCGCGCCGTCGGCCGCCGTGAGGGCCGCCGCGCCCGCCGACTGTCGGCCTCGCCCCGCCGCCCAACCGCCGCATCGCCGCCGGTCCCGAGCCCCTCGCCGCCGGCACCCGTCGTCTGCCGCCCCTCGCCGGCCTCCTCCGGCCCCCTCGCCGCCGGGCCCCTCGCCGGTCGGAGTAGCCGAGGCCGCCGCCGGCCTCCCGCTCTTGAAGCCGCCGGCCCCGATCCAGCCGAACCCTAGCGGGTTCCCGGGTCCGGAGCCCGCGTTGACCCGACCCGCTTGCGCCCGATCCACGTTGACCAGATCTGAGGTGATTTTTTTCCTCTAAGTCCTTTTTGCTTTTTGTTGTCTGATGGCTTCTTGCGATGGCAATAACTTTTAGTGTGCTAGTCCGATTTGTGCATATGATATGTCAAAATGATCGTGGTGATGTGTACTATGTTTTGTTCCATTGTGTCATGCTTGTTTGAGTCCATCTAGATGTCTTAATCATCATGACAAGACTGCTACTTGATATAAACTGCTGCTACTTGTTATTTTCATGCCATGTCTGAGATGTGATAACTTGGTGCATGTTTATCCAAATGTAGCAAATGATATGTCAAAATGTTCATCATGAGATGCTTTACATGTTGGTTGCTCTAGCATGCATGTTAGAGTTCATATTGACATGTTTATCCCTGTTGGAAAAGTGCATGTGGCTATTAGGTTTTGTAACTTGTTACGAGATGCCTAGTTGAGGAGCTCGTTGCTATTAATGTGTTTGTCCCCATGTCACATGCTCATATGTTTTAGATTCTCCATCATGTGTTCTTTGCTGTGGTGCAAACAAATTGCCATGTTATGCTTTACGATGACTTAAACATGCTCGCAAACATGCCATGCTAATGTTACTGTTTTAACACTTAGTGAAATTTCACAAAGTCTGGAATCTGTCATATCCTGATGCTATGTTTGCTTGATGCCCTAGGCAAATCCATGTTAGTTTTGGGGTGGCCATTGATCATTCCTTGCTGTATATGTTATTGCCTATCCATCCATGCCCTCACTTGCTCATTTGGGTTGTTGTAGTTTATTTAATTCTTGCTCCCAAGTTGCTATAAAATATTACTGTTAGGTTTTTAATGTCATGATCAAAATGTTGTAGCTTGTTGCTATTGTTCCATGCCTCCTATGGAGTTGCTCCAATGGAGTTGTTTGCTGTAGGATATGTCTACTTCATATCCATGCTTCTTGTCACCATGTTTGAGTGCTGTAGAGTATAAATTTCTTGCTCCAAAGTTGCTATGTGGCTGTTAATTTCAGCTTTGCGTTGTTTCTTGTTTCGGGTTTATCTTTTAGTCCGTTGCTCCATTTTGAGCAAGTCATATATGAAACTTGTGTCATTTTTCATGTAGATTCATAATATCATCTTGTTAACATGTTTGGAGTATGTTTGCTTGATGTTTGGGTGCATCTTGCACCGTTATCATGCTTATCTTGTTTTGCTCATATCTTTTAGACCGTAGCTCCGTTTTAAACAAACTTTATATGAAACTTGACTAGAATTTCATGTAGATTATCATGGTGCATGTTAACTTGTTGTTTAACAACTTTAACTTAAGGTTTGTTCAGGTCTGAACTAATTTCAAACTATGCATATGAGGACTTACCGGTTTTGTCTTAAGTAGTTTCCGGCCTCATTTAAACTTGTTGTTCTTACGTTGTTTCTCTGTGCTTCCTACTTTGTCATGTTTTGCATCCTAAATAGACTTGTCTTGCATCCTGCTTGCTTGAGCATATTGTCTTGTTCTTGTGTTGTTCTGGTGTGCTTCCTATGTTGTCATGTAATGCATCCTAAGTGCATCTACAGTGCATCATACGTGCATCCTATAGTTTGTGCATTGCACCTTGTTTGATTTCGTGCCTCGTGTGTTCTTGTGTTGAGTAGAGCCAGAAGCCGGGACCGAGTACGAGAACGAGGTTACTACCGAGGTTGAGAACGAGGAGCCGTCTTACGATCCCATCGACGACTTGATGGCTTCTCGCCCCTCGTTGGTTACCCCAAGTGGAAGGTTGAGATGTAGCGTAGCGGCAAATTTCCCTTGGCAAAGGTACCAAGGATTGAATCCCGTGAGACTCTGAGGGTCGACAAGTAGGTGTCAACGGCGCCAGAAACTTAGCGGTTGACGGGACCTGCACACAGATACAGATAACTTTGCTCCCAACGAGTACAGAGAGGTTGTCAATCCCTCCGGCCTTGTTGTTTACAAAGGATCAAACACAAGAGATAATAATGATAGCTATGACTGCAACTAGGAAATAAAAACAGGAAGTAAATAGAAGGTGTGATCAGCAGTGGTAATATGGACCGGGGTCCCATGATGTCCACTAGTGATGTCTCTCTCCAAAAAGACGATACAACAGCAAAGCGAGGTAAACAAATTACAGCTGGGCAACTGACAGGATTATGTGCGCAAACCAATGCTAACTATGCTGCAAAAAAAGGTAGAGGCTCAAAAGCATGGGCGGTACGCCAAGGCAAGTAGACCGAAATCCATCTGCATCTACTACTAATCATCCACCTTGAGATATCTATCCAGAACATCTCGCTGGTATTAAGTTGCGAATCACACCCAAAGTGTAAACTCAAAGCAACAGACAACTGCATTAAAAGAACTTTGCGTAAAGTAAACAATCCTTGCACCCGCAAGTACAAGCACCGTTGTTTTCTCCCTTGTGGCAACAGCACATCCCCTAGACTCATGTTTCTGTCACTCAAGCTAGTCATCAGGGGGCATGAACCCACAATCAAGCATAACGCTCCCTCTTGGAGTTACTACCTACTACTTGGCCAAAGAAATAAACAGCAACGGAGAACATGCAAGAATTACTCAAGAACAAAGATATAAAAGAGGTGAATCAAATATATTACTCAAACACAATCTGAACATAGTCTCATAATGCATCAGATCCCAGCAAACTCAGCAAAGCAACAGCAGAAAGATTACATATGTGCCTCGATCATGTAGGGCAGCTCACGAGGTCTAAACCATGAAGAGCAAAGAGGGGAGGAGAACATCACATAGCTACTGATCATGGACCCATGGTCCAAGGTGGACTACTCACGACTCATCCGGGAAGTGTCCATGGTGGTGGAGAAGCTCCCGGTGGTGGTTCTCCCCTCCGGCAGGGTGTCGGGAAGAGTTCTCCTGATGCTCCCGATCTTGGAAGCGCTGCAGCGGCGGAACAGAGGCGAGATCGCGAAAAAGGGTTCTGTCCTCGAGGGTTTCGGGACGAGAGGGATATATATGCGAAGGGGGGTAGCCAGAGGCGGAGCAGGGGCCCCAGGCGCCCCCCTGGCGCGGCCAGGGGTGGGGCCGCGCCAGGTGGCCGCCTGGGCCTCCCCTGGCTCCCCTCTGGCCCATCTTTGGTTCTTCGCGAAGCTTCCTGTACGCTGATTTTTCCTATATTTTTCCTGGAATTTTTGGAGCACTTTTAATGTGGGGGAAACCTGAAATAGAAAAACAGCAGAAAACAGGAATTGGCACTGTGGTGCACTGAGTTAATAGGTTAGTCCAAATATGATCAAAAGTGTATGGAAGTGCATCAATATCATAGCAATATCACACAAAAGAAGCATGGAGCAAGCAGAAATAATAGATACGTTTTGGACGTATCAACATCCCCAAGCTTAATTCCTGCTCGTCCTCGAGTAGGTAAATGATAACAAGCATAATTTCTGTGGTGACATGCTACCAACCATATAAGAACTTTTTAAGTAAAGCAATCAAGGCATGTAATTCAATTCAAGTCATAACAAGCAAGAGTCTATATTAGCATTGTAACAAGCAACATAAGAACATAAAGGTGCAAGAGCTCTCGATGTCCGTGACTCGAATGTCTCCAAATGGTGTTTGCGTGCAAGAAAGGGGATAGGGATATACGAGAGAGTAAAACATAGTTTTTGTATTGTTGAGAACTTAATCTACTAAAGTTTCACACTTGGTCTTCTTTGGAATCTTATCTTGACTCATCCCCAGACCACTAGCCAGGTACAAGTCAAAATGATCCACTCCCTTTCGATATTTTGAGCACTCATGCAATGGATGAGCGTAAGCAAGAAAGTTGACACTTAGGATGGCAAAGAGAGAAAAATTATGAAGGGGGAAGACAAAAAAAGGTGTGAAAGGCTCACATCAATGAGGACAATCATAGGCGAGAGAAAGCCAAATGATAGATATGATGTGAGGAGTAGGGATTGCCATGCAACGGATGCACATATGAGCTAAGGTAAGCTCTCCAATGGAACTAGTGGGGGTGCATCCAACTTGCTCGCTCAAGAAGACCTAGAGCTCTTTTGAGGAGGCTCATCATTGGAATATACAAGCCAAGTTCTATAGTGTGAAGGTCCCCACATAGCTATATGCATGAATGATAATCTCTATGGAGTACAAGGTATAAGATGAAGTACGAGTGTGGATCTCTCAAAAGGAATAGTAGTGTGCCCCCTTCTCTCTTTTTATTTCTTTTTCTCTTTTTTCTATTTTTTTTTATTTTTTTGTGGCCTCAATGGCTCTTTCTATTTAACTCTCATTTGTCCTCTTTGGGATCTTTTGATTTTGTCCTCTTTGGGATCTTTTCCTCACTTTAGGGGCAACACTCTATAAATTACAAGAAGTATAGAAGATCTTTCACACTTTACAAGAGTACTCAACATAAAGAAGATGAAACTATCATGATGTATGCAAATGTATGCCTCTGCCGGTGTAGCAGGATATGCAATGATACTAGCGCGTCATGTAGCAATGATTAGGGCAAGGCCCAACTAGCATGCGGCTCATCGATCAAGCAAAAGCATGTATGACATGAAGATCAAGTCATGAGAAGATGGATGTTGCATGGCAATGTATCTCGGAAAGGCTATGGAAATGCCTTGATAGGTAGGTATGGTGGCTGTTTTGAGGAAGGATATAATGAGGCTTATGATGACAGAGCGTATCGTGCCAAGGATTTGGATGCACCGGCGAAGTATGCGCCAACTCTCGAGGTGAGAAAGGGCAATGCATGGTACCAAAGAGGCTAGAAAAATATGGCTAGGTGGAAGTGTCAACTTTCGAATACTCACATTAGTCCGAAGAACTCATGCACTTATTATCGGTAACTCTCAATCTAATTAGGAGGTTCACAAAGAGACAAGTACCCCGAGGAGGAGTGTATGGGGGTTTGGTTATCCTTGCGCATCCTCGACTCATGGTACGTGAGTGTACTCTAATATTCGATCCCTCCAAAGATTAGTGATCCATCTAGTAGCTAAAGTTCTCAACTATTTTGTAGGTTTTCGAAAATAAACACGGATTGCCCAAAATACGACATCTATCACTAATAGGCTAAAGCTCTTGACACCAAAAGTTCAGACATTACTCATGGCAATACCTCAAAACTATTGCAAGTTACTACTAAAATTAAATAGCAACCTCAATTACCTACTTTAAGTTAAGACACACAACTCAGTGCAACAGGCAAACTCTCTTAACAAGATAAACATGAAAACTCAAGAGGGTTCAGCAACTAACTAAACAAAAGCTCTTTAAAAAGAAAAGCATGAAAACTAAGAGCTAAACATGACAGCAGCTATGGAAAGACAAAGAACACACACAGCAAAGATAAGCATGAAAATCCTATGTTGTGTTCTAGGTTGAAGTGGAGCGTGTTTCTCTCCCACACAAAGAAAGCTGGGTTCTAACTTGTTATGAACAGCAAGCAAAGCTAAAGAAAACTAAAAAAAAGAAACTAAGAGCAAGACGCTCCAAGCATAGCACATAACGCATGAAGTGATAAGAATATAGTGGAACGAAAGACGAACTGATAATTGTTGATGGAGAAGGGGATGCATGGGGGCATCCCCAAGCTTAGACGCTTGAGTCTTCTTGAATATTTCTTGGGGGTGCACGGGGGCATCCCCAAGCTTGAGCGTTTGACCCTCCTGAATCTTCTTTTATCATCTTCTCTCGCACACTTGAAAACTCCCTTCATACATAACTCATCATAATCTGATTAGCGAGGTTAGTATCCACAATAAAATAATTTTTCCCTATTGGAAATGAAGATAATCTTGAAGAGCTACTGTTTCTCAAGATTGCCAAAAGGTTTTTGCAAAGAAAAAACAAGCTCAAGGTTTGCAAAACGAAGAAAAGGCAAAACAGGACAGAATCTGTGAAAAACAGACCAGCAGGTAGTAAATAATTTTTTCGGGGCACTTCTGCAACTCAATTCAAAAAACTCAGAACAGACGCTCGAAAGCCAATTGTATAGAGCACGCTGTCAAAAAAATTCAGATCAAAAAGATGATCTGGTTATTTTATTCGAATTTTTCTGTCCAAGGACAGAATCTGTTTTCTGGACAGCACGTCACAACTTTTGAACTTTCTTGCAGTCGGAGGCTAAACTTGGCACAAAGCTGAAAAGAAAAGATACAATGATGATGCTACTGTAGTAACAAACATCAAGACACAACAAAAGCAAAATAAAACCTAATTCGTTGTGGGCTGCCTCCCAAAAGCGCTTTCTTTTATGCCTTTAAGCTAGGCATGATGCAAAAAGATCAAGTTGTATCAATTGAACCATCATCAAGATCATCAGAAAGCTCTTCAATAGTACAACTAGTCTTAAGAGGACTTTCAAATAAAGGCCTAATAAAGATACTTCTAGGAAGAAAACCAAAAGGTGGAAAGTCAATGGGAGATTCATTTATAAATTTATCAAAGAGAGGTATTTCTTCCAAAGTCTTCACAGTTTCAACCCCTTTGGCAATAGATGGATTACTTTTGGAACGAGGAGCCTTTGGAACGTAAACGAACTTAGGTTCCTTCTTTGTCGGAGTTTCTACCTTTTTGGCTTTGATTGAGGAGAAAGTAGTTCCTAAAGTGTCAAAGATTTCCTCAATCTTGTCTATCCTAGAAGAATCCAAGTCATGGGATTTGATGGTCTCCAAAGTTTTGAGAATTTTATGCATGGAGCTATCAAGCCTATTCAAATTCCCTTGGATCTTACGGTCCAACTCATTTATCTTATTAATGCTTGGCATCTCTAGCTCTATCTTTTCAAGTTTTTTCATAATGTGAGCTAGGGTAATGTCCCCTTGAATGCTAACAACAGGGGGATTTCCAACAAGATTTTCCATAATACTAAGAGATTCCCAAACTAGGGCTTCTAGGAAATTTCCATTGATAGCAGAATCAAGAATAAACCTATTCCAAGAAGTAATTCCAACATAAAAATTTCTAAGCAGGATAGTAGTAGATTGCTGCTTGGTGGCTCTTTTTTGAGAATCATTAATTCTATACCAAGCATCTTTTAGACTTTCACCACCTCTTTGTTTAAAGGTGAGCACTTCTGCCTCACCAAAGGCAAAAGGACCAGACATAATGCCAACTAAAAGCAAGATAACTATTTTTGTGATTTTTGGTAAGGGACACTAAAGCAAAAACTGAAAGGTAAACTAACAAGACTAAAAAGCAAAGATAAAAGATAGCGTGTAACTCCCCTATCTTGAAGAGTGGAGTCCCCGGCAACGGCGCCAGAAACTTGCTTGATGGCTTCTCGCCCCTCGTTGGTTACCCCAAGTAGAAGGTTGAGATGTAGCGTAGCGGCAAATTTCCCTTCGCAAAGGTACCAAGGATTGAATCCCGTGAGACTCCGAGGGTCGACAAGTAGGTGTCAACGGCGCCAGAAACTTAGCGGTTGACGGGACCTGCACACAGATACAGATAACTTTGCTCCCAACGAGTACAGAGAGGTCGTCAATCCCTCCGGCCTTGTTGTTTACAAAGGATCAAACACAAGAGATAATAATGATAGCTATGACTACAACTAGGAAATAAAAACAGGAAGTAAATAGAAGGTGTGATCAGCGGTGGTAATATGGACCGGGGTCCCATGATGTTCACTAGTGATGTCTCTCTCCCAAAAGATGATAAAACAGCAAAGCGAGGTAAACAAATTACAGCTGGGCAATTGACAGGATTATGTGCGCAAACCAATGCTAACTATGCTGCAAAGAAAGGTAGAGGCTCAAAAGCATGGGCGGTACGCCAAGGCAAGTAGACCGAAATCCATCTGCATCTACTACTAATCATCCACCTTGAGATATCTATCCAGAACATCTCGCTGGTATTAAGTTGCGAATCCCACCCAAAGTGTAAACTCAAAGCAACAGACAACTGCATTAAAAGAACTTTGCGTAAAGTAAACAATCCTTGCACCCGCAAGTACAAGCACCGTTGTTTTCTCCCTTGTGGCAATAGCACATCCCCTAGACTCATGTTTCTGTCACTCAAGCTAGTCATCAGGGGGCATGAACCCACAATCAAGCATAACGCTCCCTCTTGGAGTTACTACCTACTACTTGGCCAAAGAAATAAACAGCAACGGAGAACATGCAAGAATTACTCAAGAACAAAGATATAAAAGAGGTGAATCAAATATATTACTCAAACACAATCTGAACATAGTCTCATAATCCATCAGATCCCAGCAAACTCAGCAAAGCAACAGCAGAAAGATTACATATGTGCCTCGATCATGTAGGGCAGCTCACGAGGTCTAAACCATGAAGAGCAAAGAGGGAAGGAGAACATCACATAGCTATTGATCATGGACCCATGGTCCAAGGTGGACTACTCACAACTCATCCGGCAAGCGTCTGTGGTGGTGGAGAAGCTCCCGGTGGTGGTTCTCCCCTCCGGCAGGGTGACGGGAAGAGTTCTCCTGATGCTCCCGATCTTGGAAGCGCTGCGGCGGCGGAACAGAGGCGAGATCGCGAAAAAGGGTTCTGTCCTCGAGGGTTTCGGGACGAGAGGGATATATATGCGAAGGGGGGCAGCCAGAGGCGGAGCAGGGGCCCCAGGCGCCCCCCTGGCACGGCCAGTGGTGGGGCCGCGCCAGGTGGCCGCCTGGTCCTCCCCTGGCTCCCCTCTGGCCCATCTTTGGTTCTTCGCGAAGCTTCCTGTACGCTGATTTTTCCTATATTTTTCCTGGAATTTTTGGAGCACTTTTAATATGGGGGAAACCTGAAATAGAAAAACAGCAGAAAACAGGAACTGGCACTGTGGTGCACTGAGTTAATAGGTTAGTCCAAATATGATCAAAAGTGTATGGAAGTGCATCAATATCATAGCAATATCACACAAAAGAAGCATGGAGCAAGCAGAAATTATAGATACGTTTTGGACGTATCACGACTCGACAGGCAAGATGACCTGACCCAGATATCATTACTATCTTTGCCTATTGCTAGATGTCTCGCTCTTTAGCTTATTGCCTCGATGCCCATGTTTGTCTGTCAGCCTCCTATTGTAACCATGAATCGGTCTAACCACCCAACCTATGCAAACCTTTGATTGGCTACGTAGGCTTCGCTCAGCCCCTCTTATAGCTTTGCTAGTTGCAAGAGAAGATTTGAAGATTCTCGCTTCATGTTGAAGTATTTGTTGGGATATCACACTATATAAACTCTTAACTAAATCATCTATATATTGGTAATGGGTGGAAGGCTAAGCCTCTTGCTTGGTGATTTGTTCCACTCATGCCGCCCTAGGAACCGTATAAACCGGTGTTATGTTCCTTGATTTTGCGTTCCTCACACGGTTGGGGTTATGGGACCCCCTCGATAAACCGCTTAGCGCTAAGTCTTTTCCAGCAAGTCCCAACATTGGTACTATTTGCCTAAACAACTAAAAACTTGCATAGGGAGTTATAAACCCTCTTCTTAATCAACAACCCGGGCCAGTGCTCCACATGAGTGTTGGTCCAAACTGGGGGTCCTGCAGGGCCACCTTGGGGGAACCCGAGGGCTGGTAAAAACCTGTAGCATCGCCCATCCGGTCGTCGCCTGAGACGAGATACGCGCGGCTACTATCAGGGTGTCGGCACGCCGGGAGGATTTGCTGGATTAGTCTTACCTTAGTCGGAGTATCTTGAGCACGGGATTCCGAGAATACTCGGGCCTTCCACCTTGGAGTTGCGACTCCGCGGATCGTGGGCTTGTAATGGGCCAAGTTGGAACACCCGTGCAGGGTTTTGAACTTTCGAAAGCCGTGCCCGCGGTTATGTGGCAGATGGGAATTTGTTAATATCCAGTTGTAGAAAACTTGACACCATATTCAGAACACACTACCAGCGTGAGTAACCGTGATGGTCATTTTCCGAAAGGGGTTCGGGAAGTGAACACGGTGGGGTTATGATTGACGTGCTTAGATAGGATCACTTCGTGATCACTTTGACGCTCGTGGCACTTCTCTTCTCGCTCTTAACACGTAAGCTAGTGCTAGTGCAGCTGCAACCTTTTATCTTTCTTCAGCCTTGTTCCACACCCAAGGCTTGGATAGTTTTGTTACCCGGGAACGGGATTGCTGAGTCCTCCGTGGCTCACAGATTCTACACCACACCAGATGCAGGTACTATGGTGAACTACTCAGGTGACGGCACAGAGCTGTACTGGGAGTACGATGAAGAACGTAGTCGATACTATGTGCACTATCCCGATGATTAGTAGTGGTTTCTACTAGGGGCGATTCGAACCTGTGGCTTTATGTATTTGGTATCTTTCATTTGGATCTTCACCCGTAGTCGGGTTGTGATGTTATTTGGATGATGATTTGCTTATGTAATGAATTGTGTGACGTGGCGAGTGTAAGCCAACTATCCTTTTGCAATTTCATCCCTATTTTTACATGAGTCGTGCAAAGATACCAAACTTGAGATCATTCCAGAATGGGCTTATACCTTTAAGTCATGCCTCGACACGTAGGAGGTATAGTCCCATCCTAGGCATTACAAGTTGGTATTCAGAGCCTTCTCCGACCTAGAAGCCCCCACTGATTGATCGAATCGTTGACGGTTGAGTCTAGGCACACACTTAAAATGTTTTGAGTCCTACATATATATATATATATATATATATATATATATATATATATATATATATATATATATATATATCGGAGAGTAGGATTTCTTTTCCTCCTCATCTCTTTTCACTCTGGTGAGGACTCCTGACGATTACTCTTGTCTCTTCTACTCTCAAATTTTCACCAAAAATTTTTTAGGAATCTCGCGAGTATTGTTTGGAGTTTTCTGATGTCTTTATGACGAGAACATTGTTCTTGATGCCTCCTGTCATTTAGGGGTTGTGGCAGTGCCCCGGGGAGTTGAGCTCTGAGGTGTTGTCGTCACAAATATATCGCAGCAGTTCTGGAATACTTAAGACGGCCGATATCGAAAACTCTCCTATGCGGTTAGTGGCAAGATAACCCCGACATCACCCAGTACTGGGGAGGTAGTTCAGGAGTATTGCCATAGCTTGTATAGTAGATGTGTTTCGAAGGTCCGTGGTAGACGGTTTCCGGAAATAACTGGTTATGTGTTGAAGGATGGATACAGCTGGATGTAGGATTAGAGTTGAGTGCGTGATGCTTCCCCTGTATCCCCAACACCTGATTGCATAACTGGAAACTTTCGGAAATTAATAGGTGGGTTCATCTTGTAGTTCGTAGGCATTCTTCCAACGAATGCATGATATGGAGTTCAGGGTTCTACATTGAGTGAAGTAGTTTTATGGGCGTTGTTCCGATCGGGAGTTGCATCTTAAACGGTCCTTGGCTATGCTGATCCGGGGATTGCAAAACCCTTTTGTAACACGTTCCATAAGCTTTCAGCACGAATTTGTCGAACGAAGCTTCTATCTTGTATTTGTTCTATCTGCTCCTTGTTGTTTTTATTTACCTTTTGTTCTCCCAAGTGGCTTCTCGTGAAGATTGTTGTTACTATTAAACTGTGGATTACATTCATTCATCTTGTTCGAATGTTCTTGTGAAGACTATGTTGCAATTTCTAGCCGTTGATTCAGCTTATATATTCTTTCAATCAATGGCTAATAGTTGTCATCTCATTCAGGATGGCTCCTAAAAAGGTTCCCAACGCTAACCCAGAGGGTGAAGAGGTTCCTGATCGTCCTCTTTCCCCTCCTCCTCCGTCTGAGGCCTGGAGAGCAATTATGCAAGCGACGAATCAGAACACCCAGATGCTTATGCAAATGATGCAGAACATTCAAGCAAATCAGGGTGCTCGTGGGAACCAAGGCCAAGGCAATTTGTTCAACCAACCTCACTTTGCTACGCTCAACCAGTTCTTGGCAAACCAACCAAAGGCATTCAGTTACTGTGTGGACCCTCTAGATGCTGAAGACTGGATAACAGATATCAAGAAGCATTTCGAGTGCAGTAACGTCAGGCCCGAGGACTATGTGAAGTTTGCAGCCTTCCAACTCAAGGACCAAGCCGCTGATTGGTGGCAGCAGTACAAGGACTCCAGAGAAGGACGTGTAATCTCCTGGGATGATTTCTGCAAGGACTTTCGTTCTCACCACATTCCAACCACTGTTCAAGATATCTTCCGATATGCCGATAAATCGGCCGATTTATCGCTTACCACTGTGTGACCGATAAGATAAATCGGCCGATAAATCAGCCGATATGGCGATAAATTGGCCAATATGCCGATAAACTGGCTGATTTACTCCTTATCATGGGTCGACCGATAAGTTCCCGATAAGCGATATCCCCAACATTGATTCCAACAAGTGTCATCGAGGGTATGCGTGAGCAATTCCGCAACCTGAAGCAAGGCTCAATGACTGTCTACCAATATAATGTCAAGTTCCAGAACCTTGCCCGCTATGCCAAGAAAGACATCCCAGATGCCAAGAGCAAGATCTATCAGTTCCGTGGTGGTCTGAAGGATGAACTCCAACTAGCTCTCACCTTGTTCGAGCCTGATGAGTTTGATCAATTCTATAACATGGCACTTAAGCAAGAGGCAGCCCGGCTCAAGATGGAAGCTTCCAAAAAGAGGATCAGAGACGATGTTCACTCCTCCTCTTCTTCTCAAGTGGTCGCAAAGCAACAGAAGTTTTGGCTTCCACCTCCTCCAGTGATCCGAGCTCCCAACAACAACAAGAAGAATTCTGGTGGGCGTGGTTTCTCCCACCCACCCAACCCAAGCAACCAGTCAAAGAATCATTTTCAAGCTTCCAAGTCAAGTGCTCCTTATCATCGTCCTCTCTCCGAAGTGGTTTGCAACAAGTGCACTCAGAAGGGTCATTATGCTAACAAGTGCCCCAACCCAAGGCGCCTTCCGCCTCCTCCACCTGTCAGCACTGCTATTGTCAAGCACAATCCAAAGGCAGCAAGAGTGAATCTAATGAATGCAGCTCAAGCAGAGAATTCTTCAGATGTCATACTTGGTAACCTTCCAGTCAACTCTATTCCTGCAAAAGTGTTGTTTGATTCAGGTGCATCATGTTCTTTCATGTCATATCCATTTCCAACCAAGCATAATGTTGTCACCAAAAATTTGCCAAGGGAGTTATCAATTATTTCTCCGGGGAGACGAATGCATTCTAGTGTGTATGCTCCGGATGTATCTATTCGCATGGGTGATTACCGCTTTCTGGCTTCTCCGGTTGTTCTCGGCAACTCCGACATTGACCTTATTCTCGGGATGGATTGGCTTTCCCAACATGATGCTCACATTGATTGTGCAAATAAGGAAGTCAAGATTACTCATTCCGATGAAGACGTGATTATCTTCGCCTCTCGAGATAACACAATCAGGCTATTCTCTCTCAATGACAAGGGCGAGATTAATGCCATCTCTCAAATTCCGGTGGTCAATGAATATGAAGATGTTTTCCCTGAAGAACTTCCAGGCATGCCTCCACATTGTCAAGTTGAATTCGTCATTGAACTCGAGCCTGGTACTAAGCCAGCATGCCGGCTTCCGTACAAGCTTTCCCCTGAAGAGTTGAAGGAGTTGAAGAAACAGCTCGATCAGCAAGAGCGTATGGGTCTAATCAGGCCTAGCACTTCTCCTTGGGGCTGTGGTGTCTTATTTGTCAAGAAGAAGGATGGCACGGAGCGTCTTTGCGTTGATTACCGGCCATTGAACAAGAAGACAATAAAGAACAAGTATCCGCTCCCCAACATCAATGAATTGTTCGAGCAGCTCAAAGGAGCTAAAGTTTTCTCAAAGCTCGATCTCCGGATGGGTTATCACCAGATCCGTATCCGAGAAGAAGATATTCACAAGACTGCATTCAGAACCAGCTACGGCTCCTATGAATATACAATCATGTCTTTTGGCCTCGCTAATGCTCCACCCACCTTCTCGAGAATGATGCACTACATATTCAACCCCTACACCAATGAATTTGTGCTTGTTTATCTGGATGACATCTTGGTATTCTCCAAGAATGAAGAAGATCACGAAAAGCACCTCCGTCTGGTTCCAGACAGACTTCGTGAACATAAATTCTATGCCAAGTTCTCCAAGTGCGAATTCTGGCTCGATAAGGTCTTGTATCTGGGCCATATCATCTCCGCTGACGGTATTGCGGTCAACCCCGAGAAAGTTGAAGCGATTGTCAACTGGGAACCTCCTCAGAACGTCAAGCAACTCTGAAGCTTTCTTGGTCTTGCTAGCTATTGCAGAAGGTTCATTGAGAACTTCTCCAAGATTGCCAAGCCTCTCTCCAACTTGTTGCAGAAGAATGTCAAGTACAACTGGTCTCCGAATTGTGATGTGGCATTCAGAACTCTCAAAGAAAATCTCATCTCTGCTCCAGTTCTTACCCCTCCAGATGAGTCCAAGCCCTATGAAGTATTCTGTGATGCTTCTCTTCAAGGACTTGGTGGTGTGCATGCAAGACAAGAAAATTGTGGCATACACCTCTCGTCAATTGAAGCCAAGTGAGAAGAACTACCCCACACATGATCTCGAGCTAGCAGCTGTGGTACACGCCTTGATCACGTGGAGACACCTTCTGTTGGGCAGAAAAGTTGACATTTTCACCGATCACAAGAGCTTGAAGTACATCTTCACACAGCCGAACCTGAACCTTCGCCAGACTCGTTGGGTTGAAATGATCCAAGAGTATGATCCAAGCATCGAATACACACCTGGAAAGGCCAATGTCATTGCAGATGCCATGAGCAGAAAGCCATATTACAACAGTCTCCTTATCAAGCCGTTTCAGCCTGAGCTTTGTGAAGCATTCAGGAAGCTCAACCTCCAAGTTGTTCCGCAAGGCTTTCTTGCAAATCTTCAAGTTGCTCCTACCTTGGAAGATCAGATCCGTGAGGCCCAACTCAGTGATGCTATGGTGCAGAAAGTGAAACATGGTATTGCAAAGGGTACTCCCAAATACAAGTGTTATCGCGTTGATGAGAGAGATACCTTGTTCTTTGAGGACAGACTTGTGGTTCCCAAGGGTGATCTCAGGAAGCTCATAATGAACGAAGCACATGACTCCCTCCTCTCGATTCATCCTGGAAGTTCCAAGATGTACCAAGACCTCAAGCAATCTTACTGGTGGACTCGCATGAAAAGGGAGATTGCCCAATTCGTGAATGATTGTGATGTCTGCAGAAGAGTGAAGGCAGAGCATCAACGTCCAGCCAGTCTTCTCCAACCTCTTCCTATTCCCGAGTGGAAATTCGACCACATTGAAATGGATTTCGTCACTGGGTTTCCCAAGTCCAAGAAGGGGAATGATTCTGTATTTGTGGTGATTGACAAGCTTACCAAAGTAGCTCACTTCCTTCCAGTCAAAGAATCCATCAATGCAGCTCAGCTGGCAGAGTTGTACACTTCCAGAATTGTGTCCTTACATGGCATTCCTCAAGTTATCTCCTCAGACCGTGGAAGTTTGTTCACATCCAAGTTCTGGGACTCCTTTCAGTCTGCCATGGGCACTAAGATCCGTTGCAGCACTGTGTTTCACCCTCAGACTAGTGGTCAAGTCGAGAGAGTGAACCAGATTCTAGAAGACATGCTCAGAGCTTGTGTCATCTCTTTTGGCATGAAGTGGGAAGATTGCCTTCCGTTTGCTGAGTTGTCTTACAACAACAGTTTCCAAGCAAGTGCCGGCAAAGCTCCGTTTGAAATCCTCTATGGCAGAAAGTGTCGTACTCCTCTCAACTGGTCCGAGACTGGTGCACGTCAACTTCTTGGCAATGATTTGATCTCAGAAGCCGAAGAAATGTGCAAAGTCATACGTGAGAATCTCAAGGCCGCTCAGTCGCGTCAAAAGAGCTACTATGACGGAAAGCATCGTGATTTGGCTTTCAATATTGGGGATCATGTCTATCTCCGTGTTTCTCCTATGAAAGGCACCCAAAGATTTGGTATCAAAGGAAAACTTGCGCCTAGATACGTGGGCCCTTTCAAGATCCTTGGCAAAAGAGGCGATCTAGCCTATCAACTTGAGCTCCCTTCCAACTTCGCTAATGTTCATGATGTGTTTCACGTGTCTCAACTCCGCAAGTGCTTCAAGACACCTGAACGCACCATTCCGTTCGAGGAGATTGATCTTCAACAAGACTTGTCTTATCGCGAGCACCCCGTTGCTATTCTTGAAGAAACCGAGCGCAAGACCCGCAACAAGTCAATCAAGTTCTTGAAAGTTAAGTGGTCACACCATACCGACCGAGAAGCTACGTGGGAACGAGAAGATCACCTTCGTTCCGAGTATCCTTCCTTCTTCTAGTCCTAGATCTCGGGACGAGATCTTTTCGTAGTAGAGGAGAGTTTGTAATGCCCCAGATGTAACACTTTCCCTATATGGCAATATATAAAGTTTGGCTTCATCAATTCCTTTCCGGGCTCTTCTTTCATTTCGGGTTTCTTCATTTTGTCGTGTGCGTTTGTGCATTTCATCCATGTCATGTTGTCATGTGCATTGCTTTGCATTTGTGTTGTCACTTGCATCCGGTCCCACTCGTCTCTTCCCGTTGTCCGTTTCGAGTTCCGACACTCTCACACGTGCCCGTGGCATCCCCGAGTCCTTCTTTCGTGTTTGGCCGTGTAACGTTTCCGGAATGACGTGAGACTTGTCGTGCGATGTTGTTTCGGTACGTGTAGGCCGCCTGTCAAGTTTCGTCGTGTTTGGAGTTGGTTTGGTACTCCAACGGTTAACCTAGTGGGCTAAAAGAACCTCTTCTTTGAGGCCCAAGACCCCCTCCACAACAGCCCACTAACCCAGCACAACCCTTCCCATCATCTCGGTCGTCGAATTGTGATCGCGTGGCCGAAAACCGCTCCCCATTTGGAGTCTCCTAGCTCCTTGTGCCTATAAAAACGTCCCCCCATGCCATTTTCGTCCAAAAAAAAACCCTAACTCCACTCCTCCCTCGCCGCGCCGGACGTGTCCAGCGACCTCCGGTCCACTCCGCGGGCGACACGTGGCAGATCCGACCGCCCCGCGCCACCGGCCCGCGAGCCCGCCTCGGGCCCGTCGCCGCCGCCATCCGGGCCGAGGCTCCTTCGCCGCCCCGCTCCTTCACCTCCGTGCCCGCCGCCGATCTCAGGCGAGGCTCCGCGCCGCCGGCCGCCGTGAGGGCCGCCGCGCCCGCCGACCGCCGGCCTCGCCCCGCCGCCCAACGGCCGCATCGCCGCCGGCCCCGAGCCCCTCGCCGCCGGCACCCGTCGTCCGCCGCCCCTCGTCGGCCTCCTCCGGCCCCCTCGCCGCCGGGCCCCTCGCCGGCCTCCTCCGGCGCCGTCGCCGGCCGGAGTAGCCGAGGCCGCCGCCGAGCCGCCGGCCTCCCGCTCTCGAAGCCGCCGGCCCCGATCCAGCCGAACCTTAGCGGGTTCCCGGGTCCGGAGCCCGCGTTGACCCGACCCGCTTGCGCCCGATCCACGTTGACCAGATCTGAGGTGATTTTTTTCCTCTAAGTCCTTTTTGCTTTTTGTTGTCTGATGGCTTATTGTGATGGCAATAACTTTTAGTGTGCTAGTCCGATTTGTGCATATGATATGTCAAAATGACTATGGTGATGTGTACTATGTTTTGTTCCATTGTGTCATGCTTGTTTGAGTCCATCTAGATGTCTTAATCATCATGACAAGAGTGCTACTTGATATAAACTGCTGCTACTTGTTATTTTCATGCCATGTTTGAGATGTGGTAACTTGGTGCATGTTTATCCAAATGTAGCAAATGATATGTCAAAATGTTCATCATGAGATGCTTTACATGTTGGTTGCTATAGCATGCATGTTAGAGTTCATATTGCCATGTTTATCCCTGTTGCAAAAGTGCATATGGCTGTTAGGTTTTGTAACTTGTTACGAGATGCCTAGTTGAGGAGCTCGTTGCTATTGATGTGTTTGTCCCCATGTCACATGCTCATATGTTTTAGATTCTCCATCATGTGTTCTTTGCTGTGGTGCAAACCAATTGCCATGTTATGCTTTAAGATGACTTAAACATGCTCGCAAACATGCCATGCTAATGTTACTGTTTTAACACTTAGTGAAATTTCAGTAAGTCTGGAATCTTTCATATCCTGATGCTATGTTTGCTTGATGCCCTAGGCAAATCCATGTTAGTTTTGGGGTGGCCATTGAGCATTCCTTGCTGTATATGTTGTTGTCTATCCATCCATGCCCTCACTTGCTCATTTGGGTTGATGTAGCTTATTTAATTCTTGCTCCCAAGTTGCTATAAAATATTACTGTCAGGTTTTTAATGTCATGATCAAAATGTTGTAGCTTGTTGCTATTGTTCCATGCCTCCTATGGAGTTGCTCCAATGGAGTTGTTTGCTGTAGGATATGTCTACTTCATGTCCATGCTTCTTGTCACCATGTTTGAGTGTTGTAGAGTATATATTTCTTGCTCCAAAGTTGCTATGTGGCTGTTAATTTCAGCTTTGCATTGTTTCTTGTTTCGGGTGTATCTTTTAGTCCGTTGCTCCGTTTTGAGCAAGTCCTATATGATGATACGTCCAAAACGTATCTATAATTTATGCTTGCTCCATGCCACTTTTGGGTGATATTGCTATGATATTCATACACTTCCATACACTTTTGATCATATTTGGACTAACTTACTAATCCAGTGCACCCCAGTGCCAGTTTCTGTTTTCGGCTGTTTTTGTATTTCAGGTTTTCACGTTTCGAGAACTGCCCAGAAAAATCCAGAAAAATTATATAAAAAATCAGCATTCCGGAAACAACCCTGCGTCCGAAGGGCAGCCTGGGGGGGCCACCAGGGCTCCAGGCGCCCTGGCGGTGCCCCCCCTGGGCCGCGCCGGGGGGGCGCCTGGGCCCCCCCGAAGCCCGTCCGGTGCCCCCCTTTGGCATATATTTAGAGGGACCTCCGAAACCCTCAGAGAAGGAACTCTTTTCGCGATCCCATCTCTGTTCCGCCGCCGCCGCCGCTTCCAAGATCGGGAGCACCAGGAGAACTCTTCCCGGCACCCTGCCGGAGGGGAGGATCACCACCGGGAGCTTCTCCACCACCATGGACACCTCCCGGATGACTCGTGAGTAGTCTCCCTTGGACCATGAGTCCATGACCAGTAGCTATGTGATGTTCTCCTCCCGTTCTTGTGCTTCACTAATTAGTCCTCGTGAGCTGCCCTACATGATCGAGGCACATATGTAATCCTTATGTTGTTGCTATGTTGAGTTTGCTGGGATCCGATGGATTATGAGATTATGTTCAGATTGATCTTGAGTAATATATTTGATTCACCTCTTTTATATTTATGTTCATAAGTAATTCTTGCATGTTTTCCGTTGTTATTTTACTACTTTGGCCGAGTAGTAGGTAGTGACTCCAAGAGAGAACGTTATGCTCGATTGTGGGTTCATGCCCCTCGATGACTAGCTTGAGTGACAGAAACATGAGTCTAGGGGATGTGTTGTTGCCACAAGGGGGAAAACAACGGTGCTTGTGCCCGCGGGTGCAAGGATTGTTTACTTTACGCAAAGTTCTTTTAATGCAGTTGTCTGTTGCTTTGAGTTTACACTATGGGTGGGGCTCGCAACTTAATACCAGCGAGATGTTCTGGATAGATATCTCAAGGTGGATGATTAGTACTAGGCATTGATGGATTTCGGTCTACTTACTTTGGCGTACCGCCCATGCTTTGAACCTCAACCTTTCTTGCAATGTAGTCAGCATTGGTTTGCGTTCGTGGTCCTGTCAATTGCCCAGCTGTAATTTGTTTACCTCACATAGCTGTTTTATCGTCTTTTGGGAGAGAGACATCACTAGTGAACATCATGAGACTTCGGTCCTTATTACTATCATTGATCACATCCGCTATTTACTTTTCGTTATTATTTACTATTGCAAACACTATCTATCACTACTATCATCTGCTTTTAATCCTTTGTGAACTACAAGGCCGGAGGGATTGACAACCTCTCTGTACTCGTTGGGAGCAAAGTTATTTGTATCTGTGTGCAGGTCCACGTTGATTGCTAATTGCGCCGTTAGCAGTTGACACCTACTTGTTGAACCTAGGAGTCTCTGGGGATTCGATCATTGGCATCTTTGCTAAGGGAAAACACTTCTACAATACTGCATCTTACACCTTCCACTTGGGGTAACCAACGAGGGGTTCGAGGCCCATCAAGGAGTATTTTCTGGCGCCGTTGCCGGGGACTCCACTCTTCAGGATAGGGGAGTTGCACGCTATCTTTTACCTTTGCTTTTTAGTCTTGTTAGTTTACCTTTCAGTTTTTGCTTTCAGTATCTTTTATCAAAATTCACAAAAAATTATTTACCTTTCTGTTAGTAGTCCTTTCTGTTTAGCCAAACATGTTAGGATTTGGTGCTTTGAGGGAATCAGAAGTTCTAGATTTCCATCAAAGGGATGGAACACTTCCCTCGAAAGAAGATCAAGTTACCTTTTGAGTCCGTTGTACGGGCTAGCTATCCTTTTACTCTTGATAAAACTTGATCTCTATGCATTATGCCTAGCTTAAAGGCATAAAAGAAAGCGCTTTTGGGAGGCAGCCCACATGAATAAAGTTTTTGCTTTTTGTTGTGTCTTGATGTTGTTTACTGCTGTAGCATCATCATTGTATCTTTGATTTTCATATTTGTGCCAAGTATAGCCTCTGATTGCTAGAAAGTTCAAAAGTTGTGAGGTGCTGTCCAGGAAACAGATTCTGTCCTTGGATAGAAAAATTCGTATAAAATCACCAGATCATCTTTTTGGTCTGAATTTTTTCGACAGCGTTCTCTATATAATTGTCTTTCGTGCGTCTGTTCTGAGTTTTTTGATTTGAGTTGCAGAAGTATCCCGAACAGATCAATTACTACCTGCTGTTCTGTTTTTCACAGATTCTGTCCTGTTTTGCCTTTCCTTCACTTTGCAAATCAAGAACTGGCTTTTTCTTTGCAAAAACCTTTTGGCAATCTTGAGAAACAGTAGAACTTCAAGAATATCTTTATTTCCAGCAAGGTATAATTATTTTATTAAGGGTACTAACCTCGATAATCAGATTATGATGAGTTATGTATGAAGGGAGTTTTCAAGTGTGCGAGGGAAGATGATAAAAAAGATTCAGGAGTGTCAAGCGCTCAAGCTTGGGGATGCCCCCGTGCACCCCCAAGAAATATTCAAGGAGACTCAAGCGTCTAAGCTTGGGGATGCCCCCGTGCATCCCCTTCTCCATCAACATTATCAGTTCGTCTTTCGTTCCACTATATTTTTATCACTTCATGTGTTATGTGCTATGCTTGGAGCGTCTTGCTTTTAGTTTTCTTTTTAGTTTTTCGTAACGAGTCGGAACTCAGCATTCTTTATGTGGGAGAGAAACACACTCCACTTCTACCTAGAACATAACATAGAATTTTCATGTCTATCTATGTTGTGTGTGTTCTTTGTCTTTTAATAGCTACTATCATGCTCTGCTCTTAGTATTCATGCTTATCTTTTCAAAGAGCTTTTGTTTAGTTGGTTGCTTGAACTCTCTTTAATTACCATGCTCACCTTATTAAGAGAGTTTGCTTCCGTTGCATTGGTTAATGTGTCTATGATAAAGATGCTACTTGCATAATGGTGATACGTCCAAAACGTATCTATAATTTCAGCTTGCTCCATGCCACTTTTGGGTGATATTGCTATGATATTCATACACTTCCATACACTTTTGATCATATTTGGACTAACTTACTAATCCAGTGCACCCCAGTGCCAGTTTCTGTTTTCGGCTGTTTTTGTATTTCAGGTTTTCACGTTTCGAGAACTTCCCAGAAAAATCCAGAAAAATTATATAAAAAATCAGCGAACCGGAAACAACACTCCGTTCGAAGGGCAACCTGGGGGGGGCCACAGGGGCTCCAGGCGCCTTGTGGGTGCGCCCCCCCCCCTGGGCCGCGCCGGGGGGGCGCCTCGGCCCCCCGAGGCTCCCCCGGTGCCCTACTTTGGCATATATTTAAAGGGTTCCCCGTAACCCTCGAAACAGGACTTCTTTTCGCGATCCCATCTCTGTTCCGCCGCCGCCGCCGCTTCCAAGATCGGGAGCACCAGGAGAACTCTTCCCGGCACCCTGCCGGAGGGGAGGATCACCACCGGGAGCTTCTCCACCACCATGGACGCCTCCCGGATGACTCGTGAGTAGTCTCCCTTGGACCATGAGTCCATGACCAGTAGCTATGTGATGTTCTCCTCCCGTTCTTGTGCTTCACTAATTAGTCCTCGTGAGCTGCCCTACATGATCGAGGCACCTATGTAATCCTTATGCTGTTGCTATGTTGAGTTTGCTGGGATCCGATGGATTATGATATTATGTTCAGATTGATCTTGAGTAATATATTTGATTCACCTCTTTTATATTTTAGTTCATAAGTAATTCTTGCATGTTCTCCGTTGTTATTTATTGCTTTGGCCGAGTAATAGGTAGTGACTCCAAGAGGGAACGTTATGCTCGATTGTGGGTTCATGCCCCTCGATGACTAGCTTGAGTGACAGAAACATGAGTCTAGGGGATGTGCTGTTGCCACAAGGGGGAAAACAACGGTGCTTGTGCCCGCGGGTGCAAAGATTGTTTACTTTATGCAAAGTTCTTTTAATGCAGTTGTCTGTTGCATTGAGTTTACACTATGGGTGGGACTCGCAACTTAATACCAGCGAGATGTTCTGGATAGATATCTCAAGGTGGATGATTAGTAGTAGATGCAGATGGATTTCGGTCTACTTACTTTGGCGTACCGCCCATGCTTTGAACCTCAACCTTTCTTGCAATGTAGTCAGCATTGGTTTGCGTTCGTGGTCCTGTCAATTGCCCAGCTGTAATTTGTTTACCTCACATAGCTGTTTTATCGTCTTTTGGGAGAGAGACATCACTAGTGAACATCATGAGACTCCGGTCCATATTACCATCAGTGATCACATCCACTAATTACTTTTCGCTATTTTATTTACTATTGCAAAACACTATCTATCACTACTATCATATTGCTTTTAACCCTTTGTGAACTACAAGGCCGGAGAGATTGACAACCTCTCTGTACTCGTTGGGAGCAAAGTTATTTGTATCTGTGTGCAGGTCCACGTTGATTGCTAATTGCGCCGTTAGCAGTTGACACCTACCTGTTGAACCTAGGAGTCTCTGGGGATTCGATCCTTGGCATCTTTGCTAAGGGAAAACACTTCTACTTACTGCATCTTACACCTTCCACTTGGGGTAACCAACGAGGGGTTCGAGGCCCATCAAGGAGTATTTTCTGGCGCCGTTGCCGGGGACTCCACTCTTCAGGATAGGGGAGTTGCATGCTATCTTTTACCTTTGCTTTTTAGTCTTGTTAGTTTACCTATCATTTTTTGCTTTAGTTCCTTTTTATCGAAAATCACAAAAATAGTTATCTTGCTTGCTTACTACTATGGGTTCCACCGAGAACACCAAGTTGTGTGACTTCACTAGTCACAACAACGATGACTTTATCAGCACACCTATCACTACACCTGCCACTTCAGCACCTTCATATGAAATTAAACCTGCTTTACTTAACTTAGTCATGAGAGAACAATTCTCCGGTGCTGGAGATGATGCCGCTTTACACTTGAACAACTTTGTAGAACTTTGTGATATGCAAAAGTACCAAGAAATAGATGGTAATATTGTTAAGCTTAAGCTTTTTCCTTTCTCCTTGAGAGGAGGAGCTAAAATTTGGTTTCAGTCTTTGCCTAGAAATAGCATAGATTCATGGGACAAGTGCAAAGATGCTTTTATAGGAAAATACTATCCACCTGCTAAAATTATCCAACTTAGAAGTAACATCATGAATTTTAAACAATTGGATAATGAACACGTTGCCCAAGCTTGGGAACGTATGAAGTCTCTTATCAAAAACTGCCCTACTCACGGTTTGACTACTTGGATGGTTATCCAAACTTTTTATGCAGGCTTGAACTTTACCTCGCGGAACTTGTTAGATTCGGCCGCGGGAGGAACTTTTATGTCAACTACACTTGGTGCTGCCACGAAGCTTCTCGATGAGATGATGACTAACTATTCCCAATGGCACACCGAACGCGCTCCAACAGGTAGGAAGGTAAACTCTGTCGAGGAGATTTCCTCCCTCAATGAAAAAGTTGACTTAATCATGTCTCTACTTTCGAAGCAATCTACTGTTGATCCTCGTTATGATCCTTTGGATTCAGTGATTGCCGATGCTTATAGGAGTAACTTTGGTAGTAATTCTAGATCGTATGACAATGCTTATCCTACTACCAGTAACTCTTTCCAAAAAGATAGAGATTTACCTGGCTATGAGAAACTGCTAGAAATAGAGAAGGCCACTAAGAATTACATGCACAACCAATATGAACAAAACAAAACCTTCTCGAGGCAATTAAATGAGCATACTGCTATCTTGCAAGACATTAGTAGACGATTAGAGAACATAAATATTGAGATTTCTAACCTCCAGACTAGACTCACTATCACTGAGACCCAAGTTTCCAATATGTCCCACACACAAGCTACTTTGATAAACCAAATGGCAGCTAAACCCAAAGTGGTTGCATCCCTAAGGGAGGAAGAGGAAAGAATTAAGAGCCTTCCTACCCACCACACTGTTGCTACTATCCAAGTTGTTGAGGATGTTCACACTCTTAGCACCCAATGTACTCCTGGTCCCAATGGACCTATTAATGGTGATGCTATAGAAACTACCAAACAGGTGAGCCTTAAGGACACCACTACCACTTTACTTGATGCTCGTGACCTTGATTTTGATAATTGCACTCTTACAGAAGTTATTGATTTCCTTCACAAAATGTCTAGAGATCCCCGCACTAGCACGCTTAACCTTGCCTTCACAGAGCATATCACTAATGCTCTCATCAAAGCTAGGGAGGAGAAACTCAGAGTAGAAGCCTCCATACCTAGAAAGCTAGAGGATGGTTGGGATCCTATGATAAAAATTTATTTGAATGACTTCTCTTGTTATGCATTATGTGATGTTGGTGCTAGTACCTCTGTTATGCCCAAAAGGATATATGATATGCTTAAATTGAAACCTTATGATTCTTGTTCTTTTGGTGTTCGTCTCGTTGATTCTTCCATAAAGAAACCTTTGGGGAGGATCGACGATGTTCTTATTGTTGTCAATGATAATTATGTGCCCGTTGATTTTACTGTTATGGATATTGAATGTGATCCTTCATGTCCAATTATTTTGGGACGTCCCTTTTTGCGCACCGTTGGTGCTGTCATTGACATGAAAGAGGGTAATATAAAATTTCAGTTTCCTCTCAAGAAAGGGATGGAACACTTCCCTCGTAAGAAGGTCAAGTTACCTTTTGAGTCCGTTGTACGGGCTAGCTATTCTTTTACTCTTGATAAAACTTGATCTATGCATTATGCCTAGCTTAAAGGCATAAAAGAAAGCGCTTTTGGGAGGCAGCCCACATGAATAAAAAATTTGCTTTTGTTGTGTCTTGATGTTGTTTACTGTTGTAGCATCATCATTGTATCTTTGCTTTTCATATTTGTGCCAAGTATAGCCTCTGATTGCTAGAAGGTTCAAAAGTTGTGAGGTGCTGTCCAGGAAACAGATTCTGTCCTTGGATAGAAAAATTCGTATAAAATCACCAGATCATCTTTTTGGTCTGAATTTTTTCGACAGCGTTCTCTATATAATTGTCTTTCGTGCGTCAGTTCTGAGTTTTTTTATTTGAGTTGCAGAAGTATCCCGAACAGGTCAATTACTGCCTGATGTTCTGTTTTTCACAGATTCTGTCCTGTTTTGCCTTACCTTCACTTTGCAAATTAAGAACTTGCTTTTTCTTTGCAAAAACCTTTTGGCAATCTTGAGAAACAGTAGAACTTCAAGAATATCCTTATTTCCAGCAAGTTATAATTATTTTATTAAGGGTACTAACCTCGCTAATCAGATTATGATGAGTTGTGTATGAAGGGAGTTTTCAAGTGTGCGAGGGAAGATGATAAAAAGATTCAGGAGTGTCAAGCGCTCAAGCTTGGGGATGCCCCCGTGCACCCCCAAGAAATATTCAAGGAGACTCAAGCGTCTAAGCTTGGGCATGCCCCCGTGCATCCCCTTCTCCATCAACATTATCAGTTCGTCTTTCGTTCCGCTATATTTTTATCACTTCATGTGTTATGTGCTATGCTTGGAGCGTCTTGCTTTTAGTTTTCTTTTTAGTTTTTCATAACGAGTCGGAACCCAGCATTCCTTTATGTGGGAGAGAAACATGCTCCACCTCTACCTAGAACATTACATAGAATTTTTCATGTCTATCTATGCTGTGTGTGTTCTTTGTCTTTTAAATAGCTACTATCGTGCTTCGCTCTTAGTATTCATGCTTATCTTTTCAAGAGCTTTTATTTAGTTGGTTGCTTGAACTCTCTTTAATTACCATGCTCACCTTATTAAGAGAGTTTGCTTCCGTTGCATGGGTTAATGTGTCTATGATAAAGATGCTACTTTCATGATGGTGCTTAGTAGTTCAGGTTTTCTTATGGTTAATCTCAGATAGCTAGGGGGTTCCCAATGTGTTATTGGAGTACCAACTTGGTTTGTTTGCCTATGATGTGGTATGGTTTAGTAATATCTTCCTTTGAGAATTTATTTTGATTGACTTGGCGTATGCTCACGCATATTCAAGACTGTAAAGAAAGTCTGTCAAGCCTTGATGATCTTTTATTTCTAAGTAGCGATATAACTACCATGCCTGATTCAATATTGCTTTGTCGCTCTGCATGATTATGACCGTCATTGCTCTCTTAGTTGGTCGCTCCCAGTCTTTTGCTAACCTCCACCTGCACTAAGCAAACCAACCATGCAATACATAGCTCATGGGAAAGTAGCCTAAAAACTATTGTGGTAAAGAATATGTTGCTTATGTATCTTATCTCTTATGAGTTGCTTGCTGAGCGGTAACCATGTTTCTGGGGACGCCATCAACTGTCACACTTTTGTTGAATATCATGTGAGTTGCTATGCATGTTCGTCTTGTCTGAAGTAAGGGTGATTTGCCGTGGGTTGAATTAATATGCATATTGTTAGAGAAGAACATTGGGCCGCCAACCAAAGCCATGCATCATGGTGGAAGTTTTAGCTTGGACCTTAATCCTCAATCTCTCATGAGAATATGCTTATGCATTAAAGAGGAGTCCATCATCTATTTTCTATGTTGTCCCGGTATGGATGTCCTCAGGTTGAGATCTATCAAAAACGAGAAATCAAATGCGATCTATCTCCTTGGACCTTTGTACAGGTGGCATAGAGGTACCCCTTTGTGACACTTGGTTAAAACATATGCAATTCAATGATAACCCATGGGGATCCGAGCTAATTAGGACAAGGAGCGAGCACTATTAGTATTCGATGCATGAGGCTTGCAACTTATAGGATGTTTTATACATGACACATATGAAGTACTACTACCGTTGACAGAATTGCTTCCATGTTCCAAAATAAAAAGCTCTAGCACTTCAAGCACCAACTACTGAGAGCATGATTGTCATTCTGAGTGTAATGTGCATTGTCCCAAAGTAGCATTGTCTTTTGCATGATTGTGATATCGTTTATTCTGAAATGACTGTATCTAGTCATCACTTAAACCTTGAAGGTGCCCCTGCACTTATGTTTTGCATCACTAAAGGGGGCAAGCTAGATATCACTTGATCATATCTGCACATCATGTTCATTGCAAATCTTTTTGATGTTTCAGTTTCATGTTGTAAAACTTTCAGTCATTTGTGATTTTCTCTTGAGACAACTTAGTTACTTTAGAATCATTGTCTCAGTAAGCTTTTGTCATATGACTATGAGAAAGTCCTATATGGTTAATAGCATGTCACCACAGAAATTATTTTTGTTATCATTTACCTACTCGAGGACGAGCAAGAATTAAGCTTGGGGATGTTGATACGTCCAAAACGTATCTATAATTTCTGCTTGCTCCATGCCACTTTTGGGTGATATTGCTATGATATTCATACACTTCCATACACTTTTGATCATATTTGGACTAACTTACTAATCCAGTGCACCCTAGTGCCAGTTTCTGTTTTCGGCTGTTTTTGTATTTCAGGTTTTCACGTTTCGAGAACTGCCCAGAAAAATCCAAAAAAATTATATAAAAAATCAGCGAACCGAAAACAACACTGCGTCCGAAGGGCAACCTGGGGGGGCACAGGGGCTCCAGGCGCCCTGTGGGCGCCCCCACCCCCCTGGGCCGTGCCGGGGGGGCGCCTCGGCCCCCCGAGGCTCCCCCGGTGCCCTACTTTGGCATATATTTAAAGGGTTCCCCGTAACCCTCTAAACAGGACTTCTTTTCGCGATCCCATCTCTGTTCCGCCGCCGCCGCCGCTTCCAAGATCGGGAGCACCAGGAGAAGTCTTCCCGGCACCCTGCCGGAGGGGAGGATCACCACCGGGAGCTTCTCCACCACCATGGACGCCTCCCGGATGACTCGTGAGTAGTCTCCCTTGGACCATGAGTCCATGACCAGTAGCTATGTGATGTTCTCCTCCCGTTCTTGTGCTTCACTAATTAGTCCTCGTGAGCTGCCCTACATGATCGAGGCACCTATGTAATCCTTATGTTGTTGCTATGTTGAGTTTGCTGGGATCCGATGGATTATGAGATTATGTTCAGATTGATCTTGAGTAATATATTTGATTCACCTCTTTTATATTTTAGTTCATAAGTAATTCTTGCATGTTCTCCGTTGTTATTTATTGCTTTGGCCGAGTAATAGGTAGTGACTCCAAGAGGGAACGTTATGCTCGATTGTGGGTTCATGCCCCTCGATGACTAGCTTGAGTGATAGAAACATGAGTCTAGGGGATGTGATGTTGCCACAAGGGGGAAAACAACGGTGCTTGTGCCCGCGGGTGCAAGGATTGTTTACTTTACACAAAGTTCTTTTAATGCAGTTGTCTGTTGCATTGAGTTTACACTATGGGTGGGACTCGCAACTTAATACCAGCGAGATGTTCTGGATAGATATCTCAAGGTGGATGATTAGTAGTAGATGCAGATGGATTTCGGTCTACTTACTTTGGCGTACCGCCCATGCTTTGAACCTCAACCTTTCTTGCAATGTAGTCAGCATTGGTTTGCGTTCGTGGTCCTGTCAATTGCCCAGCTGTAATTTGTTTACCTCACATAGCTGTTTTATCGTCTTTTGGGAGAGAGACATCACTAGTGAACATCATGAGACTCCGGTCCATATTACCATCATTGATCACATCCACTATTTACTTTTCGCTATTTTATTTACTATTGCAAAACACTATCTATCACTACTATCATATTGCTTTTAACCCTTTGTGAACTACAAGGCCGGAGAGATTGACAACCTCTCTGTACTCGTTGGGAGCAAAGTTATATGTATCTGTGTGCAGGTCCACGTTGATTGCTAATTGCGCCGTTAGCAGTTGACACCTACCTGTTGAACCTGGGAGTCTCTGGGGATTCGATCCTTGGCATCTTTGCTAAGGGAAAACACTTCTACTTACTGCATCTTACACCTTCCACTTGGGGTAACCAACGAGGGGTTCGAGGCCCATCAAATGGTGCTTAGTAGTTCAGGTTTTCTTATGGTTAATCTCAAATAGCTGGGGGGGGTTCCCAATATGTTATTGGAGTACCAACTTGATTTGTTTGCTTATGATGTGGTATGGTTTAGTAATATCTTCCCTCAAGAATTTATTTTGATTGACTTGGCGTATGCTCACGCATATTTAAGACTGTAAAGAAAGTCTGTCAAGCCTTGATGATCTTTTATTTCTGATTAGCGATATAACTACCATGCATGACTCAATGTTGCTTTGTCGCTCTGCATGATTATGACCGTCATTGATCTCTTAGTTGGTCGCTCCCAGTCTTTTGCTAACCTCCACCTGTACTAAGCAAAATAACTTTGCAATATATAGCTCATGGGAAAGTAGCTTAAAAACTATTGTGGTAAAGAATATGTTGCTTATGTATCTTATTTCTTATAAGTTGCTTGCTGAGCGGTAACCATGTTTCTGGGGACGCCATCAACTGTCACACTTTTGTTGAATATCATGTGAGTTGCTATGCATGTTCGTCTTGTCTGAAGTAAGGGTGATTTACCGTGGGTTGAATGAATATGCATATTGTTATAGAAGAACATTGGGCCGCCAACCAAAGCCATGTATCATGGTGGAAGTTTTAGCTTGGACGTTGATCCTCAATCTCTTATGAGAACATGCTTATGCATTAAAGAGGAGTCCATCATATATTTTCTATGTTGTCCCGGTATGGATGTCCTCAAGTTGAGATCTATCAAAAACGAGAAATCAAATGCGATTTATCTCCTTGGACCTTTGTACAGGTGGCATAGAGGTACCCCTTTGTGACACTTGGTTGAAACATATGTAATGCAATGATAACCCATGGAGATCCGAGCTAATTAGGACAAGGTGCGAGCACTATTGGTATTCGATGCATGAGGCTTGCAACTTATAGGATGTCTTATGCATGACACATATGAAGTACTACTACCGTTGACAAAATTGCTTCCATGTTTTCAAAATAAAAAGCTCTAGCACATAACCTTTATTTTACTCTTATGTTGAAGCATCAACTACTGAGAGCATGATTGTCATTCTGAGTGTAATGTGCATTGTCCCAAAGTAGCATTGTCTTTTGCATGATTGTGATATCGGTTATTTTGAAATCATTGTATCTAGTCATCACTTAAACCTTGAAGGTGCCCCTGCATTTATGTTTTGCATCACTAAAGGGGGCAAGCTAGATATCACTTTATCATATTTGCACATCATGTTCATTGCAAATCTTTTTGATGTTTCAGTTTCATGTTGTAAAACTTTCAATCATTTGTGATTTTCTCATGAGGCAACTTAATTACTACAGATTCATTGTCTCAGTAAGCTTTTGTCATATGACTATGAAAAAGTCCTATATGGTTAATAGCATGTCACCACAGAAATTATTCTTGTTATCATTTACCTACTCGAGGACGAGCATGAATTAAGCTTGGGGATGTTGATATGTCCAAAACGTATCTATAATTTCTGCTTGCTCCATGCCACTTTTGGGTGATATTGCTATGATATTCATACACTTCCATACACTTTTGATCATATTTGGACTAACTTACTAATCCAGTGCACCCCAGTGCCAGTTTCTGTTTTCGGCTGTTTTTGTATTTCAGGTTTTCACGTTTCGAGAACTGCCCAGAAAAATCCAGAAAAATTATATAAAAAATCAGCGTTCCGGAAACAACCCTGCGTCCGAAGGGCAGCCTGGGGGGGGCCACCAGGGCTCCAGGCGCCCTGGCGGCGCCCCCCCCCCCTGGGCCGCGCCGGGGGGGCGCCTGGGCCCCCCGAAGCCCGTCCGGTGCCCCCCTTTGGCATATATTTAGAGGGACCTCCGAAACCCTCAGAGAAGGAACTCTTTTCGCGATCCCATCTCTGTTCCACCGCCGCCGCCGCTTCCAAGATCGGGAGCACCAGGAGAACTCTTCCCGGCACCCTGCCGGAGGGGAGGATCACCACCGGGAGCTTCTCCACCACCATGGACACCTCCCGGATGACTCGTGAGTAGTCTCCCTTGGACCATGAGTCCATGACCAGTAGCTATGTGATGTTCTCCTCCCGTTCTTGTGCTTCACTAATTAGTCCTCGTGAGCTGCCCTACATGATCGAGGCACATATGTAATCCTTATGCTGTTGCTATGTTGAGTTTGCTGGGATCCGATGGATTATGAGATTATGTTCAGATTGACCTTGAGTAATATATTTGATTCACCTCTTTTATATTTATGTTCATAAGTAATTCTTGCATGTTCTCCGTTGTTATTTTACTGCTTTGGCCGAGTAGTAGGTAGTGACTCCAAGAGGGAACGTTATGCTTGATTGTGGGTTCATGCCCCTCGATGACTAGCTTGAGTGACAGAAACATGAGTCTAGGGGATGTGATGTTGCCACAAGGGGGAAAACAACGGTGCTTGTGCCCGCGGGTGCAAAGATTGTTTACTTTACGCAAAGTTCTTTTAATGCAGTTGTCTGTTGCTTTGAGTTTACACTATGGGTGGGGCTCGCAACTTAATACCAGCGAGATGTTCTGGATAGATATCTCAAGGTGGATGATTATTAGTAGGCATTGATGGATTTCGGTCTACTTACTTTGACGTACCGCCCATGCTTTGAACCTCAACCTTTCTTGCAATGTAGTCAGCATTGGTTTGCGTTTGTGGTCCTGTCAATTGCCCAGCTGTAATTTGTTTACCTAACATAGCTGTTTTATCGTCTTTTGGGAGAGAGACATCACTAGTGAACATCATGAGACTCCGGTCCTTATTACTATCATTGATCACATCCGCTATTTACTTTTCGTTATTATTTACTATTGCAAACACTATCTATCACCACTATCATCTGCTTTTAATCCTTTGTGAACTACAAGGCCGGAGGGATTGACAACCTCTCTGTACTCGTTGGGAGCAAAGTTATTTGTATCTGTGTGCAGGTCCACGTTGATTGCTAATTGCGCCGTTAGCAGTTGACACCTACTTGTTGAACCTAGGAGTCTCTGGGGATTCGATCCTTGGCATCTTTGCTAAGGGAAAACACGTCTACAATACTGCATCTTACACCTTCCACTTGGGGTAACCAACGAGGGGTTCGAGGCCCATCATATGAAACTTGTGTGATTTTGCATGTAGATTCATAATATCATCTTGTTAACATGTTTGGAGTATGTTTGCTTGATGTTTGGGTGCATCTTGCACAGTTGCCGTGCTTATCTTGTTTTGCTCATATCTTTTAGACCGTAGCTCCGTTTTAAACAAACTTTATATGAAACTTGACTAGAATTTCGTGTAGATTATCATGGTGCATGTTAACTTGCTGTTTAACAACTTTAACTTAAGGTTTGTTCAGATCTGAACTAATTTCAAACTATGCATATGAGGACTTACCGGTTTTGTCTTAAGTAGTTTCCGGCCTCATTTAAACTTGTTGTTCTTATGTTGTTTCTCTGTGCTTCCTACTTTGTCATGTTTTGCATCCTAAATAGACTTGTCTTGCATCCTGCTTGCTTGAGCATATTGTCTTGTTCTTGTGTTGTTCTGGTGTGCTTCCTATGTTGTCATGTAATGCATCCTAAGTGCATCTGCAGTGCATCCTAAGTGCATCATACGTGCATCCTATAGTTTGTGCATTGCACCTTGTTTGATTTCGTGCCTCGTGTGTTCTTGTGTTGAGTAGAGCCGGAAGCCGAGACCGAGTACGAGAACGAGGTTACTACCGAGGTTGATAACGAGGAGCCGTCTTACGATCCCATCGACGACTCGACAGGCAAGATGACCTGACCCAGATATCATTACTATCTTTGCCTATTGCTAGATGTCTCGCTCTTTAGCTTATTGCCTCGATGCCCATGTTTGTCTGTCAGCCTCCTATTGTAACCATGAATCTGTCTAACCACCCAACCTATGCAAACCTTTGATTGGCTACGTAGGCTTCGCTCAGCCCCTCTTATAGCGTTGCTAGTTGTAGGAGAAGATTTGAAGATTCTTGCTTCATGTTGAAGTATTTGTTGGGATATCACACTATATAAACTCTTAACTAAATCATCTATATATTGGTAATGGGTGGAAGGCTAAGCCTCTTGCTTGGTGATTTGTTCCACTCATGCCGCCCTAGGAACCGTATAAACCGGTGTTATGTTCCTTGATTTTGCGTTCCTCACACGGTTGGGGTTATGGGACCCCCTCGATAAACCGCTTAGCGCTAAGTCTTTTCCAGCAAGTCCCAACATTGGTACTATTTGCCTAAACAACTAAAAACTTGCATAGGGAGTTATAAACCCTCTTCTTAATCAACAACCCGGGCCAGTGCTCCACATGAGTGTTGGTCCAAACTGGGGGGTCCTGCAGGGCCACCTTGGGGGAACTCGAGGGCTGGTAAAAACCTGTAGCATCGCCCATCCGGTCGTGGCTTGAGACGAGATACGCGTGGCTACTATCAGGTTGTCGTCACGCCGGGAGGATTTCCTGGATTAATCTTACCTTAGTCGGAGTATCTTGAGCACAGGATTCCGAGAATACTCGGGCCTTCCACCTTGGAGTTGCGACTCCGCGGATCGTGGGCTTGTAATGGGCCAAGTTGGAACACCCCTGCAGGGTTTTGAACTTTCGAAAGCCGTGCCCGCGGTTATGTGGCAGATGGGAATTTGTTAATATACGGTTGTAGAAAACTTGACACCATGTTCAGAACACACTACCAGCGTGAGTAACCGTGACGGTTATTTTCCGAAAGGGGTTCGGGAAGTGAACACGGTGGGGTTATGATTGACGTGCTTAGATAGGATCACTTCGTGATCACTTTGACGCTCGTGGCACTTCTCTTCTCGCTCTTAACACGTAAGCTAGTGCTAGTGCAGCTGTAACCTTTTATCTTTCTTCGGCCTTGTTCCACACCCAAGGCTTGGATAATTTTGTTACCCGGGAACGGGATTGCTGAGTCCTCCATGGCTCACAGATTCTACACCACACCAGATGCAGGTACTATGGTGAACTACTCAGGTGACGGCACAGAGCTGTACTGGGAGTACGATGAAGAACGTAGTCGATACTATGTGCACTATCCCGATGATCAGTAGTGGTTTCTACTAGGGGCGATTCGAACCTGTGGCTTTATGTATTTGGTATCTTTCATTTGGATCTTCACCCGTAGTCGGGTTGTGATGTTATTTGGATGATGATTTGCTTATGTAATGAATTGTGTGACGTGGCGAGTGTAAGCCAACTATCCTTTTGCAATTTCATCCCTATTTTTACATGAGTCGTGCAAAGATACCGAACTTGAGATCATTCCAGAATGGGCTTATACCTTTAAGTCGTGCCTCGACACGTAGGAGGTATAGTCCCATCCTGGGCATTACATTTGGCGGATCAAGGGGGTCCGGAATACTATCACCATCGGAACAGCCCCCAGACCGGCCATCCTGCAACAGGTATAAAGATTATGTCTCTCCATAAGACGACTCGTCGCCAGAATAGACAACAGTCTCACCGCCATAGTCCGATCCATCTTCAGCTTGCGCTCCCCGAATCGCTCCGACGAAGACGTGCTTCACGACGGGCTGAATCCGGGCAGGCCTCGAACGCTGAGCCGGCTCGACGATGTTGGGGAAGATGTCCGGCTCAGGGCCTGGTTCGCCGATCTTGCCGATGAAGACATGGATGCCGCCAAAGGGGACCCGGTACCCGTATTCGATTGAATCGGCCTCGGGGCCCCAGCCTGCATCGTCGATGTAGATCTTACCGCGACGACTCTTAGTCATCCGGCCCACTGCATATCCCTTGAGTCCTTCAAAGCTGCCCTTCAAGAACTCGAAACCATCGTGCGATAGCCCCACGGTGGGCGCCAACTGTTGTGGTTTTTTCACGGCAGATGTCCTAGCGAAAGGACTTAGTCATGAGGCCATCGCTACGGGTTAGCTCGAAGGGGTTAAAGCGGACAAGGACACAAGGATTTTATACTAGTTCGGCCCCTTCGATGAAGGTAAAAGCCTACGTCTAGTTTGGTGTAGTATTGCTAGGGTTTCGATGACCAGGAAGCGGATCCGCTTTACCTGTGTCTCGAGATGTTGTCCTTTGCTCTGAACCGTCCCCGGGTCGTCCCTTTATATACACGAAGTGACGCCCGGTCCGGTTTACTGAGTCCCCGAGCCGGTTCATACACGCGTCCGGCTCGGTCTCTATCTTTCCTATCTTACATCACAAGTTACACACCGTATGGCGGTTTACAAATCATGGGCCCTAACGCCTCCTGGGCTTTAAGCTTCCTGGACTAAAGCGTCTTGCTCCATGCTCTGTTGGGCTTCAGTAGAAGTAACCTCGATAGGCATAAACCGGCCCCTCCTGGGCGGTTTATACCTAGTAGTAATATCCCTGACACTTGTGATCCAGCATTTGCCCCTTCGACATGCGATTGATTCGCGGTTTTCAAAATGGTTGGTTACTTGCAGTTTTGGCGGCCGCTTAGCCGCCCCCAGGACAGATACGCCATCGCATCTTCATTGCAAACCTCCGAGCGATGGCGCTTCGCCTTGCGTCACCGCTTCCTCCGCCGCCGCCCAAGCCAGATTAGCCATGTGTGGCTATTGCTATCTTGTTTTTTCTTTTCTCTTTTTTCAGGGCTTGTTGAGTTGTGCCCTCAGCAGTACCCTTGTGGACTCCTTGTTGGTGTGTGCGCCTCTGTGTGAGGCTTTGAGTGTGTTGAGGGTATGAATCTTGTTCGACTTTGTGTCTCTGGTGGTTTGCTTTATTTATAAAGTGGGGCAAAAGCCTTTTTCGATAAATGAGATCATAGGCATTCTGACTTTAAAAAGGAATATCAGTCAAAATAAGTAGGCATGTGAATGTGGCTTGTATGGATCGCTCATAGCAGCGCACCGCGCACGACATGATGGTTGCGGAATTGGAGATAGCTAGCATTGTCAATGCTGAATGCAATCATCGTGGTTGATTAAGAGCATCTCTAGCAGTTCCCGGATTTGCACGTCCCGCGAAACCAGTTTGTGGTACCCAAAAACTGGTTTACAGTACGAGTTTAGGGCTTCTGTTCCGTCCGAGCCCGTGCGGTACCGCAAATCAGTTTTCTTTATTTTTGACAAATTCATGATTTTGAACAATATAATCTTAATACAACAACAATATAAATCAAACTTACAATAATCATATCAATTACAACAAATGTTCAAATCTGAATAATTAAAACAATACAAATGGTCTGGAATGGATAGAATGGTTCAAATCACACATGGATACAAATATGATCGAATGAATAAAATGAGAGTTTGTCTCCCATACAATTTCCACTGGTGCTCAATGAGATCATCACGGAGCTGAGATGTTTGTGGCATTGTCCCCAATTTGCCAGTAGGTCTCCAGAAATGCAAGGCGATCCGGGTTCCTAGCGGGCTTGACATGACTATCAATATTGTCATATAAAAATTCTAAGTTTAAATCCCTCTCATTTTCGATAATCATTTTGTGTAGAATTACACGTGCAGTCATGGTATTTGAGAGGGATTTTTTTATCCTAGAAGCGAGCAGGACCTCGAATAATGGCAAACCAAGCTTGCAACACACCAAATACCCTCTTAATATCCTTTGGGCATGCTTCTTGTGCTTGGGCAAAAATAGTTTGCTTCTTGCCTTTTGGCTTGCTAATGGTCTTCACAAATGTTGACCACGAAGGATAGATACCGTCGGCAAGATAATACCCCATGGTATAGTCATGTCCATTGACGATGTAGTTGCAAGTCGAAGCATCTCTAGTAGGAAGTCAAGCAAAAATATATGTGACCTTTGCAATACATCAATATCATTGAGAGAACCCGAAACCAAAGAAGTGATGCCAAATCCACAAGTCCTGCGAAGCCACAACTTCAAGCACAATAGTGGGATCACGATGATGGTCGGTGTACTACCTGTGACAAGCCATAGGGAAGTTCTTCCACCTCTAATGCATGCATTCCACACTCCCAAATATGCCCAACCATCCTCTTGCTTCATTCATTGCCATCAACTCCTATGTGTCCTCCTCATTGGGAGCTCGGAGATACTAGGGACCAAACGCCCGGATTAAATCATTGGCAAACACTTGCACGAATTTGAGTGTGGTATCTCCAATGCGAAGATACTCATCGGTGTAGCCAGCCGGAATGCCATATGATATCACTCTTATTGCCGCCGATATCTTTTGGTATGAACTTAACCCAAGCAAGCCGGCGGCATTCCTCCGGTGAGTGACAAAGCGACAGATTTGCTCGCACGCTTCCACAATGTGAACAAAAGGAGACCTACGTTTTCGATAACGCCTACGAAAGAGGTGAGCCAGATAGGTCGGTTCCTCGATGAAGTAATCTTTCATAAGCATGAAATGGTCGAGAACTTAGCTGCGCGGAATGCAAATACGATTATACGAACAACCATCGATCCTAGACACTTTCTCTTTGGGGTCGAATATACTGCTTCCTTGTTTTTTTTTCACGGGCAGGGCTTTTTCCCGGAAACTTCTTGGGTTGTTTTTTGCCTCCAAACCGTAAAACGGCGATTATTTTCTTGGGCTAGAGCATTTTTTTGGATCTGCTAGAATGCTCTAGTTAACCTTAGTTTTGGTCCGGTTTTTCATATGAACGGGGTCACAATTTTCGAACTGGTTTTCCATATAAACCGGCTCCCTTTCTTTGAATAGAGAACTGATTTGCCATATAAACCGGCTCCATTCCTTAGACATATTTAAAAAAACACAAAATAGACAAGAAAAAAGCCACCCCGCGCCCGCGCTGCCGTCCACACAAACCACCACCATATCCTTCTCATCTGCGCCCGCCGTCGCCATGCCCGACTCAGCCTCGCCGCCGCAACGCCGACGATGGCCCCCTCCCTCGCCGCCACGCCGCTTCCCACCACCTCCTCCCACCCCAGCCCCTCCTCCTCCTCCTCCTCCGTCCAGCTCCTCCGCTCGCTCGCGCGCTCCCGCCGCGCGGACCTCGCCCACCGCGCGCTGCTCCTCTTCCGCTCCCTCCACGCCTCCCCGTCCCCGCCGCCCCCGCACTTCTCCCTCCCGGCCGCGCTCTCCGCCGCCTCCTTCCTCTCCGCGCTCCCCGAGGGCCGCCAGCTTCACGCGCTAGCGGCCAAGCTCGCGCTCGCCCCGGCCCACACCGTCGTCGCCAACTCGCTCCTCCACCTCTACGCCTCCTGCGGCCTCCCCGACGCCGCGCTCGCGCTCTTCCGGTGCATCCCCGCCAAGTCCCTCGTCTCCTGGAACACCGCCATCGACGCGCTCGCCGGCAACGGCGACCACCTCGGCGCGCTCGACCTCTTCCGGGAGATGCAGCGGGACACGGGCCTCGCGCCCGACGCCTACACCGTGCAGAGCGTCCTCGGCGCCTGCGCCGGCGCGGGCGCGCTCTCGCTCGGGGTCTACGCGCACGCGCTGCTGCTGCGCGAGCTCGGGGGCCACGGCGACGTGTCCCGCGACGTGCTCATCAACAACTCGCTCGTCGACCTCTACGGCAAGTGCGGGGCCGTCGAGCTCGCGCGGCAGGTGTTCGACCGGATGCCCGAGCGGGACATCACGTCGTGGAACGTGGCGATCCTCACGCTCGCCAACCACGGATGCGTGCGTGAGTCCGTGGAGCTGTTTGATCGGATGACGCGGGCGGAGAATGTTGTGCCGAACGCGATCACGTTCGTCGCGGTTCTTAGCGCGTGCAACCATGGCGGGATGGTGGAGGAAGGCAGAAGATACTTCGAGATGATGGTCAGCGAGTACAGGATCAGGCCGAGGATAGAGCACTACGGGTGCATGGTGGACATATTGGCACGAGCTGGCTTCATCGAAGAGGCTCTGGATGTCGTGTCCGGCATGAACTGCCGGCCCGATGCCATCATCTGGAGGAGCCTGCTGGACGCATGCTCCAGGCAGAACGCCGGGGTAGAGCTTAGCGAGGCCATGGCCAAGCTGGCACTTAATGTTCCGGATGATGCTGTCAGTGGTGTCTACGTCCTGCTCTCGAGGGTCTACGCATTCGCACAGAAGTGGAACGACGTGGGCATGGTCCGGCGGTTGATGAGCGACGAGGGTCTCAAAAAGGAGCCAGGGTTCAGCTCCATTGAAATGGATGGCCTGGTTCATCAGTTTGTCGCAGGCGACACGTCACACCCTCGGTCGGAGGAGATATACGGGAAGCTGGATGAGATCGAGCACAGGCTTGCATCCTCTGGATACAAGCCAGACTTATCAGAGGCTCGTATGGTTGCTGGCATGGACCATACCAAGGGCGCCGCCCTCCGCTTGCACAGTGAGCGGCTAGCCATATCGTTTGGTTTGCTCAAGGCGACACCCGGTGCACCTATTCGGATCCTGAAGAACCTGAGGGTGTGCAAAGACTGCCATACTATCAGCAAGCTCATATCAGAGCTCTATGGTGTTGAGATCATTGTTAGGGACCGGATTCGGTTTCACCATTTCAAGGATGGAGCATGTTCCTGCAAAGACTACTGGTGATACTTGAGTTGAGCCAAAGAGACTGCGCTGCTGACGTTTTGTTGAGAGTGCCCTAGCAAAACGTAAAATGCATCTCTGCAGGCGTTCAAGACATGAAATGAACTAGGGGGTGTACCGAAGCATGTATCTTCTTCATTGTTTTAGGTTGTCCAGATCAAAATTAGCTGATTGGTCAGATAAACAGGATGTTATTAATATTAGATACATGTTCTACTTCTCAGTTTTCACTTTCACTCAAACACTATAAGGTAGATACTGTAATGACAGTTACATTGACCTCACGAGAAATACGAGGCCGGCCAGTTCGTTGCTTCTGCACGAATTGAATATGAGTAATTCTTAAGCCCACTTGTGTTGAACTGAAGTTCTCACTTCATATATCTCAGAGACACAAAGTCGAATTTATCAGAGATGAAACTGCTAGTCGCTGGAAACTACAAGGGGGTAAGTAACCCCACCATTTCTTTTTACCTATTGAAAGATTGAGAATATAATGGTAGCTTTGGCTGATGAAACAGAGTGGCACTCGTCAGTTGTGTCATAAAATGCCGCGCAAGATAAAACATTTGTTGTAAGAATTGCGTGAACATGTATTAGTTCTGATTTTGGGAAATATTCTCTAAACTGGCATCTGGTTTCTTTTGTAGGACTTGCTGCCTGATGATATTCTTCTAGAGGGGTTCCTGTGTGCTATCAAGACGGCAGATTATAGCTATATAGGAACTTACAGGCATTAATGGTGTGCCTTTTAAAAGTTTATGTTTCTATGCAATATAGTTTGGTAACCTTATCAATTTCATCAGATGATTTTTCCCCAGATTTCATTCTCTTTCATATCTTGAACTTATAAATATTTTCTTCCTTTTTTCACGTGCAAACATTTTGGTGCACGTTTACTCTTCTTAGTTATGGATACTACAGTAAATCTTGATCTAACTTGATGTACCTCGAAGAGAGCAACAAAATGCACCTTATATCCTTATGATTGTTCTGTTATGATAGCAGGCGACTCAATTGTTGTCTAAATTGAGCCTCAATTAGTTTTATAACAGGATGTCAAGAGACACTTCATATATTTTACGTTCTAGGAGGAAATATATATTATACACAAAGTAATGGAGGGGGTCACCCCTTCCACTGTATAATTTTCTGACATGAAAATGCTATATGCCATTAATTCAGGAGTAGTATATCTAATAATTGATCTTACAAAATGTGTCAACTTCTATACTGGGTCGTCTAACAGTTCCATCTCACATTTCTCTTTAGAATTTATTAAGGAGCTTTCAGCTATAGCTATGCACCTTCTTGAGACTAGTAATCTCATGGTACTATGTTTGATTGCTCACACATCTACTCCCTCCGTTCCACAATATAAGAGCGTTTTTGACACTAGTGTAGTGTCAAAAATGCTCTGGGATAGAGGGAGTATATTTTTTGCTTCACAAAATAGTTTCTGTTGAATTATTATCAAACAGTATTGTTCTGGGCCTTTTGAGCATGTCTTTGCCATCGGGCAATTGTTTGTTTTCAACTGGATTGGATTCCGAACCAAGAAAGATAGGCAACTTTCACTTGAAAGAAAGGAGCTTCAGAACTCTTGTATTCCACTGAATAAGAATAAGAATAAGAGCAAGAAGGGGCTATCTTTGTGAAGGTACCGGCACCAGAAAGTAGATCATATGGCCTTTCTTTCGCCAAAATCAAAGGATGCCAAATATTGAATCCATTTTTTTTCGTGAGTACTATCTCACTCCGAAAATTTACTATCGAAAACAATATAATTTATTATGTTATACTTATGCATCTATTTATAAGTGCTTCATGTTACTTTGCATTTCCAGGGAACCATCTTACACCAATCTGTCAGAAACAACACCTGGCTCTTAGTCAACTCCCATGACTTACATTTTTGTTGGTGTCCTTCCCGGTCTGACATTGTTTTTCAAGACGGCAGCAAAGAGCCCCTTAAATCATTAGTATCTCCATCTGCTGTGTTAGTTTGCCAAGCAACTACACTATGGGTCTGGTAGATAACTCCCGACAGGCTGATGACTCTTAAGGTATGCCCTTTTTCATGTATACCTTCTATACAACATGACTGTTGTTTGGTGTTTCATTGAGGCAATTGATTGCAGTAAATATTTCATCATTTTTGTTTCATGTTTATATGGAGTCCTAACTGAAGGCGGGTTGTATGATAAGATAAAACAAAAAATATACTATGTGGGCAAGCAAATTATACACAAAGCATAACTACACTCATTTCTGAAGTAAATTGAGAATAGTAAAGAAGAAAGGATCAGCGACATATGTGTAAAGGTTCAATGGCTTTTGAAATTATGGTACCTATTTCGATAGTAAACTATGTTGTTCTGGTTTCAGAGATAAATGCCAACTTCAGTTCCATGGGATGACTCTTCTCCAAGACTCCAATAGTCAATCAATGTCAATT
>LR738713.1:809128147-809143670 GCA_902687465.1 Secale cereale
AAAATCCTTAAACAAGAGTATTGTGAAAGAAAAGGATTACAGTTGCCTTTTTTTGTACGTAGTTCGTTGGATGTCTAAACTTGTGCAAGATGGCAGAAAGTCAGAATCTAGAACAACATCTGTAAAATTTAGCACTAATAAAGAAAAGGATTACAGTTGCTCTCAGCCGAAGCATGGATTGTCGTGATTACAGATAAGGATGCAGAGCTACATTCCACTAAGACCCGCTAAAGCGATATGCTAGTACAAATTTGACTAACCCGTGAAACTTAGGGTCTGTTCGGCAACCCGCCGGCTCCTAAAAATACGAGGAGCTGTGGAGTGGACGGACTACAACTCCATCCTTTTTAACTACAGCTCCGCCAGCTCCCGGAGCAGAGCGGCGGAGTGGAGGGACTCCGAACAGGGCGTTAAGCTAGAACTTAATTATCTGAGTTTTGAGTACGAAGCGGGTATTAGCTTAAGGGGGTGTTCGGAGTCGCTCCGCTCCCGGACTCAGCTCCACGGAGCCGGCGGAGTTGTAGCTTAAAATATTGGAGCTGGAAATTAGATGCTCTGCAACTCCTCCAATTTCAGAGATCTGGTGGATATCCGAACAGGGCCTAAGTTCATGTATCTCTGCCTATGTATGCACTTGAACGAGATAGGAAGAGAACTCATTCCTCTACCACTCTCCACAATCTCCGAGTCAAACGATCCTACAGCTGCCTAATGGGGATCGCTTGAGGCAGCCGCCTAATAACAAAGCTTGCTGCTCAGGGTATCAAAGCTTGCCACATATCAGTCTTCTCTTTCGCACCGCTTGTTCGTATCTCGCGTTAATGGAACTGGTGCGCCGCTTTCTTCTTCATCGAAATCAAAGCTTGCTGCATTTGCTTCCATGCCTCCTTGCTTGCTGAGAGCTACTTGCTCTATCCTCTTCCCCCATAGAACATTGTACAGGCCACCAACCATCAGCGCGCCACTTATTACACTGTTCATCAGAAGAGAAATAATTTCAACAAGATAAAAAATGATCTAGCTCTTCTGTCTAACGAGCAAATATTAAGTCAACAATGGACCTTCCAAGGGTGACTGCTTCTCCTATGAGAAGTGACAGAACGATGGTGATAACGAAAGTTAGGGGCACCGTCATGGCCAGGAACACCGGGCCGCACTTGTCGATCACCCAGATCAGCAGGTAATTTGAAAATGCGGAAACTACCACGCCCTACAACATAAAAGTATTTTCAGAGGCCAGAATTAAAAGAACAGTCTTCTAATCAATCGATATGATATACTTACAGAATAGATGATCGCGACGAGACCTACATCCAGGCCCAGCTTCCATCTTGAAAAATCTCTCTCCATCACAAGAGCCATGAAAAAAGATTGAACGGTCGCAAAGACAATCTGAAGGGTCATATTAAGCAGCACGGAAGGGTACTCCTCTAGCAAAGGGCCCTAGAAAGCAACATGCAAGCTAAATTTAGCATGAATAAATTAGCTTCTGAACATGCGCGCACGCACACACACACCTTAACGCGCGCACGTAGCAAGATGCATACCTGAAACACTGTCCAAAGAGCAAACAGTAGAGTCGCAAGAGACTGCAGGAGAATCCCCAGTATCCAGCTCCTTGAGGCATGAATGTCAACTCGACTTGTGTGATGAAAAAGAGGGTGGTGGATGATGGATTTGAGCTCAGGTCCTTGGTATAGCGCTAGGACGGCAACACCAGCAGCACAAAGCACTATACCAGAAACTTTCACAATCCCATGGAAGCTCTTTAGTTTCAAGGACTCCATTCTACCATAAGTGGCACGACAAATCACTCACTGACCCACCGAATTTTGATCGTAAAAGTTCACATTGTATACAAAACAAGTCGAACTTATTTTTCACTCCCACTATCGTTAGTTCGTTACTACACCAAGTTCATCAAAGCACTCACATCTACACATAAATAGGTTTACACAACTGATGGTTCATTAGCAATCTCAAAAACAATCAACAACTAATGGTTCATGTTAAACAACTGATTTCACACGAACATAAGCATTAGCAATTGATTAGCACTCCCACTATAAATAAATATAAATCTATGTAATTATTTTATCAAAGCAAAGTTAATGAGAGAAAACTTATCACTCAAAGATGTTATCTCCGCCCTTTGTCTAAAGTTTGATAGAAGCTGAGTCCAGTCGTCGCAATTAGGCTTGACCAGGCCCCTACAGTTTTCCGGCCGAAAAATGGTTAGGCAAGCTTTTGGGCCTGGTTTAGGACCGGCTAGGTTGGGTTTGGTAGTAGGGTCTACGATGATCTTGCTATTGATACAACATGTAGAACTGAATTAATTGTTATATTTCTTTCTCTGAACAATTGTGTAGTTTCCTAGAGCAAAAGGAATATTTTTCTTTCCTGTGATCTTAACATGAAGAGTTATAAACATCACAATATAACCATTTCGTTAGGCTGCAAAACATCTCTAAATTACAATCTCAACTATATATGCCCGTCACTGGTTCTCATAATCAGACGTTTATGCAAGCTATTCTTCTGTATATAACATATTCGTGTTACTTACATATGGATATCCTAAATACAAATTTACTAACGTCAGCTTTATGACATGTTTAAAATTTAGTTGTCACAAGGGAAAGAAAAAGAAATGTCCTAGCCTTCAAGGAAGTAATGCAATCATCATTAAAAACACATACCCCAATAGAAGAGCTAAAAAGAAAGTTAACACTGGTTGGACATTTTGTACTGCAGTAGCAGAAGTTGCTGAAGCATAATTGAGGCCAACAAATGATATGTTTAGAGAAGCAGACACCCTGGGAAATGAAATAAAAGAAGATTATTAGTGAAAGATTTGCCAGAATAAGATGCATAACATTTATAAAGAAAACGAAACAGATAAGATAACTACGAAATACCTACGAGACCAGCTTTTCTACTCTCGGGTGTAGGTACACCCGAGTTTGGAAAAAAATAGAAAAACATGATCAAACAATGTCAAAAGAATCTGAAATTTGGGGACATGAAACTTCATCAAATGTTCAAGCTTTCTGCAAAAATTCACAGAAAAATAACATCAGAGGAGCTCTCGGCAAAAAAAAACAAAATCAATGCTCTATGTTTGTGCACTGTTTGAGCATTGATTTTTTTTATTTTTTTGTGAGAGCTCCTCGGATGTTGTTTGTAGCTGAAATTTTGCAAAAAGTTCAAACACTTGATGAAGCTTGTTGTCTCGAAATTACAGAATTTTTGGACCTTGTTTTATCGCATTTTTAAAAGTTTTCCAAACTCGGGTGTACCTACACCCGAGAGTAGCCACAACTTTCCCAATACCAAGGGTCAGTTGTAAGCAAAAAACAAAAAAAACAAAAAAACTGGTACGACTTTACACAATAACTATTTACATAATTCGTAGCTTTGCATAACATTTCTGTCGAAAGTAAATCAGTTAACCAAACTAAATAGCTACTTTCCCACAAAGAGGAAATATGAATTAAATATGATATAACTGAAATTCTTTGCCAGAAAGGCCGGCTTGCAATTGACGAAGGTGATGGGTATACTACACTGAAACCAACACGACCGAGGAATGAACCTTATGAAAATAAAGTGATTTTTTATATCGCGGGGGTACACATGGATGCACATAAAAGAACTTCAAACATATAAAGTTTGGATAACCAGCAGAATGAAACAATTACGGTATTAGATACTCCCTCCGTTCCTAAATATTTGTCTTTCTAGAAAGACAAATATTTAGGAACGGAGGGAGTAGATGTCTAACAACTCCAAGTCACAATTCCTCACATGAAATACACCCAGTCCGCTAAAATACAAAATTATGCAAATAATACATCATTGCAAATCCATTTTTTTATCTAGCAATGCCATTTGATAAACAAGATGATCAAGTATAGACAACACTTCTGTATTGTACTTCCTACCCATATAATGCATGCACAAATAGCTTCAGACAGACTTTGTGTGACAGTTGTGGGGCGGTTTTCCTGCAAAAATAAAATCTCAGTTCATGCTTCGTAGATGAAATCCAGATCCAGGTAAAGAAGCAGCCAAAAATCTGCATACCTTTCAGTTGCAAAAGCAATGGGCAGTAACAACATTGTAGCTATTACATGCCTGTAGAAAACAAGAACATATGTACTTGTACCTTGGTTAAAAGCAACTTTGGTGAGTATCTGCATAACTCCATAGATAAACCTTACGAGAAATGAAACAGCATAAGGTGATGTCTTTCCCATTACTCTCATTTGTTAGAACTTCAAAGACGATTGCTTAAATACTGCTGCTTGTCCATCGGGGCACGTCATCAAACCTTCACTGTCAGAACACCTCATCAAACCTTTGCTGTCATAAGGTTTGTTCAGATAGGACTCATAGGTATCCACTTAAGGAAATGTTATCTTACCTATGTTTCACTATGTGAAGGCCACACTAGTCGCTTGCTTTAATCAATGTTAAAAAATGGCAACCACAATTTTTAGGTCTAACAAGTTAATTGGTTACATCTACTTCACAACAGCAAAATTTTACACTGTGCAAGACACAATAATCGCAATAAACTGGGTATTTTATCAGTTCCCAGGTGCTTGTATGAATGCATGATGCATCTACCCAACAGCAAATTGGCATGGATTTGAAGCATCCAACACTTAAACATTGTCGCGACACAAATGAAAAGATATGTGCACTGGTAGTATTACTCATTTCAGGGTTCATCTTACTACGGAAAAGGAGGTAGGAACTTCGAAGTGCTTCCCTTCCCGGTCAAGGTGTCAAGAATTACATTATAACTTCTCGTGTATATTTAACAGCATAAAAAAGGTCATACTTCAACCATCATTTACCTCGAATAAAAGATTTAAAATATTGTACCTCATATTGAAGTAATGGGTATCTTCGGGAGTGAATGTCCCCTCGTCGCTCCCAGTGCGCGACGACATGCTCACCATACGATCAGCCAGGCAGCCCTGGGCCCTGGCTATGCACAACATGCATGAGCATGACAACAAGATGGCGTGAAATGTGGACCGTGTAGAAAAAATGGTTTCAATATTTCCAACTTTGTGACTCAGATGATTTTTGGACATTCTCTATAAAACAATAGTACTCGGTGACTAATGCTCAGTGAGTCAATTCGGACTACATATTTCCACAGATATTATTCCGTTTGAAAGAGACCTTTTAGTGGCCGCAGTTAACAAATGCATCTTTATTTGCCGCAAAAAAAAATGCATCTTTATGAAAGGGTGGAGGGATACATGGCAAAAGTGACACATGCATGATGTAGGAAAAGAAAAAGGCAGCAGTAAACAACTGCATCTTTATGAAGGGTAGAGGGATCAATGGCAGAAGTGACACATGCATGATGTGGAGAAGGGAAATGGCAGCAGCTATGGACAAAGAGTAAAATGGTTATAGGAGAAGTTGCATTAGTGTATATTGCCTTCTAAATGGCACTAAATCCAGAATAGAGCTTGCATGCTATTCCCTCTGTTCCAAATTAATTAAAGATTTAAGCAAGTTTATAGGAAAATGAAAATAAATTAATATCTACAACATCAAATATATATAGTACGGAAATATATTTGACGATGAAACTGATTTGGTTTTATGATGAATATTAGCTTTGCGCCATAAATCCAAAACCAGTGGGCAATGATTGGTGCTTAAATGGATCTTGCTGCCTACCATCTCGCTAATTTCAACAGATCAAGAAAAATAAATGGAGGAAACAAGGAATCATCATCCGTCAATTTAGACATGATTTAGAAGCAAATTTGTCAATATAACTCAAATCATACAATTATAATTAAACAAAAGAAGGATGTGGTATGTTCCTAGCACACTAATGGACACAATTTTTTTCTTACTAGCTAGTTAATATATTAATGTTATGCTGCTCATTTAATTATTATTAGTAACCCAGGAATATAAAACATATTAGCAAACAACGAGTAACCACCATAGTTTGTACTATGTGATATTATGAAATTTCAGGTACATTTATAAGAAGGTATGAGCTATATTTTGTTCCCTCAGTGTTAATATATTTTATCTTATTATTGGTGTTAAAGTCATCTTGATGTGGAGATTATACCATATGATATAAATTGAGATAAGTAAAGCTAGTAATCTAGTGGTTTGAGTTCTCCTTTGTAAAGCTTAGCTCCGAAGTTTCTCGGTGCTTATTCGGAGCTCCACAATTGACAAACAAAAAGAGAATGCTAGAACTTCTTTTGCTATTAAAGATGGAGTATGAAAAAATAATTTGATGTTGCTTTGTGACCAGACAGCCCATACCATTTCGCATCTAGTCATCATCGCCAGCCATAAGCACTCATGTCAAGCCAGTAGAATTGCTCATCAACCATGAACCATCCTTGCCAAAGACTTGACAAGTGACGCCAGAAACCACCTGGTCTCAGCCACCAAGTAACCATTGTGTTTGTCCATATGCTTGCTCGCACATTTGGAGAGGACAAGATCTGGATCTGGTAAGACGATTGTGGAGAAGGCTATCAGGAGCAGAAAGAAGTGTGGCATAACAGAAAAGGCGTCTACAGCTGCTTGATGGATGGTCATCAACCTTTTGGGTTGTTTTTATGGCTTGGCTTGCCTCCGTGGATTTGATGGTGCATGTGGTCTTCCGCCGAGGTACTCTTGTTGGGGGTTTCTTTGCAATATAGCAATGTGGGGTTGGTGGTCATGGCTGATCGTGTGCTTATGGGGTTGCATGCTCTGTGTAGTCCACATATGATAGGTTTGTATCGTTTTCGTCTGGTTTTCCGATAATTAATTGGGCAATTCTCTTCTTAATTAACGTCGAGGCAAATCTTTTGCCTTCCTTTGGAAAAAAAATCCTCACTTCGAACCACTGGACTTGACACTACTTTGCTACCCCCCTAACTCCATCAACCCGTGGGTCAGTTCCTGAAATTGGATATCACACTCCTTAGCAGCTTGTTCTTTTCTTTCGAGAAAACTTCTGATTTATTCATCTTCAATCATAGTAGTACAGCGAACATAAAAAATAATAAAAATTACATCCAAATTCGTAGACCACCTAGTGACAACTACAAGCATTGAAGCAAGCCGAAGGCGCGCCACCGTCATCGCCCCTCCCTCGCCGGAGCCGGACACAACTTGTTGTAGTAGACAGTTGGGAAGTCGTCGTGCTAAGGCCCCATAGGACTAGCGCAAAAGAACAACAACCGCCACTGATCAAGAGTAGCGTAGATCGGAAGGATCCAACCTGAAAACACACGAACGTAGACGAACAACCAAATCCGAGCAGATCCACCAAAGATAGATTCATCAGAGACACACCTCCACACGCTCACCGATGATGCTAGACGCACCACTGGAATGGGGGCTAGGCGGGGAGGTCCTTATTCCATGTTAAGGGAGCCGCCGCCGTCTTGCCTTCTCGAGCAGGACACAACCTCTAAAAAAAACTCAAAGAGACGTTTAAAAACGGAGCCCTCCCGTCGACAAGGGCCGGGATCCACCGCGCCCCATGGCCCTAAGGCAACCGGAGATGAGGCGGACCGACGGCAACACCGGCGGGAGGCAGAGAAACCCTGGTCTTTATTAGAAGTTGTATATTGCTGGAGTATATCCTTAGTAGCTTGTTCTTAAGGTCTTGATTTTGGTTTTCGTGCTAAGATATTCCTTCCAGAGTTGAGTTTGATGGGGTGCTCCATGGTGTGGCGAGTACATTGATCATGGTGCGCAAGATTGGTTGCAGTGTTTGGAGGGATGTCGACGCTCCTTCTTTGAGTCGGTCTTCCGGGCTTCGATCTTCCTCAAGTTCATCCATTGGGATGGGTTAGATGGAGCTCTAGCATAGATTCCTGCCAGCTCCTTGAGGCGGTGAGGTTAAGTTTTCTCCTCGTGTGTACGCAACGGCAATATTTGGTGTCAGGTTCTTCAGATCGATTCAAGCATTCAAAGGCGCTGACAGCGGCTTGAGGGTGCTGGTCCTTAGCGGCACATGCACGAAGACTTCCCGATTGTCATTGACAAGGTCGGGCGGCTCTGGTATGAGAGCGGCGACAGCGGCGCATCGATGGCTCGTTCTGGCGACGGCAATGGTCGTTCGGTTTTTCATGTACCTCAATATAATTTTTATTATGTTTGACGTGCTTTGTAATCCCGGTGAATCTGTATAATAGATATGTTCCTTTTCGGAAAGAAAAAAAAAAGATTGGTTGTGGTGTTTTCTCTAAACATTGGTTGGCAAGGTTCTTCAACGACGGAGTGCTGCAGACAAAGATAATCTAGATCAAGCATGATAAACCAACCACGTTTCAGTTTATGTCGCGCTTGGTTCATGTGTAATTGTAGTTGGTGTTGCAGTGACACGCGTGATGGTGATGCGTTCAAAGGTCCGCTGTGCAAGAAGAACGGTATTACAAGCACCTTGTTATCTCGCCAAAGGTGGTCTTGGTTCCATTTTTATGTGGAGTGGACAAAGGTGGCCTTGGTTCCATTTCTCTTGGGAGTAAACAATGGTGGTTAAGGCCTTGTTTGGATTAGCATTTTAGTCTCAAATACCTCTGTAGAGAAAATACAGACCTCTGTCCCTCATTTTGTTTCCCACTGAAAATCTACTAGTGGCTGGTAAGTTACAAGTGTAAAATAAATACGTCTGTATTTGATTACACCACTTCCAAGCACGGCCTAAACTAACAATTTGCCTTAAAGACTTGAACTTCTCAGGCATTGTGCACATGCTGTGTCGTACTTATTCTATGCATACTTATTACTGTGAATTCCCATTCTTATGTGTTTCTTTTTCTTTTACCGTTCAATCCCAAAAGTTGGCTCAGAATCTCATTTTTTTTCTCTTTATTAAATCAGGTAGCCAGTTCGGTTTGAACATGTGACTGAATGCAAAGAAATAAAATTTATCTTATTTTTTTGCTTTGGATAACTTGAATCTCGCCTTCCAAAAAACAGTTAAATTCAATACCGGTGTAGATTATAGAAATAAACTACAAATTGAATTTAGCCATATTTCTTTCAATTTAGCATCATAAAACCCCAAGTTGGAATAAAAAAATGTAACGAAATTCATATTAAAGTTTGGCTCACCACAAGTCAGAGCAATGTTGCTTGCCATTCTTGTGTTGAGAAATTAAGCAATTGTTCGATTAATTTAATCCAAGAATAAATCATGAACATGATATAGACAGTGCTAATGATATATTGAAAATTCATGATGTACGCACATACTAGACATATAGTAGAAACATCTACGCAAACCACTAGTACTGCACACATCGAAATAATCAGGATAAGGGTAAGCATGTTATACCCTCCAGTAGGCCAGTTGGCCGGATCAGCAGCAGAGGCGGCGGCCTCGTCGGCGATGCGCTTGTCGGAGGCGGCCTTGTTGGCAGCAGCCTTGTCAGCGTCGGTGCTGGTGCTCATGGTGAAGGCGAAGACGACGCGGACGAAGATGTAGTCGACGTAGAGGAAGCAGTCGAACCGAGGCGAGCAGTCGCGTAGAAGACGCTCCCCAAAAACCTAATCGCCCCTCTCCCGTACAGGATCTGGAGAGGCGGGGTTTCGGAGGCCTGCTCTCCCGTCGGCCGTGTACGCGGAAGACGGGATGGAGTCACCGGCGACAGCAGCAGCGAGAGGAACGACAGAGGTGGTGGTGGCAGAGCAGATGTGATATGTGTTGTTCTCTGGAGAGGAGCGGCCTTTTTTATATAGGCGCAGAGGAGGAGACAAACGGTCCAGCATAAACGCACATAATGAATCACAATGAATTCTGGTAACGGCCGTACTTAAGACGAAACGTTTCAGCTCGTATTCATTTTCCATTGATCGTTTTCAGTTTACTGTTCAAATTCCAATCCTGCGTGACAAAAAGAACACATCGGCTCGGCGAGATTCCCGCAACCCGCGGCGCGGCGCGGCGCGGCGCGTCGTGACGAGACGGGCGGGCGGCGGAGGAGGAGGAGCGCGCGTGTGGAACACCTCTCCTTCCTTCACACCAACTCATACTAATGGGAGAATGTCTCACCTTATAAGTTGGTGTACATCTCTCTCAACTAGCAATGTGGGACTAAACTCCCACCACTTGCTAGGCAGTATGGGCCCTTAGGGATTTTTCTGTAATTGCTAAATGGGCCCAAAGCCCATCTCATATTCAGCAATCCCCCACCAGATCCCAAAGGCCCATGGTGTTGTCCTCTGTTCCAAACTCTGTTTTGATATACCAGTATTTCAGTGGAGACCTGTTAAGATTGAACATCCACCTAGATCAAATAGCTACACCCCTCCAAAACTGAACAATGGACTAAGCCTTGAATTGTCAGTTTGGCGTAAAGAAGTTTCACCACATGTCTTACTGATACTAGGCTGCCGAAGGCTGACCCCTCGGGTGGAGCATATAAGTCACACTCCTGGCCTGTTCATGAGCTTACTAGAGATCACCCCAATCTCATAGACTGTGACCAGCAGTCGGGCTCATATAGGTGTGTTCCTCCAAAGATCGCTCTGTAGGATAGCATCTTGCTTATACATATAAGCCTTGGAACACATTAAGACAGTAGTCATCCTCCCATACAGTATTGAGAGTATTGCATCTCCAGCGGAGTGGGTTAGTATAGTTACTCTCCTCAGTTCACCACTGGCTTGTTTTCCCAGGTCCTACTTCACGGGATCTCCGATCACATAGGTTGGGTTACCACCATGGCAACTCATGTGGGTCTCATGCCCATCTCCCTCGATGCATTATCTATCACAACACGTGATAGCCCTTTTGTAAAGGGATCTGCCAGATTCTTAGCCGTACGGACATATTCCAACGCTATCACCCCGGAGTTTCTCAATTTTCTGACAGCTTTTAATCTCATTCTTATGTGTTTGTTGGACTTCATGTTGTCCTTTGAACTCTTCACCTTGGTGATGACGGTCTGATTGTCACAGTTCATAAGGATAGCCGGAACCGGTTTATCAACCAATGGCAAGTCCATCAAGAGATCTCGAAGCCATCCCGCTTCGACACCAGATGTGTCTAATGCTGTTAATTCTGCTTCCATTGTCGATCTCGTTAAGATCGTTTGCTTGCAAGACTTCCAGGAAACAGCGCCACCTCCAAGAGTAAACATATACCCAGTTGTGGCCTTCATCTCATCAGCATCAGAGATCCAATTCGCATCACTATACCCTTCAAGTACCGACGGGTATCCGGTATAGTGAAGTCCATAGTTCATAGTACCCTTCAGATAACGCATAACTCTTTCAACAGCATGCCAATGTACATCACCCGGTTTTGACACAAACCGACTCAGTTTGCTCACAGCAAAAGCGATGTCAGGCCTTGTAGCGCTAGCTAGGTACATCAGTGAACCAATGATTTGAGAGTATCTCAATTGATCTATAGCCGTGCCTTTGGATTTTCGAATCAACACGCTAGGATCATATGGTGTTTGAGATGGTGTGCAGTCCGAGTATCCAAAACGACTCAACACCTTCTCAACATAATGGGATTGCAAAAGTGTAATCCCATCCTCATTATCTCTCAGTAGCTTGATGTTCAGGATAACATCAGCCACACCAAGGTCTTTCATCTCAAAGTTCTGAGATAGAAACGACTTGACCTCCTCAATTACTTTGAGGTTGGTTCCGAATATCAGTATGTCATCAACATACAAGCACAGTATAACTCCTTCGCCCCCACCATGGCGATAGTATACACATTTGTCAGCTTCATTAACAACGAAGCCAACAGATGTCAGTGTTGTATTAAACTTATCATGCCATTGCTTAGGTGCTTGTTTCAGGCCATATAAAGATTTTATCAACCTACACACTTTTCCTTCCTGACCATCTATCACAAAGCCATCTGGCTGTTGCATGTAGATTTCCTCGTTTAGCTCTCCATTCAGGAAAGCTGTCTTAACATCCATCTGGTGGACGAGAAGACCATGCGAGGCCGCCAACGAGAGTAATACTCGAATGGTGGTCAGTCTGGCCACAGGTGAATAAGTATCGAAGAAATCCTCATCTTCTTTCTGGGAATAACCCTTGGCCACAAGCCTAGCCTTGTATTTTTCAATCGTACCATCAGGCCTAAGCTTCTTTTTGAACACCCACTTACATCCCAATGGTTTACAGCCATAGGGACGTTCTGTGATTTCCCATGTCCCATTAGCCAAGATGGAGTCCATCTCGCTACGGACCGCTTCTTTCCAGTAGTAAGCATCTGGAGACGCATAAGCTTCTGAAATAGAAGTGGGAGTATCATCCACAAGGTACACAAGGAAATCATCACCAAAGGACTTTGCAGTCCTCTGTCTCTTGCCCCTACCAAGGGTTTCCTTGTCCTCCTCCTCAGGATTTTCATCATGTGTTTGTTCATAATATTCCATCGGAATGGCAGGTTCAGGAGTCTCATCAGATTCCAGTCTAGAAGTGCTTTGCATATCTCTCATAGGAAAAATATCCTCAAAGAATGTAGCATCTTTAGACTCCATAATCGTACCGACTTTCATGTCAGGTACCTCAGTTTTCACTACCAGAAATCTATAGCCGACGCTATTCTTAGCGTAGCCCAAATTAACGCAATCCACAGTCTTTGGTCCAAGCTTACGCTTTTTGGGGATCGGCACATTGACTTTCGCCAAACAGCCCCAAGTACGTAAGTATGAGAGTGTTGTTCTTCTCTTTTCCCATTGTTCATAGGGAGTGATCTCATTGTCTTTTGTCGGAACTTTATTCAGGACATGACATGATGTCAATATAGCCTCCCCCCACCATGCCTTGGATAAACCCGATGTATCTAACATGGCGTTAACCAAATCAGTTAGAGTACGGTTTTTCCGTTCGGCAACCCCATTTGACTGAGGTGAGTAGGGAGGCGTCCTCTCATGAATAATACCATGTTCCGCACAAAAGGAATCAAACTCATTAGAGAAATACTCTCCACCACGATCTGACCGGACTCGTTTTATTTCCTTTTCAAGTTGATTCTCAACTTCTGCCTTATAGATTTTAAAGTAGTGTAGAGCCTCATCTTTAGTGTTTAAAAGATATACATAGCAGTATCTAGTAGAATCATCTATCAGTGTCATGAAGTATCTCTTTCCACCTTTAGTCAACACACCATTCATCTCACAAAGATCAGAATGTATGAGTTCTAATGGCGCCAAGTGTCTCTCCTCCGCAGCCTTATGGGGCTTGCGAGGTTGCTTTGCTTGCACACACGAATGGCACTTAGAACCTTTGGCTAAAGTGAAACTTGGGATTAAATTTAACTTTGCTAACCGCGTCATACAACCAAAACCAATGTGACAAAGACGTGAATGCCAAACTTCTGTTTCATTAACATTTGAATGAATATTGTTCACGACTTTATTACAAAAATCAGCGAGGGAAAAGCGGAATAGACCTCCACATTCATAACCTTTTCCAACAAACAGTTCATATTTCGTAACAACTACTTTATTAGACTCGAATACCAGCTTAAACCCTTCTCTACATAGAAGGGAACCACTAACGAGATTCTTCTTGATGGCGGGGACATGCTGCACGTTCTTCAGTTGCACGATCCTTCCCGAAGTAAACTTCAGATCGACCGTGCCAACACCATGAACAGAAGCACTCGCGCCATTCCCCATCAGTACGGACCTGTTTCCTGTGGCCTGATAAGAAGAAAACAATGAAATGTCAGCACACACATGAATATTTGCACCTGTGTCAATCCACCAATCGGTAGACTGGCAAACTGAAAATACAGTAAACAAATTACCGTACCCAGATGGCCCACTCTCATTGTTGCTCACAATCATGTTGACAGTCTTGGAGTCCTGTCCTGGCTTCTTGAACTTGTGTGGGCACTTGACAGCCCAATGTTCATCAGAACCACAAGTGAAACAGCCACCCTTCTTCTTATCCTTCTTGAAAGGCTTCTTGCCCTTCTTCTTAAACTCGGTATTCTGTTGGACACCAGTCTTTCCCTTGGGCTTGTGGGGGTTGAAGTTCTTCTGCACCATGTTGGCGACAGAGGTCCCTTCGTTCCCTTTTCCATTCGAGTCCTTTGCTCTCGAGTTCTGCTCAACACTCAGATGGCCAATGACATCCTCAACTGAGAATTCATGCCTCTGATGTTTCAGAGTGGTAGCAAAATTCCTCCAGGAATTGGGTAGCTTAGCGATGATGCATCCCGCGACAAATTTGCCCGGCAGCACACACTTCAGAACCTCAAGTTCCTTAGCGATGCACTGTATCTCATGAGCCTGTTCCAATACAGGACGGTTTTCAACCATCTTGTAATCGTGGAACTGCTCCATAATATACATCTCGCTTCCAGCATCGGTTGCACCGAATTTAGATTCGAGCGCCTCCCACAAGTCCTTGGCAACCCGCATATGTAAATATGCATCAACCAACTTATCTCCGATCACGCTCAGAACGCATCCAACAAAGACGACGGTGGCCTCCCTGAACGCCTTCTCCTGTTCAGGAGCAATCGTTCCCGTGGGAGTCACACCGTTATGGCCAGGAACACCGGGCCGCACTTGTCGATCACCCAGATCAGCAGGTAATTTGAAAATGCGGAAACTACCACGCCCTACAACATAAAAGTATTTTCAGAGGCCAGAATTAAAAGAACAGTCTTCTAATCAATCGATATGATATACTTACAGAATAGATGATCGCGACGAGACCTACATCCAGGCCCAGCTTCCATCTTGAAAAATCTCTCTCCATCACAAGAGCCATGAAAAAAGATTGAACGGTCGCAAAGACAATCTGAAGGGTCATATTAAGCAGCACGGAAGGGTACTCCTCTAGCAAAGGGCCCTAGAAAGCAACATGCAAGCTAAATTTAGCATGAATAAATTAGCTTCTGAACATGCGCGCACGCACACACACACCTTAATGCGCGCACGTAGCAAGATGCATACCTGAAACACTGTCCAAAGAGCAAACAGTAGAGTCGCAAGAGACTGCAGGAGAATCCCCAGTATCCAGCTCCTTGAGGCATGAATGTCAACTCGACTTGTGTGATGAAAAAGAGGGTGGTGGATGATGGATTTGAGCTCAGGTCCTTGGTATAGCGCTAGGACGGCAACACCAGCAGCACAAAGCACTATACCAGAAACTTTCACAATCCCATGGAAGCTCTTTAGTTTCAAGGACTCCATTCTACCATAAGTGGCACGACAAATCACTCACTGACCCACCGAATTTTGATCGTAAAAGTTCACATTGTATACAAAACAAGTCGAACTTATTTTTCACTCCCACTATCGTTAGTTCGTTACTACACCAAGTTCATCAAAGCACTCACATCTACACATAAATAGGTTTACACAACTGATGGTTCATTAGCAATCTCAAAAACAATCAACAACTAATGGTTCATGTTAAACAACTGATTTCACACGAACATAAGCATTAGCAATTGATTAGCACTCCCACTATAAATAAATATAAATCTATGTAATTATTTTATCAAAGCAAAGTTAATGAGAGAAAA
>LR738713.1:809148812-809165220 GCA_902687465.1 Secale cereale
AAAAAAAATCCTCACTTCGAACCACTGGACTTGACACTACTTTGCTACCCCCCTAACTCCATCAACCCGTGGGTCAGTTCCTGAAATTGGATATCACACTCCTTAGCAGCTTGTTCTTTTCTTTCGAGAAAACTTCTGATTTATTCATCTTCAATCATAGTAGTACAGCGAACATAAAAAATAATAAAAATTACATCCAAATTCGTAGACCACCTAGTGACAACTACAAGCATTGAAGCAAGCCGAAGGCGCGCCACCGTCATCGCCCCTCCCTCGCCGGAGCCGGACACAACTTGTTGTAGTAGACAGTTGGGAAGTCGTCGTGCTAAGGCCCCATAGGACTAGCGCAAAAGAACAACAACCGCCACTGATCAAGAGTAGCGTAGATCGGAAGGATCCAACCTGAAAACACACGAACGTAGACGAACAACCAAATCCGAGCAGATCCACCAAAGATAGATTCATCAGAGACACACCTCCACACGCTCACCGATGATGCTAGACGCACCACTGGAATGGGGGCTAGGCGGGGAGGTCCTTATTCCATGTTAAGGGAGCCGCCGCCGTCTTGCCTTCTCGAGCAGGACACAACCTCTAAAAAAAACTCAAAGAGACGTTTAAAAACGGAGCCCTCCCGTCGACAAGGGCCGGGATCCACCGCGCCCCATGGCCCTAAGGCAACCGGAGATGAGGCGGACCGACGGCAACACCGGCGGGAGGCAGAGAAACCCTAGTCTTTATTAGAAGTTGTATATTGCTGGAGTATATCCTTAGTAGCTTGTTCTTAAGGTCTTGATTTTGGTTTTCGTGCTAAGATATTCCTTCCAGAGTTGAGTTTGATGGGGTGCTCCATGGTGTGGCGAGTACATTGATTATGGTGCGCAAGATTGGTTGCAGTGTTTGGAGGGATGTCGACGCTCCTTCTTTGAGTCGGTCTTCCGGGCTTCGATCTTCCTCAAGTTCATCCATTGGGATGGGTTAGATGGAGCTCTAGCATAGATTCCTGCCAGCTCCTTGAGGCGGTGAGGTTAAGTTTTCTCCTCGTGTGTACGCAACGGCAATATTTGGTGTCAGGTTCTTCAGATCGATTCAAGCATTCAAAGGCGCTGACAGCGGCTTGAGGGTGCTGGTCCTTAGCGGCACATGCACGAAGACTTCCCGATTGTCATTGACAAGGTCGGGCGGCTCTGGTATGAGAGCGGCGACAGCGGCGCATCGATGGCTCGTTCTGGCGACGGCAATGGTCGTTCGGTTTTTCATGTACCTCAATATAATTTTTATTATGTTTGACGTGCTTTGTAATCCCGGTGAATCTGTATAATAGATATGTTCCTTTTCGGAAAGAAAAAAAAAAGATTGGTTGTGGTGTTTTCTCTAAACATTGGTTGGCAAGGTTCTTCAACGACGGAGTGCTGCAGACAAAGATAATCTAGATCAAGCATGATAAACCAACCACGTTTCAGTTTATGTCGCGCTTGGTTCATGTGTAATTGTAGTTGGTGTTGCAGTGACACGCGTGATGGTGATGCGTTCAAAGGTCCGCTGTGCAAGAAGAACGGTATTACAAGCACCTTGTTATCTCGCCAAAGGTGGTCTTGGTTCCATTTTTATGTGGAGTGGACAAAGGTGGCCTTGGTTCCATTTCTCTTGGGAGTAAACAATGGTGGTTAAGGCCTTGTTTGGATTAGCATTTTAGTCTCAAATACCTCTGTAGAGAAAATACAGACCTCTGTCCCTCATTTTGTTTCCCACTGAAAATCTACTAGTGGCTGGTAAGTTACAAGTGTAAAATAAATACGTCTGTATTTGATTACACCACTTCCAAGCACGGCCTAAACTAACAATTTGCCTTAAAGACTTGAACTTCTCAGGCATTGTGCACATGCTGTGTCGTACTTATTCTATGCATACTTATTACTGTGAATTCCCATTCTTATGTGTTTCTTTTTCTTTTACCGTTCAATCCCAAAAGTTGGCTCAGAATCTCATTTTTTTTCTCTTTATTAAATCAGGTAGCCAGTTCGGTTTGAACATGTGACTGAATGCAAAGAAATAAAATTTATCTTATTTTTTTGCTTTGGATAACTTGAATCTCGCCTTCCAAAAAACAGTTAAATTCAATACCGGTGTAGATTATAGAAATAAACTACAAATTGAATTTAGCCATATTTCTTTCAATTTAGCATCATAAAACCCCAAGTTGGAATAAAAAAATGTAACGAAATTCATATTAAAGTTTGGCTCACCACAAGTCAGAGCAATGTTGCTTGCCATTCTTGTGTTGAGAAATTAAGCAATTGTTCGATTAATTTAATCCAAGAATAAATCATGAACATGATATAGACAGTGCTAATGATATATTGAAAATTCATGATGTACGCACATACTAGACATATAGTAGAAACATCTACGCAAACCACTAGTACTGCACACATCGAAATAATCAGGATAAGGGTAAGCATGTTATACCCTCCAGTAGGCCAGTTGGCCGGATCAGCAGCAGAGGCGGCGGCCTCGTCGGCGATGCGCTTGTCGGAGGCGGCCTTGTTGGCAGCAGCCTTGTCAGCGTCGGTGCTGGTGCTCATGGTGAAGGCGAAGACGACGCGGACGAAGATGTAGTCGACGTAGAGGAAGCAGTCGAACCGAGGCGAGCAGTCGCGTAGAAGACGCTCCCCAAAAACCTAATCGCCCCTCTCCCGTACAGGATCTGGAGAGGCGGGGTTTCGGAGGCCTGCTCTCCCGTCGGCCGTGTACGCGGAAGACGGGATGGAGTCACCGGCGACAGCAGCAGCGAGAGGAACGACAGAGGTGGTGGTGGCAGAGCAGATGTGATCTGTGTTGTTCTCTGGAGAGGAGCGGCCTTTCTTATATAGGCGCAGAGGAGGAGACAAACGGTCCAGCATAAACGCACATAATGAATCACAATGAATTCTGGTAACGGCCGTACTTAAGACGAAACGTTTCAGCTCGTATTCATTTTCCATTGATCGTTTTCAGTTGACTGTTCAAATTCCAATCCTGCGTGACAAAAAGAACACATCGGCTCGGCGAGATTCCCGTCGTGACGAGACGGGCGGGCGGCGGAGGAGGAGGAGCGCGCGTGTGGAACACCTCTCCTTCCTTCACACCAACTCATACTAGTGGGAGAATGTCTCACCTTATAAGTTGGTGTACATCTCTCTCAACTAGCAATGTGGGACTAAACTCCCACCACTTGCTAGGCAGTATGGGCCCTTAGGGATTTTTCTGTAATTGCTAAATGGGCCCAAAGCCCATCTCATATTCAGCAATCCCCCACCAGATCCCAAAGGCCCATGGTGTTGTCCTCTGTTCCAAACTCTGTTTTGATATACCAGTATTTCAGTGGAGACCTGTTAAGATTGAACATCCACCTAGATCAAATAGCTACACCCCTCCAAAACTGAACAATGGACTAAGCCTTGAATTGTCAGTTTGGCGTAAAGAAGTTTCACCACATGTCTTACTGATACTAGGCTGCCGAAGGCTGACCCCTCGGGTGGAGCATATAAGTCACACTCCTGGCCTGTTCATGAGCTTACTAGAGATCACCCCAATCTCATAGACTGTGACCAGCAGTCGGGCTCATATAGGTGTGTTCCTCCAAAGATCGCTCTGTAGGATAGCATCTTGCTTATACATATAAGCCTTGGAACACATTAAGACAGTAGTCATCCTCCCATACAGTATTGAGAGTATTGCATCTCCAGCGGAGTGGGTTAGTATAGTTACTCTCCTCAGTTCACCACTGGCTTGTTTTCCCAGGTCCTACTTCACGGGATCTCCGATCACATAGGTTGGGTTACCACCATGGCAACTCATGTGGGTCTCATGCCCATCTCCCTCGATGCACTATCTATCACAACACGTGATAGCCCTTTAGTAAAGGGATCTGCCAGATTCTTAGCCGTTTGGACATATTCCAACGCTATCACTCCGGAGTTTCTCAATTTTCTGACAGCTTTTAATCTCATTCTTATGTGTTTGTTGGACTTCATGTTGTCCTTTGAACTCTTCACCTTGGTGACGACGGTCTGATTGTCACAGTTCATAAGGATAGCCGGAACCGGTTTATCAACCAATGGCAAGTCCATCAAGAGATCTCGAAGCCATCCCGCTTCGACACCAGATGTGTCTAATGCTGTTAATTCTGCTTCCATTGTCGATCTCGTTAAGATCGTTTGCTTGCAAGACTTCCAGGAAACAGCGCCACCTCCAAGAGTAAACATATACCCAGTTGTGGCCTTCATCTCATCAGCATCAGAGATCCAATTCGCATCACTATACCCTTCAAGTACCGACGGGTATCCGGTATAGTGAAGTCCATAGTTCATAGTACCCTTCAGATAACGCATAACTCTTTCAACAGCATGCCAATGTACATCACCCGGTTTTGATACAAACCGACTCAGTTTGCTCACAGCAAAAGCGATGTCAGGCCTCGTAGCGCTAGCTAGGTACATCAGTGAACCAATGATTTGAGAGTATCTCAATTGATCTATAGCCGTGCCTTTGGATTTTCGAATCAACACGCTAGGATCATATGGTGTTTGAGATGGTGTGCAGTCCGAGTATCCAAAACGACTCAACGCCTTCTCAACATAATGGGATTGCAAAAGTGTAATCCCACCCTCATTATCTCTCAGTAGCTTGATGTTCAAGATAACATCAGCCACACCAAGGTCTTTCATCTCAAAGTTCTGAGATAGAAACGACTTGACCTCCTCAATTACTTTGAGGTTGGTTCCGAATATCAGTATGTCATCAACATACAAGCACAGTATAACTCCTTCGCCCCCACCATGGCGATAGTATACACATTTGTCCGCTTCATTAACAACGAAGCCAACAGATGTCAGTGTTGTATTAAACTTATCATGCCATTGCTTAGGTGCTTGTTTCAGGCCATATAAAGATTTTATCAACCTACACACTTTTCCTTCCTGACCATCTATCACAAAGCCATCTGGCTGTTGCATGTAGATTTCCTCGTTTAGCTCCCCATTCAGGAAAGCTGTCTTAACATCCATCTGGTGGATGAGAAGACCATGCGAGGCCGCCAACGAGAGTAATACTCGAATGGTGGTCAGTCTGGCCACAGGTGAATAAGTATCAAAGAAATCTTCCTCTTCCTTTTGGTCATAGCCCTTGGCCACAAGCCTAGCCTTGTACTTTTCAATCGTAACATCGGGCCTAAGCTTCTTTTTGAACACCCACTTACATCCCAATGGTTTGCAACCATAGGGACGATCAGTAATCTCCCATGTCCCGTTAGCCATGATGGAATCCATCTCGCTACGGACCGCTTCCTTCCAGTAGTCAGATTCTGGAGACGCATAAGCTTCTGAAATAGAAGTGGGAGTATCATCCACAAGGTACACAAGGAAATCATCACCAAAGGACTTTGCAGTCCTCTGTCTCTTGCCCCTACCAAGGGTTTCCTTGTCCTCCTCCTCAGGATTTTCATCATGTGTTTGTTCATAATATTCCATCGGAATGGCAGGTTCAGGAGTCTCATCAGATTCCAGTCTAGAAGTGCTTTGCATATCTCTCATAGGAAAAATATCCTCAAAGAATGTAGCATCTTTAGACTCCATAATCGTACCGACTTTCATGTCAGGTACCTCAGATTTCACTACCAGAAATCTATAGCCGACGCTATTCTTAGCGTAGCCCAAATTAACGCAATCCACAGTCTTTGGTCCAAGCTTACGCTTTTTGGGGATCGGCACATTGACTTTCGCCAAACAGCCCCAAGTACGTAAGTATGAGAGTGTTGTTCTTCTCTTTTCCCATTGTTCATAGGGAGTGATCTCATTGTCTTTTGTCGGAAATTTATTCAGGACATGACATGATGTCAATATAGCCTCCCCCACCATGCCTTGGATAAACCCGATGTATCTAACATGGCGTTAACCAAATCAGTTAGAGTACGGTTTTTCCGTTCGGCAACCCCATTTGACTGAGGTGAGTAGGGAGGCGCCCTCTCATGAATAATACCATGTTCCGCACAAAAGGAATCAAACTCATTAGAGAAATACTCTCCACCACGATCTGACCGGACTCGTTTTATTTTCTTTTCAAGTTGATTCTCAACTTCTGCCTTATAGATTTTAAAGTAGTGTAGAGCCTCATCTTTAGTGTTTAAAAGATATACATAGCAGTATCTAGTAGAATCATCTATCAGTGTCATGAAGTATCTCTTTCCACCTTTAGTCAACACACCATTCATCTCACAAAGATCAGAATGTATGAGTTCTAATGGCGCCAAGTGTCTCTCCTCCGCAGCCTTATGGGGCTTGCGAGGTTGCTTTGCTTGCACACACGAATGGCACTTAGAACCTTTGGCTAAAGTGAAACTTGGGATTAAATTTAACTTTGCTAACCGCGTCATACAACCAAAACCAATGTGACAAAGACGTGAATGCCAAACTTCTGTTTCATTAACATTTGAATGAATATTGTTCACGACTTTATTACAAAAATCAGCGAGGGAAAAGCGGAATAGACCTCCACATTCATAACCTTTTCCAACAAACAGTTCATATTTCGTAACAACTACTTTATTAGACTCGAATACCAGCTTAAACCCTTCTCTACATAGAAGGGAACCACTAACGAGATTCTTCTTGATGGCGGGGACATGCTGCACGTTCTTCAGTTGCACGATCCTTCCCGAAGTAAACTTCAGATCGACCGTGCCAACACCATGAACAGAAGCACTCGCGCCATTCCCCATCAGTACGGACCTGTTTCCTGTGGCCTGATAAGAAGAAAACAATGAAATGTCAGCACACACATGAATATTTGCACCTGTGTCAATCCACCAATCGGTAGACTGGCAAACTGAAAATACAGTAAACAAATTACCGTACCCAGATGGCCCACTCTCATTGTTGCTCACAATCATGTTGACAGTCTTGGAGTCATGTCCTGGCTTCTTGAACTTGTGTGGGCACTTGACAGCCCAATGTTCATCAGAACCACAAGTGAAACAGCCACCCTTCTTCTTATCCTTCTTGAAAGGCTTCTTGCCCTTCTTCTTAAACTCGGTATTCTGTTGGACACCAGTCTTTCCCTTGGGCTTGTGGGGGTTGAAGTTCTTCTGCACCATGTTGGCGACAGAGGTCCCTTCGTTCCCTTTTCCATTCGAGTCCTTTGCTCTCGAGTTCTGCTCAACACTCAGATGGCCAATGACATCCTCAACTGAGAATTCACGCCTCTGATGTTTCAGAGTGGTAGCAAAATTCCTCCAGGAATTGGGTAGCTTAGCGATGATGCATCCCGCGACAAATTTGCCCGGCAGCACACACTTCAGAACCTCAAGTTCCTTAGCGATGCACTGTATCTCATGAGCCTGTTCCAATACAGGACGGTTTTCAATCATCTTGTAATCGTGGAACTGCTCCATAATATACATCTCGCTTCCAGCATCGGTTGCACCGAATTTAGATTCGAGCGCCTCCCACAAGTCCTTGGCAACCCGCATATGTAAATATGCATCAACCAACTTATCTCCGATCACGCTCAGAACGCATCCAACAAAGACGACGGTGGCCTCCCTGAACGCCTTCTCCTGTTCAGGAGCAATCGTTCCCGTGGGAGTCACACCGGCGACCCAGAACACGTTCATCGCCGTGAGCCATAAGACGGTTTTGGTCTGCCAACGCTTAAAGTACGTCCCCGTAAACGGGGCAGGTTTCAGTGCAGCAGCAAAACCATGGATCGAAAATTGCCTACACAGATTAGGTTTTTGGATTGTTGAGAAATTAAGCAATTGTTCGATTAATTTAATCCAAGAATAAATCATGAACATGATATAGACAGTGCTAATGATATACTGAAAATTCATGATGTACGCACATACTAGACATATAGTAGAAACATCTACGCAAACCACTAGTACTGCACACATCGAAATAATCAGGATAAGGGTAAGCATGTTATACCCTCCAGTAGGCCAGTTGGCCGGATCAGCAGCAGAGGCGGCGGCCTCGTCGGCGATGCGCTTGTCGGAGGCGGCCTTGTCGGCAGCAGCCTTGTCAGCGTCGGTGCTGGTGCTCATGGTGAAGGCGAAGACGACGCGGACGAAGATGTAGTCGACGTAGAGGAAGCAGTCGAACCGAGGCGAGCAGTCGCGTAGAAGACGCTCCCCAAAAACCTAATCGCCCCTCTCCCGTACAGGATCTGGAGAGGCGGGGTTTCGGAGGCCTGCTCTCCCGTCGGCCGTGTACGCGGAAGACGGGATGGAGTCACCGGCGACAGCAGCAGCGAGAGGAACGACAGAGGTGGTGGTGGCAGAGCAGATGTGATCTGTGTTGTTCTCTGGAGAGGAGCGACCTCTCTTATATAGGCGCAGAGGAGGAGACAAACGGTCCAGCATAAAATGAAAAATGAATTCTGGTAACGGCCGTACTTAAGACGAAACGTTTCAGCTCGTATTCATTTTCCATTGATTGTTTTCAGTTGACTGTTCAAATTCCAATCCTGCGTGACAAAAAGAACACATCGGCTCGACGAGATTCCCGCAACCCGCGGCGCGGCGAGACGGGCGGGCGGCGGAGGAGGAGCGCGCGTGTGAAACACCTCTCCTTCCTTCACACCAACTCATACTAGTGGGAGAATGTCTCACCTTATAAGTTGGTGTACATCTCTCTCAACTAGCAATGTGGGACTAAACTCCCACCACTTGCTAGGCAGCATGGGCCCTTAGGAATTTTTCTGTAATTGCTAAATGGGCCCAAAGCCCATCTCATATTCAGCATCTTGCAACGTATGTTTTGATAGCAACCTTCTAAGTCATTTAAGCCAGCCAAATACAGTAGGCTGAAGCTTGATACACTGGTACAAAGCTGCCAGGTGTGAAATAAATAGGCGATACATCATAGATAAGACAACTTGGAGCAAATAAAATAGAACACCGGTTTTAGCCGATTTGGAGCAAAGAAAACAAATCACCGACGAATAATTATGCTCCCTCTCTAAACACTTTTGTGTGGCACTGATCTTCTCAACTCTATCAATGCTCCCTTAAGAAAACTCTACCAATGCTGGCATCAGTGTTCAAGCTATCTCGGCTTTTGCCCGGTTTCCCTCTAATTAACCAGGCAAGTTCTCTTCTTAATTAATGAAAATAGCTATCACCTATTCTTGCACCTCCTCTTTGCATTTACAGTGCTTGACCCGAGCAGAAAATTCGTAGGTGCTACAATCCAGCGATTGACCATCAAAAACAAACCCAAGGTGCATCTTCGACATGACATGACCACCCAGCATTCCATGTCTATTCCAAGCGCTAAAACCAATCCTTCGGTAAGCGCAATGTTGTATTTGCATGTGTCTGCATAAAACCTTCTAATTCGACATCCCTGCTCGCCTGATGGGGTCTTGGAAGTACTGAAGGGATATGAGAAGTGCCTCCTGAAAAATGCTTGTTTACTCTCTCAGCACAACAAATATCCTGCATAAGGAATAACCTTACAAGCTCTCGAGTGACACATACCTCTGTCCTTATTGTTCTGCTACCTTGGTTGGGGCATGTATTAAAATAAGATGCGAATACATCATTTGCACCTTTGCCCTGTCGGAGGAATATGTCACTTTAATACTAAGAACAACAATAGTAAAGACACTAATCGATGACGAATTAGATCACATTATCATCCAACGGAGATAACTTTTTCGTATTTTTATTCAATCATCAAAAAACAGTCAAAAAATATCATCAAAAAATATACATGCAGTGATAATTCCTCGCTATCATACAAGTGATCAGGTTGCGCAATATGATTGGACTATATAGTGAGACATTCATGACGACAAAAGTAAATATCAGATTAAATAGTACAATGCAACCATACATTCAGATTTGGGTCCTCTTCGATGCTTTCTTCCAGACCAGCCAGTCCACCAAATGCAATTAAAAGGTGCCTGTGCAGTGAAGAGCACATTACTAACAGCACATACTCCCGCAATAGAGACTTCATAGATGTAATGTGGAAACCACATGAGTACAACCAGGGTTTCAGATAATGGGAGCCAGAAGAGAAAAAGTCAGAACCTGGTAAGTTCATGCTAACTAGGCTACAACCAGTTTGGGGTTTGAAGCTTCAGAGTTTTGATTGTTTCAGAATTAACATATCACAGAAAGGTAAATACACAGGAGCTGATTGGGCACCCAGGTTATTCCAAAATTCCAGGTTCTTTATATTTTCCTGGTATTTTTTTGAATTTAATATTCATATGGGGGGTGGAGCACCCGAGAGCTCCAAATCCTCATCCATCACAGAAACAATTATTTATATACCTGTGCAGTTTAGGAGTGCTTAGATAGTGAACGAGACCCTCTCTAAAAAATCAAAGAGGATGACGTGGTTTAGGTTTACAGGCCAATAACCGCCAGTTTAACAAAGCCTGGATACAAAGCAGGAATCAATATAATAAGGTTTACAGGCCAATAACCGCCAGTTTAACATGTATTAGTTCATTATTCCAAGTGAATGTTCATCAATCATCATTGCCTTGGTCAAAATATTTTGTCTGCTTATGAACTGATCAAGCCAAAAAAAAAATTTGTTTGTTGTTGCTGTGCTAAAAAGAATCCAGTCATGGTGAGGTGATTACAAATGGGAGTTGGGACTTCTGGTACAAAAGAGGTGCAACATGTTGTTCAACAAACTGGCGTTTTTGTGCAACTTCTTCCGGATAATCCAATTAAAACAAAACAAAATATGAAATTATGCACCATTTTATTTGTTGAACTGTTATAGCTTATGTCTGCTCCAGTTATACCTCAAATTCTACTGAATTGGCAAATAATAAGTTAATAAATCCTAACACCATATCATCTAGGAAGAAGAAATTTACACATTCAGGTAATCAAATCTGATTTTTTTTTAATTCTCAAGAAGGTGGTCCAAATACCTGAATGAAGGTAAGATTAGCTCAGATGAAATAATGGTTTCGCCATGCTCAGAAGTGCCAATGATATGATCATATCCTTCCTAGAAGTGGTGAAAATAGTAAGTGCTGGCAAAATAAATTCTGCATTTGCATTATAACAGCCTTACAAGCAGTACCTTGTATGGTGAATCATTGATAACACCACTTAAATTTGAAGCATAGCGGACTTTATAGCCCCAATATGATCCCATTTCTTCGCTGGGTGAGGACGGGGGAACGACTTTCCTTACACAAGCTAGATGTGCATAAAAACGTTACAATCAAATGGCAAAACGACACAAGTACAGTGCAAGTTACTCAAAAAACAACTAGATGAGAACAGAGAGATGTGCGCCAAAGGTAGATCACAGGTATAATAAAGTGGAGTCTAGATTAAATATATTTGGCCACTGACAACCGAAATGGCTGTGGCTCTCCAATATATATGTAAATTGGAATGACTGGCCCAAGTGGGTGCAATAAGAACATGTGATGAGCTGAAAATTAATATATGAAAAATTCGCACAAAGTGTGAACCAATACTAATGGTACTTAAACACGATATCTATATTATAAAAGATAACTAAATTCAACAAGTACTACCAAAATTTTACACGGAACATCAACATAACCATGTGTATTGCCTGGAGTAATGAAACGGTCATTTACCTGGTGTAAGGTCTCTGTTGGTTCCCATGGCTACAGTTACCCTTTTTCCTTGTTCTAGGATTTGCTCAACCAGAACGTTCTGCAGTTTGTCTAATATGTTAATAATCAATCAAGGGTCGTCCAAAGGAAGACATGCAGACATTTTGTTTAGTACATGAAGCAACAGAATCACATGTTCTATCATGGGTCTGCCATGGGCCACGAAGAGAGGGGGATAATCCATATGGGGTAAATCCGTATATGGTGTCCCTTTTACAAGGAAGACTTGATTTGACACCAAAGAACATAATCCAAACTTTTCTGATGACCCATATCATTATCTTTGTATTTAAGCTTATAACTGGACTAACCAAATTGATATCCTTACTAACTAAATAACCTGTTATACTTATCTCCTTGATCACGGGACTACTCCTAGCTTGGTGCTGCCCTGTGTACATTGGGCATTGATCCACCCATGACATCTTCATTTTCCAACATTTCATAGAAAAACAATTTTATAGGAACACTAATTTAAAAACAGTCAAACACAATAAATTGTGTGTAAACAGTCAGAACACGGTAATTATCAAAGAACAAGTTTGGGTTCTCGCCCTAAAGTTGGGTTGGTTACGACTCTGGAATCTACCTACCGCGATAGACTCCCTATATAGTTGGTGGCTAAGGAGAGCAGACTTGAGCGCAAAAGGAGGATATCGACTCCATGGTTGCCGTCACTGTTTGGTCCACGGCAGGAGCATACCAGCAGGGTGTTCCAGGGGGTGAGCAAGGACTTCTGGTCTGTGGCAAATGATATTATTTAAGACGGAGGCGGAGCGATGGCAGCAGGTTTTCAATTACAGGTTGCACTACTCAGGGATGGGCATAACTTTATGGATGTTAGATATATTGTTTCCGTCAAATAACTTGTACAGAGTGGGGTATTTACTAGTTTGCCACAATGGTACAAATCAGTCAACTCTGTACATGAATACATCAAGCATAAATCATAACTAAAATTTCAACAAAACCCTTTTCTCAAACATGTGCAGGAGAACAAAATGAGCATATAGGAGTACCATACACACCTGACTTAACCCAACATCAACAAGTGTACCCTTTGAACGATCCCCGCCCAATGTTACACCTGTCGAAGTTCAGTACACTGTAAGCATCATGTCGAATCATACATGTGAAACATAAGGTGTGATAGAACATCATTCGATATGACATAGCTGATCCTTAACAAAAGTTAGAGATATATAACATGAAGCAGCATTTGCTGAAGCAAATAATTGTACACACATAACCATGTTACGAGTACCATCGACAGCTCAAGCAGCCCTTAAGACATACCAGAACAAAAGCCAAACAAAGTATTGCCTCAATGACTGTGACTGATAGAGTTCAAAATACAATAAGTAACAATCGAACACTCAACACTGGAATAAAGCTATCCAAGTTATGAAAGAAAGGGTAAGTGCAAGACTTACATGGCTGCACACTAATTTATGAAATGCTTAGCTGTGGTCAATTGGCCATATTATATCACAGGAGCCACGACAAATTGCCAAATTCATGTTTTACTATCAAAGAGCTCTCTGAATAAACTGAAACTACATTTCATGTTGTGACCACACACCACAGCAACCGAAATTGAGACCAATGGCAGCACGAGAGAGAGACATCACCTTCACGAAATTCAGACCACTCATGCTTGCGCACATGGTGCGGTGCGTCCAGTGGCGGAAGTAATCCCTGCATACCAGAAGCGGCATGGCGAAATGAGCAACCTCAAGAAATCCCCACTTATCAAGCAACCACCACCTCAACAATTCTTACCACATATTTAAAGTTCTTGTGCATTGGGAAGAGACGGCGGCGCAGGTACTGCGGCGTTTCCAGATACTCCAGTATGCGGACAAGGAACCGCGCACCGCTCTCCTCTTCCTCTTCGGCGCCACCGCGGCCGTTCTCCACCGGTGGGTTGCTGTCAAAGACGACAATCTCGTCGATACGGAATACGGCCGCCGCACGAGCTATCTGACCGGCCAGCTGAAACAGGAGAGGCGCGCTCTTCTAAGCATCCCTAGTGTAAGAAATGCAAGGTACAGGGAAGGTGATAGGGGAAGGGGTTACTGACGAGGGTGGCGAGCTCGAGGGACTGGGCGTTGTCGATGACCGAACCGGCGACGGCGATGCTCACCGTCGGCTTCCGCTTCGGATCCGCCTTCCCCTCCTTTTGCTTCTTCTTCTTCTTCTGGACGGCTTCCTCGTCGGCCGTCGGGGTCTCGCCGCCGAGGTGCTCCGCGGGGTCTTTGCGCTTGCTTTTCTTTTCCTTCTTGTCCTTGTGCCGGGACTTCTTGGCGGCTGCTGCCTCCGCGCATGCCGGATTCATGGCGGTGGGGGTGGCGACGGCGGCGGCGGCGGCGGCCGGGATGGATTTGTGGGGTTTGGGTTTTTTTTCTTAGGGGAAACGGGCTCGGCAAAGGGTTTTGGGGGAGTGGCTCCGTGCGTGTCGGGCCAAGACCAGGCCACCGGGCCCGAGCCGGCGGCCTATAACCAGGGAACTGTTTTCCCTTTTTACATGTGACCAGGGAAGGACACATATCCAGGATCCCCTCTCGTTAGGGTTTTTCGTCTACTCCCGGCGGCGCCTTGGCGATCGACGTGGAGACCTCACTCCCCTACCTCCTCCGTCCGCTGTGGGGTCTGGAGCTCTGCCTCTAGACCGCCGCTTCCGGGGAGGAGCGTTGTTAGGGTCTTCCCGTCCGCGGAACAGGTTTTCTCGGACAAGAGATCTCGATGGCAGGCTCGGCAGCAGGCTCGGAAGCTGCGTTCAGCGACGTTGAGAAGATGATGAAGGATCTGGGCCTCAAGGAGGAGGACCTTTCTGACATAGTTGTGGAAGAGGGTGATCTTCCTGAAGAGGACGCCAGATGGATGGCGATCGCTCGAGTCCACAACGACAAACCCTATAGCCAATACTGGTTCTTCAGGAACATGAGGGTCGCTTGGGATCTTGCCCAAGAGGTCAAATTTAGGCCTTTGGAGGACAACCTTTACACCCTTCAATTCTCCTGTTTGGGTGACTGGGAAAGAGTAATGGGTGAGGGGCCATGGACTTTCAAGAACAAGGTGGTGGTGATTGAACCTTACGATGGATACACAAGACCATCTTCTATTGAGCTCAACAAGGTAGAGATTTGGATCCAAATCCATGATCTGCCGGATCTCCTCTTTCGTATGTTAAAACCTCTAGCTTCAACAGTAGGGGAGTTCATCTATGCTGAGCCAAAATCCCAAGATTTTGAGGGAAACTTCTTCAGAGTTAGGGTTAGGATCGATGTGACCAAACCCCTGAAAAACGCAGTATCGCTGGTTCTAAAGCAAAAGAGGGAGATTTTTCTCGTTAAATACGAGCGGCTCCCCGACTGGTGTGCAGTCTGCGGGCATCTGGGCCATCTATACAAGGAGTGCGGGACTGGGATCCATCCTCCAGCGGCACTGGTTTTCAAAAATCTACGAGCTGATTGGTTTAGAGGACCCGGCAGAGGACCGGGCGAAGGGAGAGAAGCAGGAGGAAGCAGGGGCAGAGGCAGGTCAGGAAGGAACGGAGGTAGGGGAGGAGGCCGCTCAGGTGGTATTTCCATTGTTACCAAGAGCACCCAACCCCAAGACATATCCATGGAGGAGGCAGAGGCAAATAGGAAAAGGGATGCTATGTGTAACACCCCAAAAGTTTAATTACTTTTTCATTAAATAAAATTTGGCTAGAAACAAAAATTTTGATTTACAAAAAGTTCTTTAATGATTTTAGAACCTTTTGTTTCCGGTTTCTTCCCTCCATATAGAAAATTTTGCAGTAAATTTGTGGGCTCTGATAGTCATCTGAAAACATTTCATTACTTGTTTAATAATATTAAGAATTATTTTCATAATAAAATTTTGCCCTAGAAAAATGCTTTTAATAGCTTTTTCAACTCTTGAAATGCTTCTGTTTGCACTACAACTAATTTAAATAATTCTTCAAAAATTCCACCAAAATTCTGAGAGGTCTTATGATGCCTATATATCACATTTGTGCAAAAACTTAACCTGGTCCCATGGAGTTTTTGAGTGAACCATCCTCTTTTCATTTCTGTCCACTTCCTAGGTTTCAACTACAACCACAATTTTCCTTGCTCTAAAAATTCTGATACTTGTCCACCTTATAGTCCTTCCAACCAAACTCTTAACTCCAAGAGATCAGCCACATTTGAATTTTGTAAGTCCATCAAATACCTATCTATAGTTTCTGTCCAGAAACTAAATTCTTCAAAACTTGCACTATCAAGTTTTTCCTTTTGCCAAAATAACTCCACCATCATCTATATCATGTAAGGAGACACTACCCTACCAAGTTTCACTTCCAACAAAGTTTCCTAGATGGCTCTATCATTCTGTCGAGCACCTTGTGTGCATAACAGAATATTTTGCCACCACCTATACTACATTGGACACTTGGTCAAATGACGAAACCAGCATGTCCAGCACCTCCCTCCTGCCCATTAGCACCACTCTGCCAATTTGTAGCTCCATTAGATCCTTGTAGATGCCATTGGCATTTTGCCGAACACGTGGTGCGCGTGTCCAGAGCGCGACCAGAGCGCGGGTGTTGCAGTCACTGGCATCGCGCTCCTGACGATCTCCTGCTGCCTCCTCTGCTCGCCCGAGCCCTTCTCCGGATCAGCTCGATCCCCTGCAAGCTCGCCGACACCTTACCTCGGCCGCTAGTGCCGGCCATCGCCGACCACGCCAC
>LR738713.1:809167499-809249445 GCA_902687465.1 Secale cereale
GATACTGACTAAAGAAATCCTATACTTGTGGGTAAAGAGTACACCCTCTGCAGAGTTTGAAACCTATTCGAATAGCCGTGTCCGCGGTTAAGGACTACAGTCTGGGTTGGTCAAGTGTCGGTCTTAGAGTCGGTCTCCGGAGGAAATAATTTAAAATTGAGCATGATGTATTTTGCAGGTTAATTTTTACTGCTACTGGTGTTGTTATGAATATTATGGATGATATGATTATTATTGTGGACTAACCCGTTTCTCTTATTTTATTTCCAGAGTGTCTCAGGGGCTGGCTGGACTACCCCGGACACTCGCCTTTATTTTCAAGTCCTTTTGTGGCGTCCCTCGAGTTTCAGGCGGTTCTATCACGCCACTACTCTTGTGGACACCCGACTGGCATTTCTTTTCAAGACCGACCGTGGTGTCACTTGACATCCGACCGGCATTTCTTTTATATTTTATTGATACTAATATTTATTTTCTGCACTAACTATTATTCATCATGCCATGTTTTAATTCCTGTCAGCATGCATTTAATATAAGTCCATCATGAGCATATGCATATAGTTTAATTCATCATGACCATATAATTGTTTGCTGCATTTGTTATATCAATTGTCCATGATGTTTGCGAGTACATTCAAACGTACTCACAGGCTTGTCCCTGGCTATTTACTTGGCCAGGTTAGGAGTTCTACGGGGAAAACCACAGCGACATCCGTGCGAAGCCTAGGAGTACAGCCACGCGGGATAGGAGTTATCCGGGTCAGCTGTTCCTGTGGGAATGGAGCCCCATCGATGTTGGAGATCCACAAGCCAATTCCTTCATCCACCACCGGAGTCATTGTTGTATCAGTAGACCTTTATGGTCTTGTATCAAATTCTTGTAAATGCTTGGTAATCTGTAACAAGGATGTGTCCACCAGTAACAGTAATCCTGGGCTGGTGATGACACTAGGGGTTAATTTCTGGAATATTGTGTTCCCGAAATCCGGCCCCCACAGCCTTGGTATCAGAGCCAGGCTGACCATTGGCTAATCCTATCTTAGCCTGGTCGCTATCCCTAGGTTTCCACACCATCCATAACTTTTCCTGTCCACAAACAAGCCTATCTCATCCGATAAGCCTACACACTGGCCAGCCGACATCTTTTGATAGTTGGTGCCAAACCTAGCAGTCGACCCATAAGGCGTGTGCCTGCGGCCGATGTCTGAGTCGTCCCATCCACAAGCATGTGACGGAGGACTCTGCTACCTATAAAGAAAGCCCTGCTCCAACCCAGCTACTATCACCCTCTGAGCACCGTGTCCATTACTATCACACTTCTTGTTTTCACCAGAATCTACCTATCTGATATTTTATGTATCAGGATGATTTGCCCACACTTAGAGGAGAAATTTCTTAAGGACCTTCCTCACAAGACTTTTCCCACCATAGATTCAAGTCGCGTGCCATCACGGCATCCCGCACAAGACCACACCTGCTCTGCTAGCTGCACTAAGTGCAACTCACACACACACACACACAGTCAGCACCTAATACATCGACTCGATCACTCTCATCACACCAGAGTTTTTTTCGAAGAAAAACTCGTGGGTTTTCACAGAGCACACACACTCTCTCTCGCACCAGACACTGCTACCTAGTCCCGATGATCACCACCGCCTCGGAGAGCCACCACCCGAGTGTTGGAAATATGCCCTAGAGGCAATAATAAATTGGTTATTATTATATTTCCTTGTTCACGATAATCGTTTATTATCCATGCTAGAATTGTATTGATAGGAAACTCAGATACATGTGTGGATACATAGACAAACACCATGTCCCTAGTGAGCCTCTAGACGACTAGCTCGTTGATCAATAGATGGTTACGGTTTCCTAACCATGGACATTGGATGTCGTTGATAACGGGATCACATCATTAGGAGAATGATGTGATGGACAAGACCCAATCCTAAGCCTAGCACAGATCGTGTAGTTCGTATGCTAAAGCTTTTCTATATGTCAAGTATATTTTCCTTAGACCATGAGATTGTGCAACTCCCGGATACCGTAGGAATGCTTTGGGTGTACCAAACGTCACAACGTAACTGGGTGGCTATAAAGGTGCATTACAGGTATCTCCGAAAGTGTCTGTTGGGTTGGCACGAATCGAGACTGGGATTTGTCACTCCGTATGACGGAGAGGTATCTCTGGGCCCACTCGGTAGGACATCATCATAATGTGCACAATATGTGATCAAGGAGTTGATCACGGGATGATGTGTTACGGAACGAGTAAAGAGACTTGCCGGTAACGAGATTGAGCAAGGTATCGGTATACCGACGATCGAATCTCGGGCAAGTGCTATACCGATAGACAAAGGGAATCGTATACGGGATTGATTGAATCCTTGACATCGTGGTTCATCCGATGAGATCATCGTGGAGCATGTGGGAGCCAACATGGGTATCCAGATCCCGCTAGTCTAAGTATTCTTCACAAATTATGTTGTAGACCAATAACTGCGTTGTAGCTCCCTGTTTAATACGATCCTAGAGAAAGGACCCGTTCTTAGCGACAAACATTTTTGTCCTTGGATCTGAGATAGAAGGTATACCCAACTGTCACCAGTGGGTATCCCATGAAGATGTTTTGTTCGCTTTGGGTTCGAGCTTTTCCCGGCTGAAGCCATAAGCCTCGCAGCCCCAAACATTGAGAAACGACAACTACGGTTTCTTGCCAAACCATACGACGTCTTCTCAACGGACTTAGATGGTGCCCTATCTAAAGTGAATGCAGCTGTCTCTAATGCATAACCTCAAAATAACAGCGGTAGATCGGTAAGATACATCATAGATCGCGCCATATCTCATAAGGTTCGATTACGATGTCCGGACACACCATTACGCTGTGGTGTTCCAGGGGGCTTCAACTGCGAAACAATTCCACAATGTCTTAAGTGATTGCCAAACTCATAATTCAAATAATATCCCCTTGATCAGATCGTAGGAACATGATCTTCTTGTTATGATGATTCTTAATCTTCACTCTGAAATTTTTGAACCTTTCAAACGTTTCATACTTTTGCTTCATTAAGTAAATATACCATATCTACTCAAATCGTCAGTGAAGATGAGAAAATAACGATATCCACCACACGCCTTAATTCTCATTGGATCACATACATCAGCATGTATGATTTCCAACAAGTCACTTGCCCGTTTCATTGTACCTGAAAACGGGATCTCAGTCATCCTGCCCATGAGGCATGGCTCGCATGTGTCAAGCGATTCAAAATCAAGTGACTCAAAACATCCATCAGCATGGAGTTTCTTCATGCATTTTATGCCAAAATGACCTAAGCGGCAGTGCCACAAGAAAGTGGTACTATCATCATTAACTCTACATCTTTTGGCTTTAATATTATCATCATGTGTATTACTATGATCGAGATTCAACGAACCATTGGGTGCAAGACCATAAAGGTATTATTCATGTAAACAGAATAACCATTATTCTCTAACTTAAATGAATAACTGTATTGCAATGAACATGATCTAATCATATTCATGCTCAACGTAGACACCTGATAACATTTATCTAGGTTCAACACTAATCTCGAAAATAGAGGGAGCGTGCGATGGTGATCTTATCAACCTTGGAAACACTTCCAACACTCATCGTCACCTCGCCCTTAGCTAGTCTCCGTTCAGTCCGTAGCTTTTGCTTCAAGTCACTAATAATAGCAATTGAACCGGTATCCAATACCCAGGTGCTACAAGGAGTACTAGTAAGGTACACATCAATAACACGTATATCAAATATACTTTGTTGAAGTTGCCAGCTATCATATCTACCATGTATTTGGGGTAGTTCCGCTACCATGTGACCGTTCCCCTTACAATAGAAGCACTTAGTCTCGAGGTTTGGGTTCAACCTTGGGTTCCTTCATTAGATCGACAACTGGTTTGCCACTCATGAAGTTTCCCTTCTAGCCCTTGACCTTTTGAAACCAGTGGTCTTATTAAACCATCAACACTTGATGCTCCTTCTTGATTTCTACTTTTGCGGTCTTAAGCACCGCTAATAGCTCCGGGATCATCTCCATCCTTTGCATGTCATAGTTCATCACGAAGTTCTAGTAGCTTGGTGATAGTGTCTAGAGAATTCCGTCAACCACTATCTCACCTGGAAGATTAACTCCCACTTGGTTCAAGTGATTTTAGCACCCAGACATTCTGAGCACATGCTCACTACCTGAGCTATTCTCCTCCATCTTTTTGGCAAAAGAACTTGTCAGAGGTCTCATACCTCTCAACACGGGCATGAGCCTGAAATCCCAATTTCAGCTCTTAGAACATCTCATATGTTCTATGGCGTTCAAAACGTCATTGGAATCCCGATTCTAAGCCATAAAGTATGGTGCACTAAACTATTAAGTAGTCATCAGGACGTGTCTGTCAGGTGTTCACAACATCCACAGACAACGTTGTAGGGGTCTGCACATCGAGCGGTGCATCAAAGACGTAAGCTTTCTGTGTAGCAGTGAGGACACTCCTCGTACTACGGACCCAGTCCGCATCATTGCTTACAATATCTTTCAACTTGGTCTTTCTCTAGGAGTTTCTCTCGAAAAGGAGTTTCTCTCGAAAGAATTGAGTGGGAGGAAGATAGAACTTGATGAGGTTGTCGAACCCTCACTTCAACCGGAGAGTAGTGCAACACAGAAAGATGTTTCTGTGGAACCTACGACAGTTGAAGGGGAAACTAATGATAGTGATCATGAAGCTCCAGATCAAGTTGCTATCGAACCTCGTAGGTCGACAAGGATATGTACTACTCCTGAGTGGTACGGTGATCTTGTCTTAGAGGTCATGTTGTTGGACAACGATGAGCCTACGAACTATGGAGAAGCGATGGTGGGCCCATATTCCGACAAATGGTTAGAAGCCGAGAAATCCGAGATAGGATCCATGTATCGAAACAAAGTATGGACTTTGGTGGACTTGCCCGATGACTGGCAAGCCATTGAGATAAATGGATCTTTAGGAAGGAAGACGGACGTGGACGGTAATGTCACCGTCTATGAAGCTCGACTTGTGGCGAAGAGTTTTCCACAAGTTCAAGGAGTTGACTACGATGAGATTTTCTCACCCGTAGCGATGCTTAAGTCCGTCGGAATCATGTTAGCATTAGCTGCATTTATGAAATCTGGCAGATGGATGACAAAACAAGTTTCCTTACCAGTTTTTGTAAGGAAAGGTTGTATATGATACAATCAGAAAGGTTTTGTCGATCCTAAGGATGCTAAAAGATATGCTAGCTCCAGCGATCCTTCTATGGACTAGAGCAAGCATCTCGGAGTCGGAATATATGCTTTGATGGAGTGATCAAAGTTTTTGGGTATACAAAGTTTGTTAGAAACTTGTATTTACAATAAAGTGAGTGGGAGCATCACAACATTTCTGATAAGTATATGTGAGTGACATATTGTTGATCCGAAATGATGAAGAATTTCTGGAAAGCATAAAGGGTTATTTGAAATGAGTTTTTCAAAGGAAGTCCTGGATAAAGCTGCTTACATATTGAGCATCAAGATCTATACAGATAGATCAAGACGCCTGATGATACTTTCAGAAGAACACACACCTTTGACATGATTTTGAAGGAGTTCAAAATAGATCAGTCAAAGAAGGAGTTCTTACCTGAGTTGTAAGGTGTGAAGTTGAGTAAGACTCAAAGCTTGACCACGGCAGAAGAAAGAGGAAGGACGAAGGTCGTCCCCTATGGTTTTGTCATAGGCTCTATACGGTATGCCATGCTAAGTACCGCACCTGATGTGTGCCTTGCCACATGTCTGGCAAGAGGGTACAAAGGTGAACCAGGAGTGGATTACTAGATAGTGGTCAAAATTATCCTTAGAGGAATAAGGAAATGTTTCTCGGTTATGGAGGTGATAAAGAGTTCGACATAAAGAGTTACGTCGATGCAAGCTTAACAACTATCCGGATAACTCTAAGTGGAGATACCGGATACGTATAATGGAGCAACAGTTTGGAATAGCTCCAAGTGGAACGTGGTAGCAGCATCTACGATATGACATAAAGTTTTGCGAAGTACATAGGGATCTGAATGTTGCAGACCCGTTGACTACAACCTCTCTCACGAGCATAACATGATCAAACCCAGAACTCATTGAGTGTTAATCACATATTGATGTGAACTAGATTACTGAATCTAGTGAACTCTTTGGATGTTAGTCACATGGCGATGTGACCTATGAGTGTTAATCACATGGCGATGTGAACTAGATTATTGACTCTAGTGCAAGTGGGAGACTGTTGGAAATATGCCCTAGAGGCAATAATAAATTGGTTATTATTATATTTCCTTGTTCATGATAATTGTTTATTATCCATGCTAGAATTGTATTGATAGGAAACTCAGATACATGTGTGGATACATAGACAAACACCATGTCCCTAGTAAGCCTCTAGTTGACTAGCTCGTTGATCAACAGATGGTCACGGTTTCCTGACCATGGACATTGGATGTCGTTGATAACGGGATCACATCATTAGGAGAATGATGTGATGGACAAGACCCAATCCTAAGCCTAGCACAGATCGTGTAGTTCGTATGCTAAAGCTTTTCTAAATGTCAAGTATCTTTTCCTTAGACCATGAGATTGTGCAACTCCCGGATACCGTAGGAATGCTTTGGGTGTACCAAACGTCACAACGTAACTGGGTGGCTATAAATGTGCACTACAGGTATCTCCGAAAGTGTCTATTGGGTTGGCATGAATCGAGACTGGGATTTGTCACTCCGTGTGACGGAGAGGTATCTCTGGGCCCACTCGGTAGGACATCATCATAATGTGCACAATGTGATCAAGGAGTTGATCACGGGATGATGTGTTACGGAACGAGTAAAGAGACTTGCCGGTAACGAGACTGAACAAGGTATCGGGATACCGACGATCGAATCTCGGGCAAGTACTGTACCGATAGACAAAGGGAATTGTATACGGGGTTGATTGAATCCTTGACATCGTGGTTCATCCGATGAGATCATCGTGGAGCATGTGGTAGCCAACATGGGTATCCAGATCCCGCTGTTGGTTATTGACCGGAGAGTCGTCTCGGTCATGTCTGCGTGTCTCCCGAACCCGTAGGGTCTACACACTTAAGGTTCGGTGACGCTAGGGTTGTAGAGATATAAGTATGCGGAAACCCGAAAGTTGTTCGGAGTCCCGGATGAGATCCCGGACGTCACGAGGAGTTCCGGAATGGTCCGGAGGTAAAGATTTATATATAGGAAGTCCTATTTTGGCCACCGGAAAATGTTCGGGATTTTTCGGTATTGTACCGGGAAGGTTCTAGAAGGTTCCGAAGTGGGGCCCACCTGCATGGGGGGACCCACATGAACGTGGGTAGTGGGGGCAAGGCCCCACACCCCTGGTCAAGGCGCACCAAGATCCCCCCTTAGAAGGAATAAGATCATATCCCGAAGGGATAAGATCAAGATCCCTAAAAAGGGGGGATAACAATCGGTGGGGAAAGGAAATGATGGGATTTCTTTCCCCCACCTTTGCCAAACGCCCCAATGGACTTAGAGGGCAAGAAACCAGCCCCCTCCACCCCTATATATAGTGGGGAGGCGCATGGGAGCAGCACCCCAAGCCCTGGCGCCTCCCTCTCCCTCCCGTGACACATCTCCCTCCTCCCGCAGCGCTTGGCGAAGCCCTGCTGGAATCCCGCTACTTCCACCACCACGCCGTCGTGCTGCTGGATCTCCATCAACCTCTCCTCCCCCCTTGCTGGATCAAGAAGGAGGAGACGTCCCCGCTCCGTACGTGTGTTGAACACGGAGGTGCCGTCCGTTCGGCGCTAGGATCATCGGTGATTTGGATCACGACGAGTACGACTCCATCATCCCCGTTCTCTTGAACGCTTCCGCATCGCGATCTACAAGGGTATGTAGATGCACTCTCCTTTATGCTCGTTGCTAGATTACTCCATATATAGATCTTGGTGACGCGTAGGAAAAATTTTGATTTTCTGCTACGATCCCCAACAGTGGCATCATGAGCTAGGTCTATGCGTAGTATCTTGCACGAGTAGAACACAAAGTAGTTGTGGGCGTAGATCATGTCAATTCTCTTGCCGTTACTAGTCTTATCTTGATTCGGCGGCATCGTGGGATGAAGCGGCCCGGACCGACCTTACACGTACTCTTACGTGAGACAGGTTCCACCGTCTGACATGCACTAGTTGCATAAGGTGGCTAGCGGGTGTCTGTCTCTCCCACTTTAGTCGGATCGGATTCGATGAAAAGGGTCCTTATGAAGGGTAAATAGAAATTGGCATATCACGTTGTGGTTTTGGCGTAGGTAAGAAACGTTCTTGCTAGAAACCTATAGCAGCCACGTAAAAACTTGCAACAACAATTAGAGGACGTCTAACTTGTTCTTGCAGCATGTGCCGTGTGATGTGATATGGCCAAAAGGATGTGATGAATGATATATATATGTGATGTATGAGATTGATCATGTTCTTGTAATAGGAATCACGACTTGCATGTCGATGAGAATGACAACCGGCAGGAGCCATAGGAGTTGTCTTATTTATTGTATGACCTGCGTGTCACTGAATAACGCCATGTAATTACTTTACTTTATTGCTAAACGTTAGCCATAGTAGTAGAAGTAATGTTTGGCGAGACGACTTCATGAAGACACGATGATGGAGATCATGATGATGGAGATCATGGTGTCATGCCGGTGACGATGATGATCATGGAGCCCTGAAGATGAAGATCAAAAGGAGCAAAATGATATTGGCCATATCATGTCACTATTTGATTGCATGTGATGTTTATCATGTTTTACATCTTATTTGCTTAGAACGACGGTAGTGAATAAGATGATCTCTCACTAAAATCTCAAGAATTGTGTTCCCCCTAACTGTGCACCGTTGCTAAGGTTCGTTGTTCCGAAGCACCACGTGATGATCGGGTGTGATAGGTTCTAACGTTCGCATACAACGGGTGTAAGCCAGATTTACACACGCGATACACTTAGGGTTCACTTGACGAGCCTAGCATGTACAGACATGGCCTCGGAACACGGAAGACCGAAAGGTCGAACATGAGTCGTATAGAAGATACGATCAACATGAAGATGTTCACCGTTGATGACTAGTCCGTCTCACGTGATGATCGGACACGGCCTAGTCGATTCGGATCATGTATCACTTAGATGACTAGAGAGATGTCTATCTGAGTGGGAGTTCATTAGATGAACTTCATTGTCATGAACAATAGTCTAAGTTGTCTTCGCAAATTATGTTGTAGAACAATAACTGCGTTGTAGCTCCCTGTTTAATACGATCCTAGAGAAAGACTAAGTTGAAAGATATTGTAAGCAAGGATGCGGACTGGGTCCGTAGTCCGAGGAGTGTCCTCACTGCTGCACAGAAAGCTTACGTCTTTGATGCACCGCTCGATGTGCAAACCCCTACAACGTTGTCTGTGGATGTTGTGAACACCTGAGAGACACGTCCTGATGACTACTTGATAGTTTAGTGCACCATACTTTACGGCTTAGAATCGGGATTCCAATGACGTTTTGAACGCCATGGAACATATGAGATGTTCTAAGAGCTGAAATTGGGATTTCAGGCTCATGCCCGTGTTGAGAGGTATGATACCTCTGACAAGTTCCTTTGCCAAAAAGATGGAGGAGAATAGCTCAACTAGTGAGCGTGTGCTCAGAATGTCTGGGTGCTAAAAATCACTTGAACCAAGTGGGAGTTAATCTTCCAGATGAGATAGTGGTTGACGGAATTCTCTAGACACTATCACCAAGCTACTAGAACTTCGTGATGAACTATGACATGCAAAGGATGGAGATGATCCCGGTGCTGTTAGCGGTTCTTAGTACCGCAAAAGTAGAAATCAAGAAGGAGCATCAAGTGTTGATGGTTTAACAAGACCACTGGTTTCAAAAGGGCAAGGGCTAGAAGGGAAACTTCATGGATGGCAAACCAGTTGTCGCTCTGATGAAGGAACCCATGGTTAAACCCAAACCTCGAGACTAAGTGCTTCTATTGTACGGGGAACGGTCACATGATAGCGGAACTACCCCAAATACATGGTAGATATGATAGCTGGAGACTTCAACAAAGTATATTGTTATTGATGTGTACCTTACTAGTACTTCTTGTAGCACCTGGGTATTGGATACCGGTTCAGTTGCTATTATTAGTGACTTGAAGCAAAAGCTACGGACTGAACGGAGACTAGCTAAGGGCGAGGTGACGATGTGTGTTGGAAGTGTTTCCAAAGTTGATAAGATCACCATCGCACACTCCCTCTATTTTCGAGATTAGTGTTGAACCTAGATAAATGTTATCGGGTGTCTACGTTGAGCATGAATATGATTAGATCATGTTCATTGCAATACGGTTATTCATTTAAGTCAGAGAATAATGGTTATTCTGTTTACATGAATAATACCTTTATGGTCATGCACCCAATGGTTTATTGAATCTCGATCATAGTAATACACATGATGATAATATTAATGCCAAAAGATGTAGAGTTAATAATGATAGTACCACTTTCTTGTGGCACTGCCGCTTAGGTCATTTTGGCATAAAATGCATGAAGAAACTCCATGCTGATGGATGTTTGGAGTCACTTGATTTTGAATCGCTTGACACATGCGAGCCATGCCTCTTGGGCAGGATGACTAAGATCCCGTTTTCAAGTACAATAAAACGGGCAAGTGACTTGTTGAAAATCATACATACTGATGTATGTGATCCAATGAGAATTAAGGCGTGTGGTGGATATCGTTATTTTCTCATCTTCACTGACGATTTGAGTAGATATGGTATATTTACTTAATGAAGCAAAAGTCTGAGACGTTTGAAAGGTTCAAACAATTTCAGAGTGAAGATTAAGAATCATCATAACAAGAAGATCATGTTCCTACGATCTGATCAAGGGGATATTATCTGAATTATGAGTTTGGCAATCACTTAAGACATTGTGGAATTGTTTCGCAGTTGAAGCCCCCTGGAACACCACAGCGTAATGGTGTGTCCGGACATCGTAATCGAACCTTATGAGATATGGTGCGATCTATGATGTATCTTACCAATCTACCGCTATTATTTTGAGGTTATGCATTAGAGACAGCTGCATTCACTTTATATAGGGCACCATCTAAGTCCGTTGAGACAACGCCATATGAACTAAGGTTTGGCAAGAAACCAAAGTTGTCGTTTCTCAATGTTTGGGGCTGCGATGCTTACGGCTTCAGCCGGAAAAAGCTCGAACCCAAAGCGGACAAATACATCTTCATGGGATACCCACTGGTAACGGTTGGGTATACCTTCTATCTCAGATCCAAGGACAAAAATGTTTGTCGCTAAGAACGGGTCCTTTCTCGAGAAGGAGTTTCTCTCGAAAGATTTGAGTGGGAGGAAGATAGAACCTGATGAGGTTGTTGAACCCTCACTTCAACCGGAGAGTAGTGCAACACAGAAAGATGTTTCTGTGGAACCTACGACTGTTGAAGAGGAAACTAATGATAGTGATCATGAAGTTTCGGATCAAGTTGCTATCAAACCTCGTAGGTCGACAAGGATAAGTACTACTCCTGAGTGGTACGGTGATCCTGTCTTAGATGTCATGTTGTTGGACAACAATGAACCTACGAACTATGGAGAAGCGATGGTGGGCCCATATTCCGACAAATGGTTAGAAGCCGATAAATCCGAGATAGGATCCATGTATCAAAACAAAGTATGGACTTTGGTGGACTTGCCCTATGATCGGCAAGCCATTGAGACAAATGGATCTTTAAGACTAAGACGGACGTGGACGGTAATGTCACCGTCTATGAAGCTCGACTTGTGGCGAAGAGTTTTCCACGAGTTCAAGGAGTTGACTACGATGAGATTTTCTCACCCGTAGCGATGCTTAAGTCCGTCGGAATCATGTTAGCATTAGCTGCATTTATGAAATCTAGCAGATGGATGACAAAACAAGTTTCCTTACCAGTTTTCCTAAGAAAAGGTTGTATATGATACAATTAGAAAGGTTTTGTCGATCCTAAGGATGCTAAAAGGTATGCTAGCTCCAGCAATCCTTCCATGGACTAGAGCAAGCATCTCGGAGTTGGAATATACACTTTGATGGAGTGATCAAAGTTTTTGGGTATACAAAGTTTGTTAGAAACTTGTATTTGCAATAAAGTGAGTGGGAGCACTACAACATTTCTGATAAGTATATGTGAATGACATATTGTTGATCCGAAATGATGTAGAATTTCTGGAAAGCATAAAGGGTTGTCTAAAAGGTGTTTTTCAAAGGAATACCTGGATAAAGCTGCTTACATATTGGGCATCAAGATCTATAGAGATAGATCAAGACGCCTGATGATACTTTCAAAAGAACACACACCTTGGCATGATTTTGAAGGAGTTCAAAATAGATCAGTCAAAGAAGGAGTTCTTGCCTGATTTGTAAGGTGTGAAGTTGAGTAAGACTCAAAACTTGACCACGGCAGAAGAAAGAGGAAGGACGAAGGTCGTCCCCTATGCTTTTGTCATAGGCTCTATACGGTATGCCATGATGAGTACCGCACCTGATGTGTGCCTTGCCACATGTCTGGCAAGAGGGTACAAAGGTGATCCAGGAGTGGATCACTAGATAGTGGTCAAAATTATCCTTAGAGGAATAAGGAAATGTTTCTCGATTATGGAGGTGATAAAGAGTTCGACGTAAAGAGTTACGTCGATGCAAGCTTAACACCTATCCGGATAACTCAGCGGAGATACCGAATACGTATAATGGAGTAACAGTTTGGAATAGCTCCAAGTGGAACGTGGTAGCAGCATCTACGATATGACATAAAGTTTTGCGAAGTACATAGGGATCTGAATGTTGCAGACCCGTTGACTACAACCTCTCTCACAAGCATAACATGATCAAACCCAGAACTCATTGAGTGTTAATCACATATTGATGTGAACTAGATTACTGACTTTAGTGAACTCTTTGGATGTTAGTCACATGGCGATGTGACCTATGAGTGTTAATCACATGGCGATGTGAACTAGATTATTGACTCTAGTGCAAGTGGGAGACTGTTGGAAATATGCCCTAGAGGCAATAATAAATTGGTTATTATTATATTTCCTTGTTCATGATAATTGTTTATTATCCATGCTAGAATTGTATTGATAGGAAACTCAGATACATGTGTGGATACATAGACAAACACCATGTCCCTAGTAAGCCTCTAGATGACTAGCTCGTTGATCAATAGATGGTTACGGTTTCCTGACCATGGACATTGGATGTCATTGATAACGGGATCACATCATTAGGAGAATGATGTGATGGACAAGACCCAATCCTAAGCCTAGCACAGATCGTGTAGTTCGTATGCTAAAGCTTTTCTATATGTCAAGTATCTTTTCCTTAGACCATGAGATTGTGCAACTCCCGGATACCGTAGGAATGCTTTGGGTGTACCAAACGTCACAACGTAACTGGGTGGCTATAAAGGTGCACTACAGGTATCTCCGAAAGTGTCTTTTGGGTTGGCACGAATCGAGACTGGGATTTGTCACTCCGTATGACGGAGAGGTATCTCTGGGCCCACTCGGTAGGACATCATCATAATGTGCACAATATGTGATCAAGGGTTGATCACGGGATGATGTGTTACGGAACGAGTAAAGAGACTTGCCGGTAACGAGATTGAGCAAGGTATCGGTATACCGACGATCGAATCTCGGGCAAGTGCTATACCGATAGACAAAGGGAATCGTATACGGGATTGATTGAATCCTTGACATCGTGGTTCATCCGATGAGATCATCGTGGAACATGTGGGAGCCAACATGGGTATCCAGATCCCGCTGTTGGTTATTGACCGGAGAGTCGTCTCGGTCATGTCTGCGTGTCTCCCGAACCCGTAGGGTCTACACACTTAAAGTTCGGTGACGCTAGGGTTGTAGAGATATAAGTATGCGGAAACCCGAAAGTTGTTCGGAGTCCCGGATGAGATCCCGGACGTCACGAGGAGTTCCGGAATGGTCCGGAGGTAAAGATTTATATATAGGAAGTCCTATTTTGGCCACCGGAAAATGTTCAGGATTTTTCGGTATTGTACCGGGAAGGTTCTAGAAGGTTCCGAAGTGGGGCCCACCTGCATGGGGGGACCCACATGAACGTGGGTAGTGGGGGCAAGGCCCCACACCCCTGGTCAAGGCGCACCAAGATCCCCCCTTAGAAGGAATAAGATCATATCCCGAAGGGATAAGATCAAGATCCCTAAAAAGGGGGGATAACAATCGGTGGGGAAAGGAAATGATGGGATTTCTTTCCCCCACCTTTGCCAACGCCCCAATGGACTTGGAGGGCAAGAAACCAGCCCCCTCCACCCCTATATATAGTGGGGAGGCGCATGGGAGCAGCACCCCAAGCCCTGGCGCCTCCCTCTCCCTCCCGTGACACATCTCCCTCCTCCCGCAGCGCTTGGCGAAGCCCTGCTGGAATCCCGCTACTTCCACCACCACGCCGTCGTGCTGCTGAATCTCCATCAACCTCTCCTCCCCCCTTGCTGGATCAAGAAGGAGGAGACGTCCCCGCTCCGTACGTGTGTTGAACACGGAGGTGCCGTCCGTTCGGCGCTAGGATCATCGGTGATTTGGATCACGACGAGTACGACTCCATCATCCCCGTTCTCTTGAACGCTTCCGCATCGCGATCTACAAGGGTATGTAGATCCACTCTCCTTTATGCTCGTTGCTAGATTACTCCATAGATAGATCTTGGTGACGCGTAGGAAAAATTTTGATTTTCTGCTACGATCCCCAACACCGAGCAGCAGCATCACGGCGATCGTCGAAGATCATCACACACAGTAGAAGCGAGGAGCCGATCAATGCTGCCAGCAGACCGGCCAGAAGGATCGTGATCAGCTCCGATCCCACGTCCTCCATTGATGCCTCGTCTCGAGCTCCTTCAGCCAGAAGGAGAAGGAGAAGAAGGAAGAGAAGTGAGGTGAAGTGCGAGGCAGGAGGAAGAAGAAAACCGTGATCGTTTTATAGCCCGAGCTCGGTGCACGGTGAGCGTAGTCCACCAGCGCCGCTCGTCGCTCGATCGCCGGTGTTCGGAGACGAATCCGCGAGCAGTACCGACAGGGCACTGGCCCGCGAGGTGAGTGCACGCTGCCAGTGACAGCACGCCGCACACTACCACGGTACGACCCTAGATACCCTACGCGCTAGACGCCATAGCAGCAGATAGTGCGGTGAGCACGCGCGGGAGAGAGAAAAAGAAGAAGAGCCGGAGGAAGAGGAAGGCGAAGAGACTGACAGTGGGTCCTGGACCCACCTGTCAGCCAAAGAGGGCACTGTGCGCTGGCGTACGACGAGCAAATTTGGAATTAGAAATTATACTTTTTCCAAAGTTGTCATAACAACACACTGTGGTTGCACCAATTATCAGTAGCCTTACGTCAACAGTGCCGAGCTAGGTTTTAGAATTGTTTGTTTCTGCTCAGCAGAATCTCCTCGGAAAGGGTGGGCTAAATTTTTAATAGCTACCCTAACAAATCTCGAGGACGAGATTTTTCTAAGGGGGGTAGAGTTTGTAACACCCCAAAAGTTTAATTACTTTTTCATTAAATAAAATTTGGCTAGAAACAAAAATTTTGATTTACAAAAAGTTCTTTAATGATTTTAGAACCTTTTGTTTCCGGTTTCTTCCCTCCATATAGAAAATTTTGCAGTAAATTTGTGGGCTCTGATAGTCATCTGAAAACATTTCATTACTTGTTTAATAATATTAAGAATTATTTTCATAATAAAATTTTGCCCTAGAAAAATGCTTTTAATAGCTTTTTCAACTCTTGAAATGCTTCTGTTTGCACTACAACTAATTTAAATAATTCTTCAAAAATTCCACCAAAATTCTGAGAGGTCTTATGATGCCTATATATCACATTTGTGCAAAAACTTAACCTGGTCCCATGGAGTTTTTGAGTGAACCATCCTCTTTTCATTTCTGTCCACTTCCTAGGTTTCAACTACAACCACAATTTTCCTTGCTCTAAAAATTCTGATACTTGTCCACCTTATAGTCCTTCCAACCAAACTCTTAACTCCAAGAGATCAGCCACATTTGAATTTTGTAAGTCCATCAAATACCTATCTATAGTTTCTGTCCAGAAACTAAATTCTTCAAAACTTGCACTATCAAGTTTTTCCTTTTGCCAAAATAACTCCACCATCATCTATATCATGTAAGGAGACACTACCCTACCAAGTTTCACTTCCAACAAAGTTTCCTAGATGGCTCTATCATTCTGTCGAGCACCTTGTGTGCATAACAGAATATTTTGCCACCACCTATACTACATTGGACACTTGGTCAAATGACGAAACCAGCATGTCCAGCACCTCCCTCCTGCCCATTAGCACCACTCTGCCAATTTGTAGCTCCATTAGATCCTTGTAGATGCCATTGGCATTTTGCCGAACACGTGGTGCGCGTGTCCAGAGCGCGACCAGAGCGCGGGTGTTGCAGTCACTGGCATCGCGCTCCTGACGATCTCCTGCTGCCTCCTCTGCTCGCCCGAGCCCTTCTCCGGATCAGCTCGATCCCCTGCAAGCTCGCCGACACCTTACCTCGGCCGCTAGTGCCGGCCATCGCCGACCACGCCACCCACGGTCGCCGCCGTCTCGGGCACGTCTTCGCCCCGAGGCACCTGGCCCTATCCGTGCTTGCCAGCACGGCTCATCATCACTGCGGGCCGCCACAGTCCACACCGACCACCGCCGCCCCCAACGGCCTCGCCACCGCCCGTACTTTGCCATCAATGGCCGCCGCCGCCGTCAGCCCTGGCACGGCACCGCCCAGACGCGTGGCTCGTTCCCAAGCTAGCCAGCGCACTCTCGCGCAACCGCCAACCCTTCCGAGCTGATCCTCAACTCACCAACCTCGCCGCCGCCCACGTTCCGCCTTAAATCGCCGCCGCCACCGTGGCTTTCTCGGGAAGCCACGGAACCGCCTTCCCCTGCCTATATATATAGAGCCCCGAGCTCCCTCCCATGGCCAGCATCCCTCCCACTCCCTCTCGTGAGATCCCTCGAGCACTCAATCCACCGGAGATGGCCGACCTCGTCGTCTCCGATCGCCACGGCCACTGCCATCTTCCGGTTATACCCGAGCTAACCAGAGCCTCTCCATCGCCGTCTTTTACACCAGACAACTCCTGGAACTTCCGCCAAGCCTTTCGTCTCACCAATTTCACTAGAGTAAGCTCCAGGGCGAAAGCCCTCTTCCACCCGACGATCCCCTCCGCCATGCTCGAAGCACTGCTCAATCCCGAGCTCCCCGGCGACCACCACCACCACGTACGGATGCGGCACACCCTTCCGGACCTGTCCATCTGCCGAGCATCGCCAGAGATGCCCTACGGCGCCGGCAATCATCGCCGGAGCTCCTCCTCCGTTCTGCCCAGACGCGCGCGCGAGGAGGAGGACGAAGACCGGTCAAACCTGACCGGTGGGCCAGGCGGGGCCCACCGTCAGTGACTGGGAGTCACGCCTGCGCGGCCTCCCGAGCGGCTGGGCGATTGGGCTCGGCCCATTAGCGCCGCTTGTCCAAACCGCGCACAGGGCGCTTCTCTGGTCTCCCTCTTTTATTATTTCCAGCAGTATTCCATTAATTCCACAGCAACTAATTCAAATCCAAATTCAATAATTCAAATTTCTATCTACTCCTAAAATCATGCTCTACTTATCTAAATTAAGTGAACATTTTTACTGTGCATAGTTTCTGTTTAATGAATTTAATATTGCTTTTAATCATGTTTTCCATCTTAGTAATTCCATAACTAATTCATATTAACTCTGAGTAAATTAATTCTTTTTCTGATATTTCTTAAATATCATCTAGTTTATTTTAGCATTTATTTCAAAAACATTTGAAATACTTTTTAGCACTGTCTTCGAATTGTGTGGTGATTTAAGTATTTTGAAATAGGAAATGGAGGGGAGATAATATTTTCAAACTTTTGGAGTGCACCCAATATTTCTGCATGTTCAAGGCAAGCATCTTGAACACTTGATATGATGATTGCATGGCAAACTAATTGCTAGAATATTTAAGCATGACTATTTTAAATTCAAATTAAATTTGCATATTGCTAGTAGAGCAGGCATGGTCATAAGCATATTTTCTCTTGCATGCATTCTACTCTAGTTCTGTTATGCATAAATTGTGAAAGTCCAGGAGTGTGCTCCTGCTTGGACGTGCCGGTGGGCACGGGCCATTTTTGACACGGTGGTGTCATGTGAAATATGTGGAAACAGGCAAGGGTTGTGGCCCTGTCCTGGTGATATGATTGAAAGAATACTTTGTTGTGCTAACCCCTGCAGGAAACATAAGCCTCCTGAGTCGACCGTAGATCGAGTCTTGTTCCGGTAACCCCCATACTTGAATCGTGCTGCCACTTGTCCCTGCCACGGGTAGGGTATGGTTTAGTAAGTTGTTAACCCCTTTCCGTGCACACACCGTACAGAGGGCCACGATGAGGGTTTTCCACGACGGTGGACTAAATCCTTCCATCGGGTCAGGGGGCATGGGTGTTTCCGGCTGTCGTGATGCCGAGAGGGAGTGTACCCTTGTAATCCGCGCGTATAAATAGTGATCCCATGCTCTTGGAGGTTGTAGCCTCTCCGACTTAGAGTTTTTCTGGAACGATGCTTTGGGTGATTCCTGGCTTCTGAACGGATTTTCTGGTGTGTGCTGGTTAGGCGTGTTTTCAACCCAAAGACCGTAATGGGAATTAGTCAGTATCATGATACTGACTAAAGAAATCCTATACTTGTGGGTAAAGAGTACACCCTCTGCAGAGTTTGAAACCTATTCGAATAGCCGTGTCCGCGGTTAAGGACTACAGTCTGGGTTGGTCAAGTGTCGGTCTTAGAGTCGGTCTCCGGAGGAAATAATTTAAAATTGAGCATGATGTATTTTGCAGGTTAATTTTTACTGCTACTGGTGTTGTTATGAATATTATGGATGATATGATTATTATTGTGGACTAACCCGTTTCTCTTATTTTATTTCCAGAGTGTCTCAGGGGCTGGCTGGACTACCCCGGACACTCGCCTTTATTTTCAAGTCCTTTTGTGGCGTCCCTCGAGTTTCAGGCGGTTCTATCACGCCACTACTCTTGTGGACACCCGACTGGCATTTCTTTTCAAGACCGACCGTGGTGTCACTTGACATCCGACCGGCATTTCTTTTATATTTTATTGATACTAATATTTATTTTCTGCACTAACTATTATTCATCATGCCATGTTTTAATTCCTGTCAGCATGCATTTAATATAAGTCCATCATGAGCATATGCATATAGTTTAATTCATCATGACCATATAATTGTTTGCTGCATTTGTTATATCAATTGTCCATGATGTTTGCGAGTACATTCAAACGTACTCACAGGCTTGTCCCTGGCTATTTACTTGGCCAGGTTAGGAGTTCTACGGGGAAAACCACAGCGACATCCGTGCGAAGCCTAGGAGTACAGCCACGCGGGATAGGAGTTATCCGGGTCAGCTGTTCCTGTGGGAATGGAGCCCCATCGATGTTGGAGATCCACAAGCCAATTCCTTCATCCACCACCGGAGTCATTGTTGTATCAGTAGACCTTTATGGTCTTGTATCAAATTCTTGTAAATGCTTGGTAATCTGTAACAAGGATGTGTCCACCAGTAACAGTAATCCTGGGCTGGTGATGACACTAGGGGTTAATTTCTGGAATATTGTGTTCCCGAAATCCGGCCCCCACACTATGGAGGTGAGTCAGCCTCAAGGAAAAATACCTACAGAATCTATATTGCTCACTGAAGGGAGTACCTCGACCCTAGCGATGGCTACAATTCCTCCCAGTCCTTCCAAGCCAGATCAAAAGAGGACCAAAACGGTTGTGAACCAGAATGACAAGAACTCGGGGAAGATCAACACCACAAACAAAAATGATGCGCGTTTGGCGGGCCTCCCAGGGGGGTCGCGCCTGGCGCAATGAGTATCTTAACATGGAATTGTCGTGGGGCTGGCAAACCCGCGACAATTCATGAGCTTCGTGCCCTAACGAAGCAATATGCCCCCTCTATCGTATGCATCCTTGAAACTCAAATAGAGGGCTCCCACGTGGAGAATCTAGTAGGTACTCTAGGGTTTGATAAAAGTTTTGCAGTAAGTAGTTCGGGTAGAAGTGGAGGTCTTGGTATCTTTTGGAAAGAGGAAATAAAGCTTGAAATTATTGGTTATTCTGAGTATCATATCGATGTCATTGTTGATGCGCTAGTTGAGTTTCAGACAAGAGTCACCTTTGTGTATGGCGAAGCCCAGGTGAATCAGAGATATAAAACTTGGGATACACTACGTGGAATCGCTGGTTTGAGCAACCTTCCTTGGGCGGTTTTTGGAGATTTCAATGAAGTCATACATGCACATGAGCATGATGGAGTAGGCCAACGGAGTCAGGCTCAGATGGACGCATTCCGAGATGCTTTGGATACATGTGGGCTTGCTGATGTTGGCTATTCGGGCACCTCATGGACGTTTGAGAAAAGGGTAGCTGGAGGTACATTTACCAGAGTCAGATTGGATAGATGTGTCGCTAACACAGCATGGTTTTTGGCCTGTCCGTCTGCCGTGGTTGAACACAAAACGACTGCTTCTTCAGACCATATTCCTATTCTGCTAAAGTTCGATGATACACATGCTGAGGGATCGAAGAAGGTGAGAGTGTCTAGAGGGGGGGTGATTAGACTACTTGTAAATATAAAAATTCTGCCTTTTGATCAAGAACAGTTTTTGGCAGATTCACAATTATGATCAAGTCAAGCATCACCCTACACATGCAATTCTAGAGTATAGGCAGCGGAAAGTAAATTGCACATGTAGTAAAGAGAAGTGGAGAAGATCAAACGCAATTTGGAGACGCGATGATTTTTCCCGTGGTTCCGATAGGTGGTGCTATCGTACATCCACGTTGATGGAGACTTCAACCCACGGAGGGTAACGGCTGCGCGAGTCCACGGAGGGCTCCACCCACGAAGGGTCCACGAAGAAGCAACCTTGTCTATTCCATCATGGCCTACGCCCACGGAGGGCTAGCCTTACTCGGGGTAGATCTTCACGAAGTAGGCGATCTCCTTGCCCTTACAAACTTCTTGGTTCAACTCCACATCTCAATGACGGAGGCTCCCAAGCGACACCTAACCAATCTAGGAGGCACCACCCTCCAAAAGGTAATAGATGTTGTAGATGATGATGAACTCCTTGCTCTTGTGCTTCAAATGATAATCTCCCCAACACTCAACTCTCCTCACTGATTTGGCTGTGGTGGAAGAAAGGATTGAGTGGAAAGCAACTTGGGAAGGCTAGAGATCAAGCTTCATATGGTGGGAGTGGAGCAACTTGATCTCAACACAAGGGTAGGTAGTTCTCTTCTCAGAAATGTAAGGTAGGAGTGGTAGTTCTTTCTGATGGCTCTCTCCACGAATGAAGAGGGGGTGGAGGGGTATATATATAGCCTCCACACAAAATCCAACCGTTACACACATATTTGAGCAATCTCGGTGAGACCGAAGTGGACAACTCGGTGAGACCGAAAGTTCAAATAATGTGAACGTTGGGGTTTTCGGTGGGACCGAAAATACCATCTCGGTTAGTCCGATTTGAGTAAAGACAGGAGCTTGCCAGTTTCGGTGGGACCGACTGCATCATCTCGGTGACACCGATTTGATGACAGAAGGTTACAGAAGCTTGGCAGCCCATGTTTCGGTGAAACCGATTTCAAACTCGGAATATCCGATTTTTCTAGGGTTTGGCTTATGGCTGAGGTGGTTCATCTCGGTGTGACTGAGTTTGGAAAATCGGTTGGACCGAGATTACTTATGAGTGTATTTGGCAGTGAGAGTTGCTGATAGTTTAAGGAGATATATCACTGAGCACTTGAGCAACCAGATCATCAACATAACCTCATCCCCTTTTAATAGTATTGGTTTTTCCTATGAACTCAATGTGATCTTGGATCACTAAACCAAAAATGGAGTCTTGAGCTTTTGCCAATGCTTGCCTTAGCATTTTGAGGGGTCCACTTCTTCAGTCCTTTTGCCAAGCCAATGTGATTGAATTTCCTGAAACATACTTGATAAAAGCATTAGTCCAACCACAAAGTATGTTGTCATTAATTACCAAAACCACCCAGGGAGCAAATGTGCTTTCAATCTCCCCCTTTTTGGTAATTGATGGCAACACACTAAAATCACACTAAACAAGACATCAAAGCTTATTGAAAGAAAGACAGAATTATCACGAAAGCTTTGACAAGCATGTAGTACACAGGCCCCCCCTACAAGTGTGCAAGATTTTCATAGATTATGGTTTTGGACTACCACAAGCACACAAGAGAGATAAGCAAGATGTGATACATGCAGCTTGGCTATATGCATCAGAGCAGATGAAAGGAAGTGAGTGATAATGCATATGTGCATGGTGATTTCTTGCAAACAAGCATTCACAAGCAAGTTACCATCATGCACATTCTGCAAAGTGCATATACTTACCTTGAGGTTCCTTGGCATTGTACCTGAAGAGATAAACTTGGGAAAACAAGGTTAGATAACACAAGAGTATTTCTCCAACCAACTGCAAGAACATCAAGAGTACCAAGCCAGGGATGACATGTATGAAGAGTGTCTCATATTGAGCACAGGCTTGAATCAGCAAACATGTCTCCGAAACTAAAAGATTTTCAATGAACTCTGAGAGATTTTGCTTTCCATAAGATATCAATTGTGAAGATTCCTCTCCCTTTGAGTTCTTCTCAGATCAAGGGGTTTGATGGAAAGAGCAAAATCAAAAGAATGATGCCAAATGAGAATGAATTCAATTGTAATGTCCAATGTAAAACATGGCAAAGCTTTGATGTGATTCTCTCCCCCTTAAGGTAAGATTGCTCTTCTTCTCCCCCTAAATCTTCTCTTCTCCCCCTAAGTCTTCTCCCCCTTTGACATCAAGTGCCGAAAAGGACAGCTGTCGGGGGAAACTGTCCACCACGAGCACCTATGGGACCGGAGCCCCTTGTTCGTGCGGTAAGAGGGCGGATGGAGCACAAAGAGCAGATCGTGGAGAGCACGCGGGCAGTTTTACCCAGGTTCGGGCCGCGATGAACGCGTAAAACCCTACTCCTGCTTAGATTGTATTGAATTGGGGAGCTCGGGAGCTTGAAGAACTAGCTACACCGAGCGAATGAGCAATCTAGGTTCCGAACCCCTTCTACGTTGTGCATGGGCCTCCTTTTATAGCTCAAGGGGTCACCGACAGGTGTCAACGTAGGAGAAAGGGGTAAAAACGTAATATTGGTGGTAGTTGTAACAGTGCGGGAACAGTGGATGAACAGTGGATGAACAGTGGTCATCACCTACTTTTGACAGTGGGGGACAAGAGCATTAAATGCCCGTCACCGTCGACCCCAAAAGCGCCCGCCCTTGCGTCTCCGTTTGCCACGGCGATGGCTTTACCACCGTGGAGTGCCACCGTGTCCCCCAGGCTGCGCAGCCATCCGCCACGCGTCCCTGGAATGGCCCCAGGGCGACGCGTGGTTCGATGAGCTGGAGCGCGGGCACACAGCGTAACTCTCCCCGGCAAGCACCTTGCCGGGGGCTTGACCTTGCCGGGCCCGGGAGCTTGTCGGGCTCTGAAGCTTGTCGCTCTCCGGGCCCTGCCGGGGCGCACGCTGCGCCGAGGCATGTCTTCTGAATACAGTCTTCTGGTCCTCCTGGCAAGCTCCTCTTGCCAGGGTCTTGTGCTGGTGAGGTAATCTTGAGCCTGGACGGCCTTCCCGGCAAGCTCCACTTGCCGGGGCCTTAATCTTCTGTCTCGTATACTTTGTTTTTGAATGGTTTTATATGGAGCAGGAAAGGTCTTCGGCAAGCACGTGGTAGGCCCTGCCGCGGGAAGCTGCTACTGCCCGTGCACAAGTTGGGGTACTGAGGTACCCCTACCTTAGTACACCGACAGGAGCCCCCGGGCCTGGGCCACACACGGTGCCGAGCGCTGTTGGGCCAGGCCCAAAACAGTGCACGGGCACGCGCGGCCCACGGCGCGCCGAATCCACTTCCGCATCCGCCGCGTCCCCCCGTAACGGCACGCGTCGATTGCGGCGTCGTGGGATGGGACGTGGCCACGTTCTTTTAATGGAAAGAGCGAAACGTCCCCCACTTCCCCATAAAAGCAGAGGAAGCAGGAGCGGTTCCCCTCCTGCGCCTTCATTGCTTCTTCTTCCATCTCCAGAGATCCCCTTTGCGCTCCGCCTCCACATCTCCTCCGCCGTCTTCCGCATCTGCGGCGCCGCCGGACTCTTCGTCCCCCTTTCTTCGCCGCCTCCGCCATGGCCCCGAAGACCGAGAAGGGGAAGGTGGAGAAGACCAAGAGGGAGAAATCGGAGCAAGCGGCGAGGCTCACCTTGTTGCGGAAGCGGAACGTCGTCTTCTCGCCGCGGCTCAGCGCGCGGGAACTCTGGAACAAGTACTACTTGTTCTGGGCCAAGGAGACCAAGGCGCATCCTCGGACCAGAGCTTATCCTGCCGCCGCCAAGGACAACTATCCCGGCGGGTACTTCTTCTTCGCAGCTTTCTTCCATTGCGGCCTTTGTCCCCCTTTTTCCGATTTCTTCTGCGACATCATGCACACCTACGGCCTCCACCTTCTTGACTTCACCCCCAACGCCATCCTCACGATGGCGGTTTTCGCACATATGTGCGAAAACTATATTGGGATATATCCGAACGTAGCGCTGTTTAGGCACTTCTTTACCCCTAGAGCAGAGGCCGGCGCCCCCCTCTCCGGAGGAATATCTTGGGTCTTCCGCTTGAACAAGAAGGAGTCCTACTTGCCGGGGGAGCTCCGCGGCAAGTGGGAGGAGTGGCGTGCAGACTGGTGTTGGATAGTCGAGGACGAGCCGCAACCTTTCACTGCGCCGCGCACAACACCTATCGTGCGCGGCAGGGACTGGAGCGAGCTGGATTCGGACGACATCAAGCTCAACGTCGCCCTCATCCGGATTCTTCGTCTTCGGGTAGCAAAGTTGTCTGTCGCAGAGGTAGGCACAGATTTCCTCCGCCGCCGTATTGCCCCTCTACAGGATAGGAAGAGGCCGGCATGGGAGTACGGCAACGCGGCGGACATAATGAGGCTGCGCCCCGGGCTAAACTTCAACTTTACATCGCTGGAGCTAAAGGGGATGGTCCGAGAACTCTTTAAACACGATCCGGCCCACCCAGAGTGGTTCAGATCTCCCCGGGGAGTGGTGCCCCTCTGCAACAGCACGGCCCGGGATCCTCTTCGCGCCATGATGCCCGCGTGTGATTCGCACGGCGTGGACCGCACATGGATTCCGCCCAAGTCAATAGACATCCTCAGCTTCTTCGACAACCTTGTGGAGGTGGCGAAGAACAAGGATGAAGTCAAGGAGCTCACACGGGACACCACCGACCAAGAGATTGCTTATATAGCTTCTCGGGTTGAAGAGGCCGCTGCAGCCGCAGCGGCGGGAGATTTTGGCTATACACCTGATGAGGCAGAAGCTGCGGATGCGTCTTGCCAAGCGGAGGAGGCGGAGATCCGCAGACTGCTGCAGCTTCCTCCCGACGCGCTCGCCGGGGTCCCCTCTTTGAGGCTCTCCGGGATCCCCGGAATCGTGACCGAGGCCGCGGCAAGAGGCGGCGCTGCCGGAGGGAACAGAGGCGCCGCAGGGAGCGGGGGCGCCGGAGGAGGCGGAGGCGCCGGAAAGAGCACGGCCGCGGGGCAAGGTGCTGGGCCCAGCAAGCCTGCCGGGGAGGAGGAGGAGGAGGAGGGCGTCGGGGCCGACGAGGACTCCGACGGGTCTCTGGGGCTCTACGCCGACGACCTCTCCTCGTCATCGGAGACCTCCCCGCCTCGGGCAAGTCCAAGGCGATCTCCGCTGAAGCGTCTCCGCAAGGCGACGACGGGGACGAGGGCGCAGGCGCCCCGACAACAACCAACTCGCCGGGCGGCGCGAGCTACCCGGGGGAGTCAAGCTGCGACGGGGGCGCCCGGCGCACCAACCACGGCGGGAGCGACCCGCACGCAGGCCACGGCGGAAGCGACCCGCACACAGGCCACGGCAGGGGCACCCCGCACGTCAGCGCCAAGCGGAGGAGGGTCTTCACAGAGCGGAGCAGCTGCTCCGCCCGCTCCCCGGGCCTCGGCGACCACAGGGGCGGAGTCTTCGCAGCCCCCAGCCCCGGGGACCGCCAAGCGCCCGAGGGAGCCTTCGCCTCCTGCTCCTCGCGCGGACGCGCCTCAGGTGGCTTTCGACTTCTCCGCCCTGAGCGACGACGACGACGAGGAGGAACAGGAGTAAGAACTTGAGGCTTCGTATCTTCTTTAACCTTGTCTTGATTCTTCTTTCGTTGATTCTGATCTTGTTTTGACTTCAGGACCCTGGGCGTCGAGGTCATGCGAACCTGATCCGGCGTTCACGCGGGCGCATTCTTCATCAACAACTGCGTCATGGCTCCGAAGAAGAAGGTTTCGGAGGTTGCAGGCCCGTCTGCGTCTCATCCTCCGCCACCGGAGCCAACGGTGGGCGGGGGAGACGCCGTCGGAAGGGTGCTCGCCGGCGAGGAAACTCGCGGCGCCACCAAATCCAAGGACAAGACGGACGACCGAGCCTCGGTCTCCGTGGACGCGCCACGTCCATCTCAGCAAACGACGACCCAGCAGCGCCATGCCACTGGAGGTGGCATCCGCTTGCTGGGCCAAGGGCAAACCGGAGGCTCGCGGGACGCTCCGGACCGCCGTCCGGGCACCAGCAAGGCGCGGTCGCCGGGGGGGGACCCTGCTCCTTCTAACCCAGTTAGGAGTCCGAGCATATCCCGCTCCTTGCGCCGCTCGCCCCCGCTCCCCTCCACTCCAGCGGAAGCGCTCGCAAGGGCGCAACTGCTCCTCGACTTCCCTCCGGCGGCAGACAAGGCCGAAGACTGGAGGGCCACCATACAGAGCCTGATCGCCTTCGCCAACAACGACGCGCCGCAACAGCCGGCGACCTCGCGGCCACGGCAAGTCGAGAAGACGAAGGCCGACGGCGACAAGACCGCCGGGGGTGCGACAACCGTACACTCCCCGCCGCGGAAGCAGAAGACGCCGCCCCGCCGGATCAACGTCGACGACGACTCCACCGCGTCGTCGGATCCGCGGGCTCGTCGGGATCAGCGCCAGGTCCTTGACGACCGGCGACAAGAAGACGCTCGAACGACGATCGAGCGCCGCCGAGAAGCTCGGCGACAATCAGACCAGCGCGCTGGGCCCGCTGTTGACACACACGCGCCCGGTGAACCAGGCGACTTGCCATACGCGGCAGGTTGCCCTGCGTTTACCCGTGAGCTGCGGCGTGTCCAGTGGCCCAGCATGAAGAACTTCAAGCCCGACGTACCGGAGAAGTACGACGGCAAGACGCACCCCTCGGAATTCCTCAGCATATACACCATCGCGGTGCAGGCTGCCGGGGGGCGCGACGAGAAGATACTGGCGAATTACTTCCCGCTAGTGCTTAAGCCAAACGTTCGTTCTTGGCTTATGCACTTGCCGGAAGGCTCCGTTTCTTCTTGGGCGGACCTCTGCCATCAATTTGTTGGCGCCTTCACGGGCGGCCACAAACCCCACGGCCAGGAGAGTGATCTCCACATTCTAGCCCAGAAGGAAGGAGAATCTCTGCGCAAGTATATCCAGCGTTTCAGCCGCGTGCAGCACAACATCCCCGACGTCCACCCTGCTGCGGTTATCAGTGCGTTCCACCAGAACGTGCGTAACCGCCGCATGCGTGAAGAAATGGCCATGACCAAGATACGGGATGTCAGCGAGCTCTATGCTCTAGCTGATAAATGCGCGCGCGCTGAAGAGGGGAGGAAACTCCCCGGAGAGGACGCTGGCGCAGGGGGGAGCGACAGCGACGACGCCACCCCGGCAAAGAAGAGCCGGCGGCGGAACAACAGAAGGAAGAACAAAAAGGAAGTGCTTGCCGTCGAGAAGTCCGGCAAGGAGGCTCCCGCCAAGCAAACACAGGCTGGCGGCTCCGGCAAGGAGCCTGCCCCTGTAGCGGCAGCCGACAAGCAGGACGGCTCCGACAAGCAATACTGCAAAATCCACCGCACCAAGGGCCACGACCTCTCCAACTGCAAACGCGTCGAGTACCTCGTCGAGCAGCAGAAAGCTGAGTACGAGCGGCGCGATAAGGAGAAGGCCCAAGGTGGCGGAGGAGAGCCCAGCAAGAAGCGGCCGTTCAACGGCCGGGGAGGACGCCGCGGCAAGGCCAAGCAGCGGCAAGGTGACCGACCTCCCCGGGGCCGCGACAAGGATGAAGAAGACGACGACGATGACATGGAGGATGAAGATAACAGCGAGCAGGAGTTCCAGAAGGCCACGGAGGTCCTGTGCGTCGACGGTGGCGCCTCTCTGCACACTTCCCACCGCCAACTCAAGCAGTGGGTGCGGGAAGTGAATGCAGCAGAGCCGCCCGTGGAGTCACGCAGGCTCCTCAAATGGTCCAGCACGCCCATCATTTTCGACCTTGAGGATCACCCTGACCGCATCACTGCGGTCGGGTGCTTGCCGATGCTGGTCTCACCCACCATCCGCAACCTCAAGGTCACCAAAATGTTGGTTGACGGCGGGGCCGGGCTGAACTTGATCTCCTCTGCTGTGATCAAGAAACTCCAAATCCCAGATGGCGAGCTCGAAGAGACCGGTTCCTTTCAAGGAATAAACCCGGGAAGGAGCAATCCCAAGGGGAAGATTACTCTGCCGGTGACCTTTGGCGGGGAGCTCAACTTCAGAACTGAGCGCATCACATTCGACGTCGCCGATATCCCATTACCATATAATGGGATACTCGGCCGTCCCGCCCTCGCCAAGTTCATGGCGGCTTCCCACTACGCCTACAACGTACTGAAGATGCCGGGGCCGATAAGCGTCATCACTGTCCATGGCGACAAAAAGGATGCGCTTGTCTGTGCCGACAAGATCTACCGGGACGCAGCAGCCGCAGCAGAGAAGGATACACTTGCCGCTGAAGCTCCCGGGGGGAAGAAGACGGAGACCAAGTCCGGCAAGTGCTCTGGGGCCCACTCCGGCAACCGCACCTCTTCGGAGTGCTGCGCTGCCGTCGAGGACGTCCCATCGAGCTCCACCGGCAAGTGCAAGAAGGGGATGGCCGCTCCTCCGGCAACCAAGAAGGTGTCCGCCAAGGAGGACGGCACTGGTGGTACCTTCACCATCAGTGCCACACTTGACAGCAAATAGGAAAGCGCGCTCGTTGCCTTCCTGCGGGCGAATGTCGATGTGTTTGCATGGCAACCATCTGACATCCCCGGTGTTCCCAGGAAGGTGATTGAGCACAAGCTTGCTGTTTGTCCTCATGCGCGGCCCATCAAGCAGAAGGTCAGGAAACAAGCCGTGGAGCGCCAAGAATTCATCAACGAAGAGATCAAGAAGCTAGAAGCAGCGGGCCTAGTTAGAGGCGTGATCCATCCGACGTGGTTGGCAAACCCAGTCGTCGTGCGTAGGGCCAACGGGAAGTGGAGACTGTGTATAGACTTCACCGATGTGAATAAAGCATGTCCCAAGGATCCATTTCCCTTGCCGCGCATTGACCAGATCGTTGACTCCACTGCCGGATGTGAGCTACTCTCTTTCCTTGATGCATATTCAGGCTACCATCAGATTTTCATGGCCAAGGAAGATGAAGAGAAGACTGCATTTATCACTCCATGTGGCACGTATTGCTTCATTCGCATGCCTTTTGGATTGAAGAATGCGGGCTCAACCTTTGCAAGGGTAGTATACACTGCTTTTGAGCCACAGATCCACAGAAATGTAGAGGCTTACATGGATGATATCGTGGTGAAGAGCAAGAGCAAGGATACACTGATCCAAGATTTGGAAGAGACATTTCAGAATCTGCGCAAGATCCAGCTCAAATTGAACCCCGAGAAGTGCGTCTTCGGAGTCCCCTCCGGCAAGCTTCTCGGGTTCTTTGTGTCACAGAGGGGGATTGAGGCTAACCCCGACAAGATAAAAGCCATCGAGCAGATCGAGGCCCCGAAGCGCGTCAAGGATGTCAGGAGGCTTGCAGGTTGTGTGGCTGCCCTCAGTAGGTTCATTTCAAAGTCTGCGGAACGCGCCCTTCCTTTCTTCAAAATCTTGAAGAAGGCAGGTCCTATGAAATGGACTCCGGAAGCGGAGGCAGCGCTGCAAGATTTGAAACGGTACCTATCCTCCACTCCAATACTTGTCGCACCTAGACCACAGGAAAAGTTGCTGCTATACCTAGCGGCAACCAACCAGGTGGTTAGTGCTGCGTTAGTAGCGGAGAGGGAGGCCGACGAGGAGTCAGCACCACCGGCAAGCGAATCCAGCGACAAGCAGGGGGCTTCTCCGACAAGCTCTGGCCCCGACAAGGACAACTCTGCGCAGGATCAAGGAGAAGTGCGAAGAAAGATGGTGCAGCGCCCAGTGTATTTTGTAAGTTCCCTCTTGCAGGGGGCTAGATCAAGATACTCTGGGGTGCAAAAGTTGCTTTTCGGCCTCCTCATGGCCTCGAGAAAGCTGCGCCATTATTTCCAAGCACATGAGATAACAGTGGTCACTCGCTTTCCGCTGAAGAGGATATTGCACAATCCAGAAGCGACAGGCAGGATCGTCGAGTGGGCACTGGAGCTGTCGAGCTTTGGACTCAAGTTTGAAAGTACTTCAACCATACAGAGCCGAGCTTTGGCAGAATTCATAGCTGAATGGACCCCGACGCCCGATGAAGAGATTCCAGAGACAAGCGTACCCGTACAAGAAGCGACAAGTGAATGGGTCATGTACTTTGATGGTGCCTTCTCGCTGCAGGGCGCCGGTGCCGGCGTAGTACTCATCGCGCCCACCGGAGAGCACCTCAAGTACGTTATCCAAATGCACTTTTCCAGGGAGCAAGCGACAAACAACACTGCTGAGTATGAAGGCTTGCTTGCCGCCCTCAGAATCGCGGCCGAACTTGGGATCAGAAAGCTGATTGTCCGGGGAGATTCTCAGTTGGTGGTCCGACAAGTTAACAAGAGTTACCAGAGCCCTTTGATGGAAGCTTATGTAGATGAAGTGAGGAAACTTGAAGAGCACTTTGAAGGTCTGCAAATGGAGCACGTCCCAAGAGCTCAGAATGAAATTGCAGATGGCCTTTCAAAGTGTGCTGCGATGAAGTTACCTGTGGAACCAGGGACCTTCTTGCTCAAGTTGACTCAACCATCCGTTACACCATCAGTTGGGCAATCCAAGAAGAGAAAGTTGGTCTCCGGCGATTACTTGCCGGCGGATCTTCCCGAAGCCGCCGCCAAGGTCCCCAAGATCAACAATCAGAACATTGAGAAACAGATTGCTCCTGCAGATCCTTGGATCTGTGCAGTTGAAGCAAGTGTTCCCGACAAGCCTCGCCCCGGCGAGCTTGCCGGGGGACCATCAGCTCCGACAGAACCAGAGGTTCTTGCCGTGGAAGCTGAGGTTCCCGTAGCGGCCATCGAGCCTTTAGTCCTTGCCGACGAGCCTCAGGCTCCGGCATGGGCACAGCAGATCGTCCGTTTTCTGCAAACTGGAGAACTTCCCGACGACCCTCAAGAGATAGAGAAGATAACCAGGCAGTCAAGTATGTACCAGTTCGTGGATAATGAGCTGTACAGAAGAAGACTCAATGGTGTCAGGTTGAAGTGCATTTCCAGAGAAGATGGACAAAAGCTGTTGGCAGAAATACACGGAGGCATATGCGGCCACCATATTGGCGCAAGGGCGCTTGCCGGGAAAGCTTTCCGGCAAGGGTTCTTTTGGCAAGAAGCCCTCCAAGATGCAACTGCACTATTAACCAAGTGTGAAGCGTGCCAGTTCCATGCAAAGCAAATTCATCAGCCAGCTCAAGCTCTCCAAACAATCCCTTTGTCCTGGCCCTTCTCGGTCTGGGGGCTCGATATCCTCGGCCCCTTTCCCCATGCTGTCGGGGGCTTTGAGTACTTGTACGTTGCAATCGACAAGTTCACAAAGTGGCCAGAAGTGGAACCAGTGAGAAAGGTGACGGCACAGACAGCGGTCAAGTTCTTCAGGTCGATTGTCTGCCGTTTCGGGATCCCTAACAGGATCATCACCGACAACGGTACACAATTTACTAGTCGCACCTTCATGCAGTACGTCCAGGACCTTGGCGCCAAGGTCTGTTTCGCTTCTGTTGCTCACCCGAGAAGCAACGGTCAAGCGGAGAGGGCAAATGCTGAAGTGCTGCGCGGACTCAAGACAAGGACTTTTGACAGGCTGCAAAAGTGCGGAAAAAACTGGATAGAGGAGCTACCGGCGGCTCTTTGGTCAATCAGAACAACACCAAGTCAAGCCACCGGACAGACACCCTTTGCTCTAGTCTATGGAGCAGAGGCAGTTCTCCCCACGGAACTCGTATACGGATCTCCTCGAGTGCTCGCTTATGATGAGCTCGAGCAAGAGCAACTGCGACAAGATGATGCATTGCTCCTCGAGGAGGAACGTCTCCAGGCTGCTGTACGAGCTGCTCGATACCAGCAAGCCTTGCGTCGCTATCATAGCCGCAAGGTTAAGGCCAGGAGTCTCGAGGAAGGCGACCTTGTTCTTCGGCGTGTTCAGTCCGCCAAGAATTCCAACAAGTTGACGCCGAAGTGGGAAGGCCCTTATCGGGTGAGACAAGTCACAAGGCCCGGCGCTGTCCGCCTTGAGACCGAAGAAGGCTTACCGGTGAGCAACTCCTGGAACATAGAGCATCTTCGCAAGTTTCACCCATAAGGCGCGGTTGCCGTGATCTGCTCCGGCAACCACCTTTTGTACAAGCTTTGCCGCTGTTGCATGTAACCCTTTGTACAAAGCCGGGCGCAGACCCCGTGCATCAGTAAAGCTTTGTGTTTTCGCACTATTTGCCATTCTCGCGCTTTTCTTTGTTATTTGCACGCATTATTTGGCATTTTGTGCAACACACATATCCGGTAAGCATTACCATGACAAGCAACCCTATACTTGTTTCCTCTTCTCCTTTTTCCTTTCCCTCTTAAGCAGGAGGAATGTTCCTCGCGCACAAGTTTGCCGGGGGGGAAGGAGGTGGAGGATGAACCAAGTGCTGTTCAAGAAGGAGGAGCTTACCGGAGAACGAACGGACGACTATGAAAGCTAAGTTACCAGAGTTTGAGTAATTCAAATTTTTTAAGTTATCTTCCTTGAACAACCACACTTTGTATGGAAAACCTGTACGCGGAGGAACCTACCCGTAGCTAGCCGCACCCTTATCTTGTTTTCGAGTACGCTCAACGATTTAAGTGAGCTACGACGAGTGTCGCGCCCTTACTTCGTTTTCGAGTTCGCTCAGCAAGCTAAGTGTGTTGCGACTAGCCGCGGCAAGGTTGCTTGCCGATAAGACCTTAGCCAGCAGGCTGCTCGGAGTCCAGTGCTCAGCGCTCGCGGCAAGGGCCCCTTGCCGGCAAGTTCCCTAGAAGCGTAGGGTTGAAAACGTACAAAGTAGAGGACCAAAACAAGGGAGATAACGCTGCATCAATCGATCGAAATAAGATAATATCTTACGAGGGATAACTTGTCGCAATCACTAATAAAGTTTGTGCCCACGGCACACTATGCAGTAACAAAAGAGATAGAGAAAAGGAGGCCTAATCTACGCGGTCGCCCTCGATCCTGGAGATCTTGTTCACTTTGGTGATGATGTGGGCGACCTGCGCCTTCAGCGCCTCCACATCCGCGTCGGCCGGCAAGCTGCGGAGAACGTTGGTGAGGTTTATACCGGGATTGCGGTATACAATCTTCGTCAAAACGCGCTCCAAGGTTCCCGCGCAGAGCTGGCGCGACTCCTCGGTCAGTTGCGCGGGGAGCTTCTTCCGAAGATCTGCAAGAGCCGGCGCAATCCCTCTGAAGAAGAGGCTGAGCTTGGCACTGTGAGGGAGGTTTGGATCCGGAGAGTAGATGAGATGCTCAACCTTCAGCGCCAGCAACTCTTGGTCGATGTTGGATGCAGAGGACACCAAGTCGTCGGTCCACACCTCGACGGTCCGGCGAAAGTTCTCAGCTGCAGTATTGGCGCTCTCCACCAAGCCTCGCTCCTTGCGGAGCTCTTCCTTCAGTTTGGTTTCCCGGTCCCGGACGGCGTCAAGCGAGTCCTTCAGCGTGGAGACTTTCAGCTCCAGATCCTCAATCGAGTCCTTGGCGGCCTTCAGCTCGTCGCCCTTCTTGGAGAGACACACCTGGAGTTCGGAGTTTGTGTGGGCGTCCTTCTCGCGCTCTGTGTTGAGCGCGGTGACCCTCTCCACGCTCGCCTTCAGAGACTCCTCCAGTTGCGCGACCTTGGCCGCGAGCTCCTCCTTGGCGGTCTCCGCGGCAGCCGCGGCGGCCTTCGCCTCCTTCAGCTCCCCGCCAAGGGCCTGCTCCCGAGCGGCAAGGTCTTCCTCGTGGGAGTCGAGGTTGACCTTCCGTTGGGTGAGCTCTCCCTCTCGCCGGGACAGCTCCTCTCCGGCGAGTCGCTGCTGCTCCTCGGCTTCAGCTTTTTCCAGGAGCCACTCCTGGTACTCCCCGGCGAGCCTCTCGCGTTCCTCCGCCACGTCACGGAGGGCAGCCTGGTTGGCGGCACGGAGCTCTGTCGCGCGCTTCTCCATCTCAACAGCGGCCTTGGCGGCAAGGGCCTCCCGAGACGCAAGCTTCGCCTGCCTGGCCCGGTAAAGGGCTAGGAGCTGATGAAGCAGCTTCTCCTCCTCGGGCCCGTCGTTTCCGCCGGGCGCCTCGACGATCTTCAGACCCGCGGAGGCGAGGACCTCTCCATCAAAAGCCCCGCCCTCCGCGGGGACTCGCGATGAAGAACCCCACGGCACCTGGATGAAGACGCCGTTGGGAGCTTCAAGATAGTAGCCCGACTGCTCCTTTTCGGCGGAGGGGTCGGCGGCCGGTGCAGCACTTGATGCTCCTGCCGCCTCCGGGCCGGCAGTGCGGTCGCCGTCCCCCTCCCCGGCCGCTGCGTCTGCGGTCAGAGCAGTCTCCTCCGCAGCCGGCTCGGCGGCTCCCGCCGTGTCCTCAGCGACAGGGGCGTTGCCGCCGTCGCCCTGCGCGTCCTCCTCCACGACGATGGTTTCCGTCTCCATTTGTTCTGGGGGAGGAGGATCTAGAAGAAGAAGAAAAAGAAGAAGAAGTTCAAGCAAATATCCAAAAAGAGACGAATCCAAGAAGACAAAATTACAAAGCATACCTTGGCGGACTTCGTCGACGGCGGGCTCCCTCGCCGGGGAGCTCTGCCTTGGCGGAGTGGCCGCCCTCGCCGGGCTGCTCGCCCTTGGCGGGGTACTCGCCCTTGGCGGAGTACCCGCCCTTGGCGGAGCCCTCTCCCTCGCCGGAGAGCTCGTCCTTGGCGGGGACGACTGGGCCTGTGGCTCTTCGGGAGCAGTCTCCGGATGCTCCTGTGGCTGCGGCTCCACCTCTGCACAAGACAATCAAGACAAGACAAAAACATCAAGGCATTGGTACAAGACAGAATCCTCAAGTGCACCCGGCAAGCGGAAGTATGAAACCCAGACTTACGCTGGGGGCTGCGCTGGGGGCTGCTCCTCGGAGCAGCGCACGGGTCCGGCAGGCTCGTCTCCGGCGCGTCTCCAGTCGCCGCGACGGGCGAGTCGTCCGCGACCTCGACAACGGGAACCTTGGCCTTCTTCGCCACTCGCTCGGCCAGGGTCCTGAAGTCAAAACAAGATCAGAATCAACGAAAGAAGAATCAAGACAAGGTTAAAGAAGATACGAAGCCTCAAGTTCTTACTCCTGTTCCTCCTCGTCGTCGTCGTCGCTCAGGGCGGAGAAGTCGAAAGCCACCTGAGGCGCGTCCGCGCGAGGAGCAGGAGGCGAAGGCTCCCTCGGGCGCTTGGCGGTCCCCGGGGCTGGGGGCTGCGAAGACTCTGCCCCTGTGGTCGCCGAGGCCCGGGGAGCGGGCGGAGCAGCTGCTCCGCTCTGTGAAGACCCTCCTCCGCTTGGCGCTGACGTGCGGGGCGCCCCTGCCGTGGCCTGTGTGCGGGTCGCTTCCGCCGTGGCCTGCGTGCGGGTCGCTCCCGCCGTGGTTGGTGCGCCGGGCGCCCCCGTCGCAGCTTGACTCCCCCGGGTAGCTCGCGCCGCCCGGCGAGTTGGTTGTTGTCGGGGCGCCTGCGCCCTCGTCCCCGTCGTCGCCTTGCGGAGACGCTTCAGCGGAGATCGCCTTGGACTTGCCCGAGGCGGGGAGGTCTCCGATGACGAGGAGAGGTCGTCGGCGTAGAGCCCCAGAGACCCGTCGGAGTCCTCGTCGGCCCCGACGCCCTCCTCCTCCTCCTCCTCCCCGGCAGGCTTGCTGGGCCCAGCACCTTGCCCCGCGGCCGTGCTCTTTTCGGCGCCTCCGCCTCCTCCGGCGCCCCCGCTCCCTGCGGCGCCTCTGTTCCCTCCGGCAGCGCCGCCTCTTGCCGCGGCCTCGGTCACGATTCCGGGGATCCCGGAGTGCCTCAAAGAGGGGACCCCGGCGAGCGCGTCGGGAGGAAGCTGCAGCAGTCTGCGGATCTCCGCCTCCTCCGCTTGGCAGGACGCATCCGCAGCTTCTGCCTCATCAGGTGTATAGCCAAAATCTCCCGCCGCTGCGGCTGCAGCGGCCTCTTCAACCCGGGAAGCTATATAAGCAATCTCTTGGTCGGTGGTGTCCCGTGTGAGCTCCTTGACTTCATCCTTGTTCTTCACCACCTCCACAAGGTTGTCGAAGAAGCTGAGGATGTCTATTGACTTGGGCGGAATCCATGTGCGGTCCACGCCGTGCGAATCACATGCGGGCATCATGGCGCGAAGAGGATCCCGGGCCATGCTGTTGCAGAGGGGCACCACTCCCCGGGGAGATCTGAACCACTCTGGGTGGGCCGGATCGTGTTTAAAGAGTTCTCGGACCATCCCCTTTAGCTCCAGCGATGTAAAGTTGAAGTTTAGCCCGGGGCGCAGCCTCATTATGTCCGCCGCGTTGCCGTACTCCCATGCCGGCCTCTTCCTATCCTGTAGAGGGGCAATACGGCGGCGGAGGAAATCTGTGCCTACCTCTGCGACAGACAACTTTGCTACCCGAAGACGAAGAATCCGGATGAGGGCGACGTTGAGCTTGATGTCATCCGAATCCAGCTCGCTCCAGTCCCTGCCGCGCACGATAGGTGTTGTGCGCGGCGCAGTGAAAGGTTGCGGCTCGTCCTCGACTATCCAACACCAGTCTGCACGCCACTCCTCCCACTTGCCGCGGAGCTCCCCCGGCAAGTAGGACTCCTTCTTGTTCAAGCGGAAGACCCAAGATATTCCTCCGGAGAGGGGGGCGCCGGCCTCTGCTCTAGGGGTAAAGAAGTGCCTAAACAGCGCTATGTTCGGATATATCCCAATATAGTTTTCGCACATATGTGCGAAAACCGCCATCGTGAGGATGGCGTTGGGGGTGAAGTCAAGAAGGTGGAGGCCGTAGGTGTGCATGATGTCGCAGAAGAAATCGGAAAAAGGGGGACAAAGGCCGCAATGGAAGAAAGCTGCGAAGAAGAAGTACCCGCCGGGATAGTTGTCCTTGGCGGCGGCAGGATAAGCTCTGGTCCGAGGATGCGCCTTGGTCTCCTTGGCCCAGAACAAGTAGTACTTGTTCCAGAGTTCCCGCGCGCTGAGCCGCGGCGAGAAGACGATGTTCCGCTTCCGCAACAAGGTGAGCCTCGCCGCTTGCTCCGATTTCTCCCTCTTGGTCTTCTCCGCCTTCCCCTTCTCGGTCTTCGGGGCCATGGCGGAGGCGGCGAAGAAAGGGGGACGAAGAGTCCGGCGGCGCCGCAGATGCGGAAGACGGCGGAGGAGATGTGGAGGCGGAGCGCAAAGGGGATCTCTGGAGATGGAAGAAGAAGCAATGAAGGCGCAGGAGGGGAACCGCTCCTGCTTCCTCTGCTTTTATGGGGAAGTGGGGGACGTTTCGCTCTTTCCATTAAAAGAACGTGGCCACGTCCCATCCCACGACGCCGCAATCGACGCGTGCCGTTACGGGGGGACGCGGCGGATGCGGAAGGGGATTCGGCGCGCCGTGGGCCGCGCGTGCCCGTGCACTGTTTTGGGCCTGGCCCAACAGCGCTCGGCACCGTGTGTGGCCCAGGCCCGGGGGCTCCTGTCGGTGTACTAAGGTAGGGGTACCTCAGTACCCCAACTTGTGCACGGGCAGTAGCAGCTTCCCGCGGCAGGGCCTACCACGTGCTTGCCGGAGACCTTTCCTGCTCCATATAAAACCATTCAAAAACAAAGTATACGAGACAGAAGATTAAGGCCCCGGCAAGTGGAGCTTGCCGGGAAGGCCGTCCAGGCTCAAGATTACCTCACCAGCACAAGACCCTGGCAAGAGGAGCTTGCCAGGAGGACCAGAAGACTGTATTCAGAAGACATGCCTCGGCGCAGCGTGCGCCCCGGCAGGGCCCGGAGAGCGACAAGCTTCAGAGCCCGACAAGCTCCCGGGCCCGGCAAGGTCAAGCCCCCGGCAAGGTGCTTGCCGGGGAGAGTTACGCTGTGTGCCCACGCTCCAGCTCATCGAACCACGTGTCGCCCTGGGGCCATTCCAGGGACGCGTGGCGGATGGCTGCGTAGCCTGGGGGACACGGTGGCACTCCACGGTGGTAAAGCCATCGCCGTGGCAAACGGAGACGCAAGGGCGGGCGCTTTTGGGGTCGACGGTGACGGGCATTTAATGCTCTTGTCCCCCACTGTCAAAAGTAGGTGATGACCACTGTTCATCCACTGTTCATCCACCTGTCGGTGTACTAAGGTAGGGGTACCTCAGTACCCCAACTTGTGCACGGGCAGTAGCAGCTTCCCGCGGCAGGGCCTACCATGTGCTTGCCGGAGACCTTTCCTGCTCCATATAAAACCATTCAAAAACAAAGTATACGAGACAGAAGATTAAGGCCCCGGCAAGTGGAGCTTGCCGGGAAGGCCGTCCAGGCTCAAGATTACCTCACCAGCACAAGACCCTGGCAAGAGGAGCTTGCCAGGAGGACCAGAAGACTATATTCAGAAGACATGCCTCGGCGCAGCGTGCGCCCCGGCAGGGCCCGGAGAGCGACAAGCTTTAGAGCCCGACAAGCTCCCGGGCCCGGCAAGGTCAAGCCCCCGGCAAGGTGCTTGCCGGGGAGAGTTACGCTGTGTGCCCGCGCTCCAGCTCATCGAACCACGCGTCGCCCTGGGGCCATTCCAGGGACGCGTGGCGGATGGCTGCGCAGCCTGGGGGACACGGTGGCACTCCACGGTGGTAAAGCCATCGCCGTGGCAAACGGAGACGCAAGGGCGGGCGCTTTTGGGGTCGACGGTGACGGGCATTTAATGCTCTTGTCCCCCACTGTCAAAAGTAGGTGATGACCACTGTTCATCCACTGTTCATCCACTGTTCCCGCACTGTTACAACTACCACCAATATTACGTTTTTACCCCTTTCTCCTACGTTGACACCTGTCGGTGACCCCTTGAGCTATAAAAGGAGGCCCATGCACAACGTAGAAGGGGTTCGGAACCTAGATTGCTCATTCGCTCGGTGTAGCTAGTTCTTCAAGCTCCCGAGCTCCCCAATTCAATACAATCTAAGCAGGAGTAGGGTTTTATGCGTTCATCGCGGCCCGAACCTGGGTAAAACTGCCCGCGTGCTCTCCACGATCTGCTCTTTGTGCTCCCTCCGCCCTCTTACCGCACGAACAAGGGGCTCCGGTCCCATAGGTGCTCGTGGTGGATAGTTTCCCCCGACATCTTTGGCGCGCCAGGATAAGCTCTGGTCCGAGGATGCGCCTTGGTCTCCTTGGCCCAGAACAAGTAGTACTTGTTCCAGAGTTCCCGCGCGCTGAGCCGCGGCGAGAAGACGACGTTCCGCTTCCGCAACAAGGTGAGCCTCGCCGCTTGCTCCGATTTCTCCCTCTTGGTCTTCTCCGCCTTCCCCTTCTCGGTCTTCGGGGCCATGGCGGAGGCGGCGAAGAAAGGGGGACGAAGAGTCCGGCGGCGCCGCAGATGCGGAAGATGGCGGAGGAGATGTGGAGGCGGAGCGCAAAGGGGATCTCTGGAGATGGAAGAAGAAGCAATGAAGGCGCAGGAGGGGAACCGCTCCTGCTTCCTCTGCTTTTATGGGGAAGTGGGGGACGTTTCGCTCTTTCCATTAAAAGAACGTGGCCGCAGTAGGTTCATTTCAAAGTCTGCGGAACGCGCCCTTCCTTTCTTCAAAATCTTGAAGAAGGCAGGTCCTATGAAATGGACTCCGGAAGCGGAGGCAGCGCTGCAAGATTTGAAACGGTACCTATCCTCCACTCCAATACTTGTCGCACCTAGACCACAGGAAAAGTTGCTGCTATACCTAGCGGCAACCAACCAGGTGGTTAGTGCTGCGTTAGTAGCGGAGAGGGAGGCCGACGAGGAGTCAGCACCACCGGCAAGCGAATCCAGCGACAAGCAGGGGGCTTCTCCGACAAGCTCTGGCCCCGACAAGGACAACTCTGCGCAGGATCAAGGAGAAGTGCGAAGAAAGATGGTGCAGCGCCCAGTGTATTTTGTAAGTTCCCTCTTGCAGGGGGCTAGATCAAGATACTCTGGGGTGCAAAAGTTGCTTTTCGGCCTCCTCATGGCCTCGAGAAAGCTGCACCATTATTTCCAAGCACATGAGATAACAGTGGTCACTCGCTTTCCGCTGAAGAGGATATTGCACAATCCAGAAGCGACAGGCAGGATCGTCGAGTGGGCACTGGAGCTGTCGAGCTTTGGACTCAAGTTTGAAAGTACTTCAACCATACAGAGCCGAGCTTTGGCAGAATTCATAGCTGAATGGACCCCGACGCCCGATGAAGAGATTCCAGAGACAAGCGTACACGTACAAGAAGCGACAAGTGAATGGGTCATGTACTTTGATGGTGCCTTCTCGCTGCAGGGCGCCGGTGCCGGCGTAGTACTCATCGCGCCCACCGGAGAGCACCTCAAGTACGTTATCCAAATGCACTTTCCCAGGGAGCAAGCGACAAACAACACTGCTGAGTATGAAGGCTTGCTTGCCGGCCTCAGAATCGCGGCCGAACTTGGGATCAGAAAGCTGATTGTCCGGGGAGATTCTCAGTTGGTGGTCCGACAAGTTAACAAGAGTTACCAGAGCCCTTTGATGGAAGCTTATGTAGATGAAGTGAGGAAACTTGAAGAGCACTTTGAAGGTCTGCAAATGGAGCACGTCCCAAGAGCTCAGAATGAAATTGCAGATGGCCTTTCAAAGTGTGCTGCGATGAAGTTACCTGTGGAACCAGGGACCTTCTTGCTCAAGTTGACTCAACCATCCGTTACACCATCAGTTGGGCAATCCAAGAAGAGAAAGTTGGTCTCCGGCGATTACTTGCCGGCGGATCTTCCCGAAGCCGCCGCCAAGGTCCCCAAGATCAACAATCAGAACATTGAGAAACAGATTGCTCCTGCAGATCCTTGGATCTGTGCAGTTGAAGCAAGTGTTCCCGACAAGCCTCGCCCCGGCGAGCTTGCCGGGGGACCATCAGCTCCGACAGAACCAGAGGTTCTTGCCGTGGAAGCTGAGGTTCCCGTAGCGGCCATCGAGCCTTTAGTCCTTGCCGACGAGCCTCAGGCTCCGGCATGGGCACAGCAGATCGTCCGTTTTCTGCAAACTGGAGAACTTCCCGACGACCCTCAAGAGATAGAGAAGATAACCAGGCAGTCAAGTATGTACCAGTTCGTGGATAATGAGCTGTACAGAAGAAGACTCAATGGTGTCAGGTTGAAGTGCATTTCCAGAGAAGATGGACAGAAGCTGTTGGCAAAAATACACGGAGGCATATGCGGCCACCATATTGGCGCAAGGGCGCTTGCCGGGAAAGCTTTTCGGCAAGGGTTCTTTTGGCAAGAAGCCCTCCAAGATGCAACTGCACTAGTAACCAAGTGTGAAGCGTGCCAGTTCCATGCAAAGCAAATTCATCAGCCAGCTCAAGCTCTCCAAACAATCCCTTTGTCCTGGCCCTTCTCGGTCTGGGGGCTCGATATCCTCGGCCCCTTTCCCCGTGCTGTCGGGGGCTTTGAGTACTTGTACGTTGCAATCGACAAGTTCACAAAGTGGCCAGAAGTGGAACCAGTGAGAAAGGTGATGGCACAGACAGCGGTCAAGTTCTTCAGGTCGATTGTCTGCCGTTTCGGGATCCCTAACAGGATCATCACCGACAACGGTACACAATTTACTAGTCGCACCTTCATGCAGTACGTCCAAGACCTTGGCGCCAAGGTCTGTTTCGCTTCTGTTGCTCACCCGAGAAGCAACGGTCAAGCGGAGAGGGCAAATGCTGAAGTGCTGCGCGGACTCAAGACAAGGACTTTTGACAGGCTGCAAAAGTGCGGAAAAAACTGGATAGAGGAGCTACCGGCGGCTCTTTGGTCAATCAGAACAACACCAAGTCAAGCCACCGGACAGACACCCTTTGCTCTAGTCTATGGAGCAGAGGCAGTTCTCCCCACGGAACTCGTATACGGATCTCCTCGAGTGCTCGCTTATGATGAGCTCGAGCAAGAGCAACTGCGACAAGATGATGCATTGCTCCTCGAGGAGGAACGTCTCCAGGCTGCTGTACGAGCTGCTCGATACCAGCAAGCCTTGCGTCGCTATCATAGCCGCAAGGTTAAGGCCAGGAGTCTCGAGGAAGGCGACCTTGTTCTTCGGCGTGTTCAGTCCGCCAAGAATTCCAACAAGTTGACGCCGAAGTGGGAAGGCCCTTATCGGGTGAGACAAGTCACAAGGCCCGGCGCTGTCCGCCTTGAGACCGAAGAAGGCTTACCGGTGAGCAACTCCTGGAACATAGAGCATCTTCGCAAGTTTCACCCATAAGGCGCGGTTGCCGTGATCTGCTCCGGCAACCACCTTTTGTACAAGCTTTGCCGCTGTTGCATGTAACCCTTTGTACAAAGCCGGGCGCAGACCCCGTGCATCAGTAAAGCTTTGTGTTTTCGCACTATTTGCCATTCTCGCGCTTTTCTTTGTTATTTGCACGCATTATTTGGCATTTTGTGCAACACACATATCCGGTAAGCATTACCATGACAAGCAACCCTATACTTGTTTCCTCTTCTCCTTTTTCCTTTCCCTCTTAAGCAGGAGGAATGTTCCTCGCGCACAAGTTTGCCGGGGGGGAAGGAGGTGGAGGATGAACCAAGTGCTGTTCAAGAAGGAGGAGCTTACCGGAGAACGAACGGACGACTATGAAAGCTAAGTTACCAGAGTTTGAGTAATTCAAATTTTTTAAGTTATCTTCCTTGAACAACCACACTTTGTATGGAAAACCTGTACGCGGAGGAACCTACCCGTAGCTAGCCGCACCCTTATCTTGTTTTCGAGTACGCTCAACGATTTAAGTGAGCTGCGACGAGTGTCGTGCCCTTACTTCGTTTTCGAGTTCGCTCAGCAAGCTAAGTGTGTTGCGACTAGCCGCGGCAAGGTTGCTTGCCGATAAGACCTTAGCCAGCAGGCTGCTCGGAGTCCAGTGCTCAGCGCTCGCGGCAAGGGCCCCTTGCCGGCAAGTTCCCTAGAAGCGTAGGGTTGAAAACGTACAAAGTAGAGGACCAAAACAAGGGAGATAACGCTGCATCAATCGATCGAAATAAGATAATATCTTACGAGGGATAACTTGTCGCAATCACTAATAAAGTTTGTGCCCACGGCACACTATGCAGTAACAAAAGAGATAGAGAAAAGGAGGCCTAATCTACGCGGTCGCCCTCGATCCTGGAGATTTTGTTCACTTTGGTGATGATGTGGGCGACCTGCGCCTTCAGCGCCTCCACATCCGCGTCGGCCGGCAAGCTGCGGAGAACGTTGGTGAGGTTTATACCGGGATTGCGGTATACAATCTTCGTCAAAACGCGCTCCAAGGTTCCCGCGCAGAGCTGGCGCGACTCCTCGGCCAGTTGCGTGGGGAGCTTCTTCCGAAGATCTGCAAGAGCCGGCGCAATCCCTCTGAAGAAGAGGCTGAGCTTGGCACTGTGAGGGAGGTTTGGATCCGGAGAGTAGATGAGATGCTCAACCTTCAGCGCCAGCAACTCTTGGTCGATGTTGGATGCAGAGGACACCAAGTCGTCGGTCCACACCTCGACGGTCCGGCGAAAGTTCTCAGCTGCAGTATTGGCGCTCTCCACCAAGCCTCGCTCCTTGCGGAGCTCTTCCTTCAGTTTGATTTCCCGGTCCCGGACGGCGTCAAGCGAGTCCTTCAGCGTGGAGACTTTCAGCTCCAGATCCTCAATCGAGTCCTTGGCGGCCTTCAGCTCGTCGCCCTTCTTGGAGAGACGCACCTGGAGTTCGGAGTTTGTGTGGGCGTCCTTCTCGCGCTCTGTGTTGAGCGCGGTGACCCTCTCCACGCTCGCCTTCAGAGACTCCTCCACTTGCGCGACCTTGGCCGCGAGCTCCTCCTTGGCGGTCTCCGCGGCAGCCGCGGCGGCCTTCGCCTCCTTCAGCTCCCCGCCAAGGGCCTGCTCCCGAGCGGCAAGGTCTTCCTCGTGGGAGTCGAGGTTGACCTTCCGTTGGGTGAGCTCTCCCTCTCGCCGGGACAGCTCCTCTCCGGCGAGTCGCTGCTGCTCCTCGGCTTCAGCTTTTTCCAGGAGCCACTCCTGGTACTCCCCGGCGAGCCTCTCGCGTTCCTCCGCCACGTCACGGAGGGCAGCCTGGTTGGCGGCACGGAGCTCTGCCGCGCGCTTCTCCATCTCAACAGCGGCCTTGGCGGCAAGGGCCTCCCGAGACGCAAGCTTCGCCTGCCTGGCCCGGTAAAGGGCCAGGAGCTGATGAAGCAGCTTCTCCTCCTCGGGCCCGTCGTTTCCGCCGGGCGCCTCGATGATCTTCAGACCCGCGGAGGCGAGGACCTCTCCATCAAAAGCCTCGCCCTCCGCGGGGACTCGCGATGAAGAACCCCACGGCACCTGGATGAAGACGCCGTTGGGAGCTTCAAGATAGTAGCCTGACTGCTCCTTTTCGGCGGAGGGGTCGGCGGCCGGTGCAGCACTTGATGCTCCTGCCGCCTCCGGGCCGGCAGTGCGGTCGCCGTCCCCCTCCCCGGCCGCTGCGTCTGCGGTCGGAGCAGTCTCCTCCGCAGCCGGCTCGGCGGCTCCCGCCGTGTCCTCAGCGACAGGGGCGTTACCGCCGTCGCCCTGCGCGTCCTCCTCCACGACGATGGTTTCCGTCTCCATTTGTTCTGGGGGAGGAGGATCTAGAAGAAGAAGAAAAAGAAGAAGAAGTTCAAGCAAATATCCAAAAAGAGACGAATCCAAGAAGACAAAATTACAAAGCATACCTTGGCGGACTTCGTCGACGGCGGGCTCCCTCGCCGGGGAGCTCTGCCTTGGCGGAGTGGCCGCCCTCGCCGGGCTGCTCGCCCTTGGTGGGGTACTCGCCCTTGGCGGAGTACCCGCCCTTGGCGGAGCCCTCTCCCTCGCCAGAGAGCTCGTCCTTGGCGGGGACGACTGGGCCTGTGGCTCTTCGGGAGCAGTCTCCGGATGCTCCTGTGGCTGCGGCTCCACCTCTGCACAAGACAATCAAGACAAGACAAAAATATCAAGGCATTGGTACAAGACAGAATCCTCAAGCGCACCCGGCAAGCGGAAGTATGAAACCCAGACTTACGCTGGGGGCTGCGCTGGGGGCTGCTCCTCGGAGCAGCGCACGGGTCCGGCAGGCTCGTCTCCGGCGCGTCTCCAGTCGCCGCGACGGGCGAGTCGTCCGCGACCTCGACAACGGGAACCTTGGCCTTCTTTGCCACTCGCTCGGCCAGGGTCCTGAAGTCAAAACAAGATCAGAATCAACGAAAGAAGAATCAAGACAAGGTTAAAGAAGATACGAAGCCTCAAGTTCTTACTCCTGTTCCTCCTCGTCGTCGTCGTCGCTCAGGGCGGAGAAGTCGAAAGCCACCTGAGGCGCGTTCGCGCGAGGAGCAGGAGGCGAAGGCTCCCTTGGGCGCTTGGCGGTCCCCGGGGCTGGGGGCTGCGAAGACTCCGCCCCTGTGGTCGCCGAGGCCCGGGGAGCGGGCGGAGCAGCTGCTCCGCTCTGTGAAGACCCTCCTCCGCTTGGCGCTGACGTGCGGGGCGCCCCTGCCGTGGCCTGTGTGCGGGTCGCTTCCGCCGTGGCCTGCGTGCGGGTCGCTCCCGCCGTGGTTGGTGCGCCGGGCGCCCCCGTCGCAGCTTGACTCCCCCGGGTAGCTCGCGCCGCCCGGCGAGTTGGTTGTTGTCGGGGCGCCTGCGCCCTCGTCCCCGTCGTCGCCTTGCGGAGACGCTTCAGCGGAGATCGCCTTGGACTTGCCCGAGGCGGGGAGGTCTCCGATGACGAGGAGAGGTCGTCGGCGTAGAGCCCCAGAGACCCGTCGGAGTCCTCGTCGGCCCCGACGCCCTCCTCCTCCTCCTCCTCCCCGGCAGGCTTGCTGGGCCCAGCACCTTGCCCCGCGGCCGTGCTCTTTCCGGCGCCTCCGCCTCCTCCGGCGCCCCCGCTCCCTGCGGCGCCTCTGTTCCCTCCGGCAGCGCCGCCTCTTGCCGCGGCCTCGGTCACGATTCCGGGGATCCCGGAGTGCCTCAAAGAGGGGACCCCGGCGAGCGCGTCGGGAGGAAGCTGCAGCAGTCTGCGGATCTCCGCCTCCTCCGCTTGGCAGGACGCATCCGCAGCTTCTGCCTCATCAGGTGTATAGCTAAAATCTCCCGCCGCTGCGGCTGCAGCGGCCTCTTCAACCCGAGAAGCTATATAAGCAATCTCTTGGTCGGTGGTGTCCCGTGTGAGCTCCTTGACTTCATCCTTGTTCTTCGCCACCTCCACAAGGTTGTCGAAGAAGCTAAGGATGTCTATTGACTTGGGCGGAATCCATGTGCGGTCCACGCCGTGCGAATCACACGCGGGCATCATGGCGCGAAGAGGATCCCGGGCCGTGCTGTTGCAGAGGGGCACCACTCCCCGGGGAGATCTGAACCACTCTGGGTGGGCCGGATCATGTTTAAAGAGTTCTCGGACCATCCCCTTTAGCTCCAGCGATGTAAAGTTGAAGTTTAGCCCGGGGCGCAGCCTCATTATGTCCGCCGCGTTGCCGTACTCCCATGCCGGCCTCTTCCTATCCTGTAGAGGGGCAAAACGGCGGTGCACGGGTCCGGCAGGCTCGTCTCCGGCGCGTCTCCAGTCGCCGCGACGGGCGAGTCGTCCGCGACCTCGACAACGGGAACCTTGGCCTTCTTCGCCACTCGCTCGGCCAGGGTCCTGAAGTCAAAACAAGATCAGAATCAACGAAAGAAGAATCAAGACAAGGTTAAAGAAGATACGAAGCCTCAAGTTCTTACTCCTGTTCCTCCTCGTCGTCGTCGTCGCTCAGGGCGGAGAAGTCGAAAGCCACCTGAGGCGCGTCCGCGCGAGGAGCAGGAGGCGAAGGCTCCCTCGGGCGCTTGGCGGTCCCCGGGGCTGGGGGCTGCGAAGACTCCGCCCCTGTGGTCGCCGAGGCCCGGGGAGCGGGCGGAGCAGCTGCTCCGCTCTGTGAAGACCCTCCTCCGCTTGGCGCTGACGTGCGGGGCGCCCCTGCCATGGCCTGTGTGCGGGTCGCTTCCGCCGTGGCCTGCGTGCGGGTCGCTCCCGCCGTGGTTGGTGCGCCGGGCGCCCCTATCGCAGCTTGACTCCCCCGGGTAGCTCGCGCCGCCCGGCGAGTTGGTTGTTGTCGGGGCGCCTGCGCCCTCGTCCCCGTCGTCGCCTTGCGGAGACGCTTCAGCGGAGATCGCCTTGGACTTGCCCGAGGCGGGGAGGTCTCCGATGACGAGGAGAGGTCGTCGGCGTAGAGCCCCAGAGACCCGTCGGAGTCCTCGTCGGCCCCGACGCCCTCCTCCTCCTCCTCCTCCCCGGCAGGCTTGCTGGGCCCAGCACCTTGCCCCGCGGCCGTGCTCTTTCCGGCGCCTCCGCCTCCTCCGGCGCCCCCGCTCCCTGCGGCGCCTCTGTTCCCTCCGGCAGCGCCGCCTCTTGCCGCGGCCTCGGTCACGATTTCGGGGATCCCGGAGTGCCTCAAAGAGGGGACCCCGGCGAGCGCGTCGGGAGGAAGCTGCAGCAGTCTGCGGATCTCCGCCTCCTCCGCTTGGCAGGACGCATCCGCAGCTTCTGCCTCATCAGGTGTATAGCCAAAATCTCCCGCCGCTGCGGCTGCAGCGGCCTCTTCAACCCGAGAAGCTATATAAGCAATCTCTTGGTCGGTGGTGTCCCGTGTGAGCTCCTTGACTTCATCCTTGTTCTTCGCCACCTCCACAAGGTTGTCGAAGAAGCTGAGGATGTCTATTGACTTGGGCGGAATCCATGTGCGGTCCACGCCGTGCGAATCACATGCGGGCATCATGGCGCGAAGAGGATCCCGGGCCGTGCTGTTGCAGAGGGGCACCACTCCCCGGGGAGATCTGAACCTCTCTGGGTGGGCCGGATCGTGTTTAAAGAGTTCTCGGACCATCCCCTTTAGCTCCAGCGATGTAAAGTTGAAGTTTAGCCCGGGGCGCAGCCTCATTATGTCCGCCGCGTTGCCGTACTCCCATGCCGGCCTCTTCCTATCCTGTAGAGGGGCAATACGGCGGCGGAGGAAATCTGTGCCTACCTCTGCGACAGACAACTTTGCTACCCGAAGACGAAGAATCCGGATGAGGGCGACGTTGAGCTTGATGTCGTCCGAATCCAGCTCGCTCCAGTCCCTGCCGCGCACGATAGGTGTTGTGCGCGGCGCAGTGAAAGGTTGCGGCTCGTCCTCGACTATCCAACACCAGTCTGCACGCCACTCCTCCCACTTGCCGCGGAGCTCCCCCGGCAAGTAGGACTCCTTCTTGTTCAAGCGGAAGACCCAAGATATTCCTCCGGAGAGGGGGGCGCCGGCCTCTGCTCTAGGGGTAAAGAAGTGCCTAAACAGCGCTACGTTCGGATATATCCCAATATAGTTTTCGCACATATGTGCGAAAACCGCCATCGTGAGGATGGCGTTGGGGGTGAAGTCAAGAAGGTGGAGGCCGTAGGTGTGCATGATGTCGCAGAAGAAATCGGAAAAAGGGGGACAAAGGCCGCAATGGAAGAAAGCTGCGAAGAAGAAGTACCCGCCGGGATAGTTGTCCTTGGCGGCGGCAGGATAAGCTCTGGTCCGAGGATGCGCCTTGGTCTTCTTGGCCCAGAACAAGTAGTACTTGTTCCAGAGTTCCCGCGCGCTGAGCCGCGGCGAGAAGACGACGTTCCGCTTCCGCAACAAGGTGAGCCTCGCCGCTTGCTCCGATTTCTCCCTCTTGGTCTTCTCCGCCTTCCCCTTCTCGGTCTTCGGGGCCATGGCGGAGGCGGCGAAGAAAGGGGGACGAAGAGTCCGGCGGCGCCGCAGATGCGGAAGACGGCAGAGGAGATGTGGAGGCGGAGCGCAAAGGGGATCTCTGGAGATGGAAGAAGAAGCAATGAAGGCGCAGGAGGGGAACCGCTCCTGCTTCCTCTGCTTTTATGGGGAAGTGGGGGACGTTTCGCTCTTTCCATTAAAAGAACGTGGCCACGTCCCATCCCACGACGCCGCAATCGACGCGTGCCGTTACGGGGGGACGCGGCGGATGCGGAAGTGGATTCGGCGCGCCGTGGGCCGCGCGTGCCCGTGCACTGTTTTGGGCCTGGCCCAACAGCGCTCGGCACCGTGTGTGGCCCAGGCCCGGGGGCTCCTGTCGGTATACTAAGGTAGGGGTACCTCAGTACCCCAACTTGTGCACGGGCAGTAGCAGCTTCCCGCGGCAGGGCCTACCACGTGCTTGCCGGAGACCTTTCCTGCTCCATATAAAACCATTCAAAAACAAAGTATACGAGACAGAAGATTAAGGCCCCGGCAAGTGGAGCTTGCCGGGAAGGCCGTCCAGGCTCAAGATTACCTCACCAGCACAAGACCCTGGCAAGAGGAGCTTGCCAGGAGGACCAGAAGACTGTATTCAGAAGACATGCCTCGGCGCAGCGTGCGCCCCGGCAGGGCCCGGAGAGCGACAAGCTTCAGAGCCCGACAAGCTCCCGGGCCCGGCAAGGTCAAGCCCCCGGCAAGGTGCTTGCCGGGGAGAGTTACGCTGTGTGCCCGCGCTCCAGCTCATCGAACCACGCGTCGCCCTGGGGCCATTCCCGGGCCTGGGCCACACACAGTGCCGAGCGCTGTTGGGCCAGGCCCAAAACAGTGCACGGGCACGCGCGGCCCACGGCGCGCCGAATCCACTTCCGCATCCGCCGCGTCCCCCCGTAACGGCACGCGTCGATTGCGGCGTCGTGGGATGGGACGTGGCCACGTTCTTTTAATGGAAAGAGCGAAACGTCCCCCACTTCCCCATAAAAGCAGAGGAAGCAGGAGCGGTTCCCCTCCTGCGCCTTCATTGCTTCTTCTTCCATCTCCAGAGATCCCCTTTGCGCTCCGCCTCCACATCTCCTCCGCCATCTTCCGCATCTGCGGCGCCGCCGGACTCTTCGTCCCCCTTTCTTCGCCGCCTCCGCCATGGCCCCGAAGACCGAGAAGGGGAAGGCGGAGAAGACCAAGAGGGAGAAATCGGAGCAAGCGGTGAGGCTCACCTTGTTGCGGAAGCGGAACGTCATCTTCTCGCCGCGGCTCAGCGCGCGGGAACTCTGGAACAAGTACTACTTGTTCTGGGCCAAGGAGACCAAGGCGCATCCTCGGACCAGAGCTTATCCTGCCGCCGCCAAGGACAACTATCCTGGCGGGTACTTCTTCTTCGCAGCTTTCTTCCATTGCGGCCTTTGTCCCCCTTTTTCCGATTTCTTCTGCGACATCATGCACACCTACGGCCTCCACCTTCTTGACTTCACCCCCAACGCCATCCTCACGATAGCGGTTTTCGCACATATGTGCGAAAACTATATTGGGATATATCCGAACGTAGCGCTATTTAGGCACTTCTTTACCCCTAGAGCAGAGGCCGGCGCCCCCCTCTCCGGAGGAATATCTTGGGTCTTCCGCTTGAACAAGAAGGAGTCCTACTTGCCGGGGGAGCTCCGCGGCAAGTGGGAGGAGTGGCGTGCAGACTGGTGTTGGATAGTCGAGGACGAGCCGCAACCTTTCACTACGCCGCGCACAACACCTATCGTGCGCGGCAGGGACTGGAGCGAGCTGGATTCGGACGACATCAAGCTCAACGTCGCCCTCATCCGGATTCTTCGTCTTCGGGTAGCAAAGTTGTCTGTCGCAGAGGTAGGCACAGATTTCCTCCGCCGCCGTATTGCCCCTCTACAGGATAGGAAGAGGCCGGCATGGGAGTACGGCAACGCGGCGGACATAATGAGGCTGCGCCTCGGGCTAAACTTCAACTTTACATCGCTGGAGCTAAAGGGGATGGTCCGAGAACTCTTTAAACACGATCCGGCCCACCCAGAGTGGTTCAGATCTCCCCGGGGAGTGGTGCCCCTCTGCAACAGCACGGCCCGGGATCCTCTTCGCGCCATGATGCCCGCGTGTGATTCGCACGGCGTGGACCGCACATGGATTCCGCCCAAGTCAATAGACATCCTCAGCTTCTTCGACAACCTTGTGGAGGTGGCGAAGAACAAGGATGAAGTCAAGGAGCTCACACGGGACACCACCGACCAAGAGATTGCTTATATAGCTTCTCGGGTTGAAGAGGCCGCTGCAGCCGCAGCGGCGGGAGATTTTGGCTATACACCTGATGAGGCAGAAGCTGCGGATGCGTCCTGCCAAGCGGAGGAGGCGGAGATCCGCAGACTGCTGCAGCTTCCTCCCGACGCGCTCGCCGGGGTCCCCTCTTTGAGGCACTCCGGGATCCCCGGAATCGTGACCGAGGCCGCGGCAAGAGGCGGCGCTGCCGGAGGGAACAGAGGCGCCGCAGGGAGCGGGGGCGCCGGAGGAGGCGGAGGCGCCGGAAAGAGCACGGCCGCGGGGCAAGGTGCTGGGCCCAGCAAGCCTGCCGGGGAGGAGGAGGAGGAGGAGGGCGTCAGGGCCGACGAGGACTCCGACGGGTCTCTGGGGCTCTACGCCGACGACCTCTCCTCGTCATCGGAGACCTCCCCGCCTCGGGCAAGTCCAAGGCGATCTCCGCTGAAGCGTCTCCGCAAGGCGACGACGGGGACGAGGGCGCAGGCGCCCCGACAACAACCAACTCGCCGGGCGGCGCGAGCTACCCGGGGGAGTCAAGCTGCGACGGGGGCGCCCGGCGCACCAACCACGGCGGGAGCGACCCGCACGCAGGCCACGGCGGAAGCGACCCGCACACAGGCCACGGCAGGGGCGCCCCGCACGTCAGCGCCAAGCGGAGGAGGGTCTTCACAGAGCGGAGCAGCTGCTCCGCCCGCTCCCCGGGCCTCGGCGACCACAGGGGCGGAGTCTTCGCAGCCCCCAGACCCGGGGACCGCCAAGCGCCCGAGGGAGCCTTCGCCTCCTGCTCCTCGCGCGGACGCGCCTCAGGTGGCTTTCGACTTCTCCGCCCTGAGCGACGACGACGACGAGGAGGAACAGGAGTAAGAACTTGAGGCTTCGTATCTTCTTTAACCTTGTCTTGATTCTTCTTTCGTTGATTCTGATCTTGTTTTGACTTCAGGACCCTGGCCGAGCGAGTGGCGAAGAAGGCCAAGGTTCCCGTTGTCGAGGTCGCGGACGACTCGCCCGTCGCGGCGACTGGAGACGCGCCGGAGATGAGCCTGCCGGACCCGTGCGCTGCTCCGAGGAGCAGCCCCCAGCGCAGCCCCCAGCGTAAGTCTGGGTTTCATACTTCCGCTTGCCGGGTGCGCTTGAGGATTCTGTCTTGTACCAATGCCTTGATGTTTTTGTCTTGTCTTGATTGTCTTGTGCAGAGGTGGAGCCGCAGCCACAGGAGCATCCGGAGACTGCTCCCGAAGAGCCACAGGCCCAGTCGTCCCCGCCAAGGACGAGCTCTCCGGCGAGGGAGAGGGCTCCGCCAAGGGCGGGTACTCCGCCAAGGGCGAGTACCCCGCCAAGGGCGAGCAGCCCGGCGAGGGCGGCCACTTCGCCAAGGCAGAGCTCCCCGGCGAGGGAGCCCGCCGTCGACGAAGTCCGCCAAGGTATGCTTTGTAATTTTGTCTTCTTGGATTCGTCTCTTTTTGGATATTTGCTTGAACTTCTTCTTCTTTTTCTTCTTCTTCTAGATCCTCCTCCCCCAGAACAAATGGAGACGGAAACCATCGTCGTGGAGGAGGACGCGCAGGGCGACGGCGGCAACGCCCCTGTCGCTGAGGACACGGCGGGAGCCGCCGAGCCGGCTGCGGAGGAGACTGCTCCGACCGCAGACGCAGCGGCCGGGGAGGGGGACGGCGACCGCACTGCCGGCCTGGAGGCGGCAGGAGCATCAAGTGCTGCACCGGCCGCCGACCCCTCCCCCGAAAAGGAGCAGTCGGGCTACTATCTTGAAGCTCCCAACGGCGTCTTCATCCAGGTGCCGTGGGGTTCTTCATCGCGAGTCCCCGCGGAGGGCGAGGCTTTTGATGGAGAGGTCCTCGCCTCCGCGGGTCTGAAGATCGTCGAGGCGCCCGGCGGAAACGACGGGCCCGAGGAGGAGAAGCTGCTTCATCAGCTCCTGGCCCTTTACCGGGCTAGGCAGGCGAAGCTTGCGTCTCGGGAGGCCCTTGCCGCCAAGGCCGCTGTTGAGATGGAGAAGCGCGCGGCAGAGCTCCGTGCCGCCAAACAGGCTGCCCTCCGTGACGTGGCGGAGGAACGCGAGAGGCTCGTCGGGGAGTACCAGGAGTGGCTCCTGGAAAAAGCTGAAGCCGAGGAGCAGCAGCGACTCGCCGGAGAGGAGCTGTCCCGACGAGAGGGAGAGCTCACCCAACGGAAGGTCAACCTCGACTCCCACGAGGAAGACCTTGCCGCTCGGGAGCAGGCCCTTGGCGGGGAGCTAAAGGAGGCGAAGGCCGCCGCGGCTGCCGCGGAGACCGCCAAGGAGGAGCTCGCGGCCAAGGTCGCGCAAGTGGAGGAGTCTCTGAAGGCGAGCGTGGAGAGGGTCACCGCGCTCAACACAGAGCGCGAGAAGGACGCCCACACAAACTCCGAACTCCAGGTGCGTCTCTCCAAGAAGGGCGACGAGCTGAAGGCCGCCAAGGACTCGATTGAGGATCTGGAGCTGAAAGTCTCCACGCTGAAGGACTCGCTTGACGCCGTCCGGGACCGGGAAACCAAACTGAAGGAAGAGCTCCGCAAGGAGCGAGGCTTGGTGGAGAGCGCCAATACTGCAGCTGAGAACTTTCGCCGGACCGTCGAGGTGTGGACCGACGACTTGGTGTCCTCTGCATCCAACATCGACCAAGAGTTGCTGGCGCTGAAGGTTGAGCATCTCATCTACTCTCCGGATCCAAACCTCCCTCACAGTGCCAAGCTCAGCCTCTTCTTCAGAGGGATTGCGCCGGCTCTTGCAGATCTTCGGAAGAAGCTCCCCGCGCAACTGGCCGAGGAGTCGCGCCAGTTCTGCGCGGGAACCTTGGAACGCGTTTTGACGAAGATTGTATACCGCAATCCCGGTATAAACCTCACCAACGTTCTCCGCAGCTTGCCGGCCGACGCGGATGTGGAGGCGCTGAAGGCGCAGGTCGCCCACATCATCACCAAAGTGAACAAGATCTCCAGGATCGAGGGCGACCGCGTAGATTAGGCCTCCTTTTCTCTATCTCTTTTGTTACTGCATAGTGTGCCGTGGGCACAAACTTTATTAGTGATTGCGACAAGTTATCCCTTGTAAGATATTATCTTATTTCGATCGATTGATGCAGCGTTATCTCCCTTGTTTTGGTCCTCTACTTTGTACGTTTTCAACCCTACGCTTCTAGGGAACTTGCCGGCAAGGGGCCCTTGCCGCGAGCGCTGAGCACTGGACTCCGAGCAGCCTGCTGGCTAAGGTCTTATCGGCAAGCAACCTTGCCGCGGCTAGTCGCAACACACTTAGCTTGCTGAGCGAACTCGAAAACGAAGTAAGGGCGCGACACTCGTCGCAGCTCACTTAAATCGTTGAGCGTACTCGAAAACAAGATAAGGGTGCGGCTAGCTACGGGTAGGTTCCTCCGCGTATAGGTTTTCCATACAAAGTGTGGTTGTTCAAGGAAGATAACTTAAAAAAATTGAATTACTCAAACTCTGGTAACTTAGCTTTCATAGTCGTCCGTTCGTTCTCCGGTAAGCTTTTCCTTATTGAACAGCACTTGGTTCATCCTCCACCTCCTTCCCCCCCCCGGCAAACTTGTGCGCGAGGAACATTCCTCCTGCTTAAGAGGGAAAGGAAAAAGGAGAAGAGGAAACAAGTATAGGGTTGCTTGTCATGGTAATGCTTACCGGATATGTGTGTTGCACAAAATGCCAAATAATGCGTGCAAATAACAAAGAAAAGCGCGAGAATGGCAAATAGTGCGAAAACACAAAGCTTTACTGATGCACGGGGTCTGCGCCCGGCTTTGTACAAAGGGTTACATGCAACAGCGGCAAAGCTTGTACAAAAGGTGGTTGCCGGAGCAGATCACGGCAACCGCGCCTTATGGGTGAAACTTGCGAAGATGCTCTATGTTCCAGGAGTTGCTCACCGGTAAGCCTTCTTCGGTCTCAAGGCGGACAGCGCCGGGCCTTGTGACTTGTCTCACCCGATAAGGGCCTTCCCACTTCGGCGTCAACTTGTTGGAATTCTTGGCGGACTGAACACGCCGAAGAACAAGGTCGCCTTCCTCGAGACTCCTGGCCTTAACCTTGCGGCTATGATAGCGACGCAAGGCTTGTTGGTATCGAGCAGCTCGTACAACAGCCTGGAGACGTTCCTCCTCGAGGAGCAATGCATCATCTTGTCGCAGTTGCTCTTGCTCGAGCTCATCATAAGCGAGCACTCGAGGAGATCCGTATACGAGTTCCGTGGGGAGAACTGCCTCTGCTCCATAGACTAGAGCAAAGGGTGTCTGTCCGGTGGCTCGACTTGGTGTTGTTCTGATTGACCAAAGAGCCGCCGGTAGCTCCTCTATCCAGTTTTTTCCGCACTTTTGCAGCCTGTCAAAAGTCCTTGTCTTGAGTCCGCGCAGCACTTCAGCATTTGCCCTCTCCGCTTGACCGTTGCTTCTCGGGTGAGCAACAGAAGCGAAACAGACCTTGGCGCCAAGGTCTTGGACGTACTGCATGAAGGTGCGACTAGTAAATTGTGTACCGTTGTCGGTGATGATCCTGTTAGGGATCCCGAAACGGCAGACAATCGACCTGAAGAACTTGACCGCTGTCTGTGCCGTCACCTTTCTCACTGGTTCCACTTCTGGCCACTTTGTGAACTTGTCGATTGCAACGTACAAGTACTCAAAGCCCCCGACAGCACGGGGAAAGGGGCCGAGGATATCGAGCCCCCAGACCGAGAAGGGCCAGGACAAAGGGATTGTTTGGAGAGCTTGAGCTGGCTGATGAATTTGCTTTGCATGGAACTGGCACGCTTCACACTTGGTTACTAGTGCAGTTGCATCTTGGAGGGCTTCTTGCCAAAAGAACCCTTGCCGGAAAGCTTTCCCGGCAAGCGCCCTTGCGCCAATATGGTGGCCGCATATGCCTCCGTGTATTTCTGCCAACAGCTTCTGTCCATCTTCTCTGGAAATGCACTTCAACCTGACACCATTGAGTCTTCTTCTGTACAGCTCATTATCCACGAACTGGTACATACTTGACTGCCTGGTTATCTTCTCTATCTCTTGAGGGTCGTCGGGAAGTTCTCCAGTTTGCAGAAAATGGACGATCTGCTGTGCCCATGCCGGAGCCTGAGGCTCGTCGGCAAGGACTAAAGGCTCGATGGCCGCTACGGGAACCTCAGCTTCCACGGCAAGAACCTCTGGTTCTGTCGGAGCTGATGGTCCCCCGGCAAGCTCGCCGGGGCGAGGCTTGTCGGGAACACTTGCTTCAACTGCACAGATCCAAGGATCTGCAGGAGCAATCTGTTTCTCAACGTTCTGATTGTTGATCTTGGGGACCTTGGCGGCGGCTTCGGGAAGATCCGCCGGCAAGTAATCGCCGGAGACCAACTTTCTCTTCTTGGATTGCCCAACTGATGGTGTAACGGATGGTTGAGTCAACTTGAGCAAGAAGGTCCCTGGTTCCACAGGTAACTTCATCGCAGCACACTTTGAAAGGCCATCTGCAATTTCATTCTGAGCTCTTGGGACGTGCTCCATTTGCAGACCTTCAAAGTGCTCTTCAAGTTTCCTCACTTCATCTACATAAGCTTCCATCAAAGGGCTCTGGTAACTCTTGTTAACTTGTCGGACCACCAACTGAGAATCTCCCCGGACAATCAGCTTTCTGATCCCAAGTTCGGCCGCGATTCTGAGGCCGGCAAGCAAGCCTTCATACTCAGCAGTGTTGTTTGTCGCTTGCTCCCTGGGAAAGTGCATTTGGATAACGTACTTGAGGTGCTCTCCGGTGGGCGCGATGAGTACTACGCCGGCACCGGCGCCCTGCAGCGAGAAGGCACCATCAAAGTACATGACCCATTCACTTGTCGCTTCTTGTACGGGTACGCTTGTCTCTGGAATCTCTTCATCGGGCGTCGGGGTCCATTCAGCTATGAATTCTGCCAAAGCTCGGCTCTGTATGGTTGAAGTACTTTCAAACTTGAGTCCAAAGCTCGACAGCTCCAGTGCCCACTCGACGATCCTGCCTGTCGCTTCTGGATTGTGCAATATCCTCTTCAGCGGAAAGCGAGTGACCACTGTTATCTCATGTGCTTGGAAATAATGGCGCAGCTTTCTCGAGGCCATGAGGAGGCCGAAAAGCAACTTTTGCACCCCAGAGTATCTTGATCTAGCCCCCTGCAAGAGGGAACTTACAAAATACACTGGGCGCTGCACCATCTTTCTTCGCACTTCTCCTTGATCCTGCGCAGAGTTGTCCTTGTCGGGGCCAGAGCTTGTCGGAGAAGCCCCCTGCTTGTCGCTGGATTCGCTTGCCGGTGGTGCTGACTCCTCGTCGGCCTCCCTCTCCGCTACTAACGCAGCACTAACCACCTGGTTGGTTGCCGCTAGGTATAGCAGCAACTTTTCCTGTGGTCTAGGTGCGACAAGTATTGGAGTGGAGGATAGGTACCGTTTCAAATCTTGCAGCGCTGCCTCCGCTTCCGGAGTCCATTTCATAGGACCTGCCTTCTTCAAGATTTTGAAGAAAGGAAGGGCGCGTTCCGCAGACTTTGAAATGAACCTACTGAGGGCAGCCACACAACCTGCAAGCCTCCTGACATCCTTGACGCGCTTCGGGGCCTCGATCTGCTCGATGGCTTTTATCTTGTCGGGGTTAGCCTCAATCCCCCTCTGTGACACAAAGAACCCGAGAAGCTTGCCGGAGGGGACTCCGAAGACGCACTTCTCGGGGTTCAATTTGAGCTGGATCTTGCGCAGATTCTGAAATGTCTCTTCCAAATCTTGGATCAGTGTATCCTTGCTCTTGCTCTTCACCACGATATCATCCATGTAAGCCTCTACATTTCTGTGGATCTGTGGCTCAAAAGCAGTGTATACTACCCTTGCAAAGGTTGAGCCCGCATTCTTCAATCCAAAAGGCATGCGAATGAAGCAATACGTGCCACATGGAGTGATAAATGCAGTCTTCTCTTCATCTTCCTTGGCCATGAAAATCTGATGGTAGCCTGAATATGCATCAAGGAAAGAGAGTAGCTCACATCCGGCAGTGGAGTCAACGATCTGGTCAATGCGCGGCAAGGGAAATGGATCCTTGGGACATGCTTTATTCACATCGGTGAAGTCTATACACAGTCTCCACTTCCCGTTGGCCTTACGCACGACGACTGGGTTTGCCAACCACGTCGGATGGATCACGCCTCTAACTAGGCCCGCTGCTTCTAGCTTCTTGATCTCTTCGTTGATGAATTCTTGGCGCTCCACGGCTTGTTTCCTGACCTTCTGCTTGATGGGCCGCGCATGAGGACAAACAGCAAGCTTGTGCTCAATCACCTTCCTGGGAACACCGGGGATGTCAGATGGTTGCCATGCAAACACATCGACATTCGCCCGCAGGAAGGCAACGAGCGCGCTTTCCTATTTGCTGTCAAGTGTGGCACTGATGGTGAAGGTACCACCAGTGCCGTCCTCCTTGGCGGACACCTTCTTGGTTGCCGGAGGAGCGGCCATCCCCTTCTTGCACTTGCCGGTGGAGCTCGATGGGACGTCCTCGACGGCAGCGCAGCACTCCGAAGAGGTGCGGTTGCCGGAGTGGGCCCCAGAGCACTTGCCGGACTTGGTCTTCGTCTTCTTCCCCCCGGGAGCTTCAGCGGCAAGTGTATCCTTCTCTGCTGCGGCTGCTGCGTCCCGGTAGATCTTGTCGGCACAGACAAGCGCATCCTTTTTGTTGCCATGGACAGTGATGACGCTTATCGGCCCCGGCATCTTCAGTACGTTGTAGGCGTAGTGGGAAGCCGCCATGAACTTGGCGAGGGCGGGACGGCCGAGTATCCCATTATATGGTAATGGGATATCGGCGACGTCGAATGTGATGCGCTCAGTTCTGAAGTTGAGCTCCCCGCCAAAGGTCACCGGCAGAGTAATCTTCCCCTTGGGCTTGCTCCTTCCCGGGTTTATTCCTTGAAAGGAACCGGTCTCTTCGAGCTCGCCATCTGGGATTTGGAGTTTCTTGATCACAGCAGAGGAGATCAAGTTCAGCCCGGCCCCGCCGTCAACCAACATTTTGGTGACCTTGAGGTTGCGGATGGTGGGTGAGACCAGCATCGGCAAGCACCCGACCGCAGTGATGCGGTCAGGGTGATCCTCAAGGTCGAAAATGATGGGCGTGCTGGACCATTTGAGGAGCCTGCGCGACTCCACGGGCGGCTCTGCTGCATTCACTTCCCGCACCCACTGCTTGAGTTGGCGGTGGGAAGTGTGCAGAGAGGCGCCACCGTCGACGCACAGGACCTCCGTGGCCTTCTGGAACTCCTGCTCGCTGTTATCTTCATCCTCCATGTCATCGTCGTCGTCTTCTTCATCCTTGTCGCGGCCCCGGGGAGGTCGGTCACCTTGCCGCTGCTTGGCCTTGCCGCGGCGTCCTCCCCGGCCGTTGAACGGCCGCTTCTTGCTGGGCTCTCCTCCGCCACCTTGGGCCTTCTCCTTATCGCGCCGCTCGTACTCAGCTTTCTGCTGCTCGACGAGGTACTCGACGCGTTTGCAGTTGGAGAGGTCGTGGCCCTTGGTGCGGTGGATTTTGCAGTATTGCTTGTCGAAGCCGTCCTGCTTGTCGGCTGCCGCTACAGGGGCAGGCTCCTTGCCGGAGCCGCCAGCCTGTGTTTGCTTGGCGGGAGCCTCCTTGCCGGACTTCTCGACGGCAAGCACTTCCTTTTTGTTCTTCCTTCTGTTGTTCCGCCGCCGGCTCTTCTTTGCCGGGGTGGCGTCGTCGCTGTCGCTCCCCCCTGCGCCAGCGTCCTCTCCGGGGAGTTTCCTCCCCTCTTCAGCGCGCGCGCATTTATCAGCTAGAGCATAGAGCTCGCTGACATCCTGTATCTTGGTCATGGCCATTTCTTCACGCATGCGGCGGTTACGCACGTTCTGGTGGAACGCACTGATAACCGCAGCAGGGTGGACGTCGGGGATGTTGTGCTGCACGCGGCTGAAACGCTGGATATACTTGCGCAGAGATTCTCCTTCCTTCTGGGCTAGAATGTGGAGATCACTCTCCTGGCCGTGGGGTTTGTGGCCGCCCGTGAAGGCGCCAACAAACTGATGGCAGAGGTCCGCCCAAGAAGAAACGGAGCCTTCCGGCAAGTGCATAAGCCAAGAACGAACGTTTGGCTTAAGCACTAGCGGGAAGTAATTCGCCAGTATCTTCTCGTCGCGCCCCCCGGCAGCCTGCACCGCGATGGTGTATATGCTGAGGAATTCCGAGGGGTGCGTCTTGCCGTCGTACTTCTCCGGTACGTCGGGCTTGAAGTTCTTCATGCTGGGCCACTGGACACGCCGCAGCTCACGGGTAAACGCAGGGCAACCTGCCGCGTATGGCAAGTCACCTGGTTCACCGGGCGCGTGTGTGTCAACAGCGGGCCCAGCGCGCTGGTCTGATTGTCGCCGAGCTTCTCGGTGGCGCTCGATCGTCGTTCGAGCGTCTTCTTGTCGCCGGTCGTCAAGGACCTGGCGCTGATCCCGACGAGCCCGCGGATCCGACGACGCGGTGGAGTCGTCGTCGACGTTGATCCGGCGGGGCGGCGTCTTCTGCTTCCGCGGCGGGGAGTGTACGGTTGTCGCACCCCCGGCGGTCTTGTCGCCGTCGGCCTTCGTCTTCTCGACTTGCCGTGGCCGCGAGGTCGCCGACTGTTGCGGCGCGTCGTTGTTGGCGAAGGCGATCAGGCTCTGTATGGTGGCCCTCCAGTCTTCGGCCTTGTCTGCCGCCGGAGGGAAGTCGAGGAGCAGTTGCGCCCTTGCGAGCGCTTCCGCTGGAGTGGAGGGGAGCGGGGGCGAGCGGCGCGAGGAGCGGGATATGCTCGGACTCCTAACTGGGTTAGAAGGAGCAGGGTCCCCCCCCGGCGACCGCGCCTTGCTGGTGCCCGGACGGCGGTCCGGAGCGTCCCGCGAGCCTCCGGTTTGCCCTTGGCCCAGCAAGCGGATGCCACCTCCAGTGGCATGGCGCTGCTGGGTCGTCGTTTGCTGAGATGGACGTGGCGCGTCCACGGAGACCGAGGCTCGGTCGTCCGTCTTGTCCTTGGATTTGGTGGCGCCGCGAGTTTCCTCGCCGGCGAGCACCCTTCCGACGGCGTCTCCCCCGCCCACCGTTGGCTCCGGTGGCGGAGGATGAGACGCAGACGGGCCTGCAACCTCCGAAACCTTCTTCTTCGGAGCCATGACGCAGTTGTTGATGAAGAATGCGCCCGCGTGAACGCCGGATCAGGTTCGCACGACCTCGACGCCCCCTACCTGGCGCGCCAAAGATGTCGGGGGAAACTGTCCACCACGAGCACCTATGGGACCGGAGCCCCTTGTTCGTGCGGTAAGAGGGCGGAGGGAGCACAAAGAGCAGATCGTGGAGAGCACGCGGGCAGTTTTACCCAGGTTCGGGCCGCGATGAACGCGTAAAACCCTACTCCTGCTTAGATTGTATTGAATTGGGGAGCTCGGGAGCTTGAAGAACTAGCTACACCGAGCGAATGAGCAATCTAGGTTCCAAACCCCTTCTACGTTGTGCATGGGCCTCCTTTTATAGCTCAAGGGGTCACCGACAGGTGTCAACGTAGGAGAAAGGGGTAAAAACGTAATATTGGTGGTAGTTGTAACAGTGCGGGAACAGTGGATGAACAGTGGATGAACAGTGGTCATCACCTACTTTTGACAGTGGGGGACAAGAGCATTAAATGCCCGTCACCGTCGACCCCAAAAGCGCCCGCCCTTGCGTCTCCGTTTGCCACGGCGATGGCTTTACCACCGTGGAGTGCCACCGTGTCCCCCAGGCTGCGCAGCCATCCGCCACGCGTCCCTGGAATGGCCCCAGGGCGACGCGTGGTTCGATGAGCTGGAGCGCGGGCACACAGCGTAACTCTCCCCGGCAAGCACCTTGCCGGGGGCTTGACCTTGCCGGGCCCGGGAGCTTGTCGGGCTCTGAAGCTTGTCGCTCTCCGGGCCCTGCCGGGGCGCACGCTGCGCCGAGGCATGTCTTCTGAATACAGTCTTCTGGTCCTCCTGGCAAGCTCCTCTTGCCAGGGTCTTGTGCTGGTGAGGTAATCTTGAGCCTGGACGGCCTTCCCGGCAAGCTCCACTTGCCGGGGCCTTAATCTTCTGTCTCGTATACTTTGTTTTTGAATGGTTTTATATGGAGCAGGAAAGGTCTCCGGCAAGCACGTGGTAGGCCCTGCCGCGGGAAGCTGCTACTGCCCGTGCACAAGTTGGGGTACTGAGGTACCCCTACCTTAGTACACCGACAACAGCAAACTAGGAAGGTCAGGGAAGATGGAAAGAAGGAAGTGGGATCCTTAAGAATCACAACAGGGCAAATAGGAACATGCAGAGAGAATCATTGAGTGAAGCTGCAGAAGATGATATCCTGGAAGAAATAAATCGGTGACACCGAATTGAGTTAGGGTAGATCCTTTTCGGTTAGACCGAAAGATTGAAATCGGTGACGCCGAGTTTAATTCCAAGGAAATACAGAAATAATTCAGCTCACTTTGCGAGGAATGTTTCAAGGGATTTGCAATAAATTTGTGAAAGATTTTCGAGGAATTCATTAGAGCCAGAAGGATATTCACAAAGACAGAAGAATAGAAATGAAAGAGATTCCTAGATGAAGTTTTTTTTTTGTTTAAAGAAAACTCAATGAGAGAACATAAGAGAAAATAGAAAGGCTCCAAAACATATGTACTTCATCTAGAAAAAGGTCGGCGACAAAGTCACCTATGTTTGAGTATATTGACTTAGGAGTCAAATGAGGACATTTGATCATAGGTCATACTCATCATTAAGCTCAAAATGGGGTTGCCATTTTTCGATTAAGCATTTGATGTGATCACATCTTATGAAGCTGCTTGTACTCATGACTTTGAGCAAAGCTCCTTAAAGATGTGAACAACATACCTTGGGCTTGTTGTTGCTTTGCTCATGTAGGTAAACTTGATGTAGGTGCTCATTGAATGTGAAGTTGGAGCGCCATTTCCACTTGTGTAGTTCATCTTCCTACATGGGTTAGGCAAGCAAGGAAATACTCAAGGATATCCAAGATGACAAGAGTGAAATACTAGATGTATAAGATGTCAAAAAGGATATGTGGAATTTTGTTCCTTGAACTCAACATCCCAAAGGGCTAGATACTTGGTCAATGACAAGATTACTCATGATTTGAGTGAGTGGTAATCTTGTGGAATGTAGATCATCCAAGTACCTGCAAGGAGTTAGATGCAATACAAGGGGGCAAATGTGTCCAAGACATATGATCACCATCATAAGAGAAATATCAAGGATTAGTCAAGTGGGCTCATGCCTTGCATGCATCAATGGAGTTCTCACTCCAAGTTTGAAGCATCAATGATGTTCAACTCACTCCTTAAGCGACAAAACACCTTCTCATCAAGAGGTTTTGTAAAGATATCAGCAAGTTGCTTGTCAGTACGAACATGCTTAAGATTGATGTCACCCTTGGCAATATGATCACGAATAAAATGGTGACGAACTTCAATATGCTTTGTTCGAGAGTGTTGCACTGGATTGTGTCCAATTTTAATCGCACTCTCATTGTCACAAAGCAAGGGAACATGTCTCACATGTATCCCATAATCCTTAAGCGTTTGTGTCATCCACAGTAATTGAGCACAACACGAACCAGCAGCAATATATTCTGCTTCGGCAGTGGATAATGATACCGAATTTTGTTTCTTGGAGGACCAAGATACAAGGGATCGACCAAGGAATTGACACATACCCGAAGTTGACTTTCTATCAACCTTGTCACCAGCATAGTCCGAGTCGGAATAGCCAACAAGGTCGAAAGAGGCCCTCTTAGGATACCAAATGCCAAAGTTTGGTGTGTGTATCAAATATCTCACTATCCTTTTAACAGCTTTAAGATGACATTCTTTAGGGGCTGCTTGATATCGCGCACACATGCATACACTCAACATTATGTCAGGACGAGAAGCACAAAGATATAGTAGAGAACCAATCATAGATCGGTAAACCCTTTGATCAACGGGTTCTCCATCTTTTGTCAAGTCATTATGTCCACTTGTAGGCATGGGGGTACTCATACCTTTGCTTTCTTGCATGTTGAACTTCTTGAAGAGATCCTTGGTGTACTTTGTTTGTGAGACAAAGGTACCCTCCTTAGATTGCTTGATTTGCAACCCAAGGAAGAATTTGAGTTCACTCATCATGGACATCTCATACTTCTCCGACATGAGTTGTCCAAACTTCTTGCTAAAATGAGGGTTAGTTGAACCAAAGATAATATCATCAACATATATTTGGCACACAAATAGTTCACCATTAACCCTTTTCGTGAACAGCGTTGAGTCTATCTTTCCAATCTCAAAGCCTTTTTCAAGAAGAAAGCTAGTCAAGCATTTGTACTAAGCTCTAGGAGCTTGTTTAAGACCATAAAGAGCTTTGTGCAACTTGTAAACATGATTAGGCTTTTTGGGATTCACAAATCCGGGAGGTTGTTTCACAAATACTTCCTCCTCAATTTCACCATTTAGGAAAGCACTTTTGATATCCATTTGATAGAGAGTAATATCATGGTGATTGGCATAAGCAAGAAGAATGCGAATGGACTCAAGTCTAGCAACGGGGGCATAGGTCTCACCATAGTCCATACCTTCGACTTGTGTGTAACCTTGAGCTACGAGACGAGCCTTGTTGCGGATGACTTGTCCATCTTCATCTTGCTTGTTCCGAAATACCCATTTGGTTCCAATGATGTTTTGATCATCCTTGGGCTTCTCTACCAAAGTCCATACCTTGTTCCTCTCGAAGTTGTGTAGTTCTTCGTGCATAGCGTTCACCCAATCCGGGTCTTCAAGTGCTTCTTCTACCTTCATAGGTTCAATACTAGAGATAAATGAGTAATGCTCACAAAAGTTAGCTAAGCGAGTTTTAGAGCGAGTAATTCTCCCGGAGTTGATGTCGTTCATCATTTGTTCCACGGGATGATTTTTCTTGACTCTTGCTCGGACTCGGGATAGCTTTTGTTGAGGTTGTGGCTGAGCTTCCTCATCATCTTCATCTTCCTCTTCTTCTTCTTCATTGTTGTTGGTGTTGTCTTGAGGTGGAGGAGAAGGAGGTTGTGGTGGATCTTCTTGTTACACTTCCTCATCTTGGTGAGTTCCACTTGTGGAGGCCTCCATGTTGCCTTGAGGTTCATCTCGCCGTGAGGTAGGGGGCTCCACATATGTAGATGAGGTACTCTCCTTCACTTCCATGGGACGGATCTTTCCAATAGATAAATCTTGGATAGCTTCCGATGGGTCCTTGTCTCCTACATCAATAGGCATTTGCTCTACTTGCGAGCCATTAGATTCATCAAACTTCACGTCTACCGTCTCTTCAACCTTTCGGGTGAAATTATTGTAAACACGGTAGGTGTGGGAGTTTGATCCATAACCAAGAAGAAAACCTTCATGAGATTTAGGAGCAAATTTAGACCGACGATGCTTATCAAGGATATAGCATTTTGAACCAAAGACACGAAAGTATCCCACTTGGGGTTTGTTACCGGTGAGGAGCTCGTATGATGTCTTGCCGAGGAGCTTATGAAGATAAAGCCTGTTGATAGCATGACAAGCTGTCTCGACCGCTTCTCCCCAAAAATGCTTCGGTGTCTTGTATTCATCAAGCATCGTTCTCGCCATCTCTATGAGCGTTCGGTTCTTCCTCTCAACAACTCCATTTTGTTGAGGAGTGTACGTAGCCGAGAACTCATGTAGAATTCCTTCCTCATCGAGAAAAGAGTCTACATTGGCGTTCTTGAACTCCGTTCCATTGTCACTCCGAACTTTCTTGATCTTCACCTCAAATTGATTTTGGGCCTTTTTGGCAAAGGTTTTGAAGATTCTCTGAACCTGCGATTTGTCATCAAGGAAAAATACCCACGTAAATCTGGAATAATCATCAACTATAACTAGACCAAAGGAGTTACCACCAAGGCTTTTGTAAGCATTGGGACCGAAGAGATCCATATGAAGAAGCTCAAGCGGTCTCCTTGTGGTCATGATGTTTTTCACGGGATGACTTCCACCTACTTGTTTTCCTGCTTGACAAGCACTACAAAGTCTATCTTTGTCAAAGAAAACATCTTTAACACCAAGAATATGATCACCTTTGATCAGCTTGTCTAGATTACGCATACCAACATGTCCAAGCCTTCTATGCCATAACCAACCTTTAGAGGATCTAGCAATGAAACAAGCTCTAGGTTGGGCTTTCTTAGTGAAATCAACAATATATAGATCACCTCTACGGATACCGGTAAACGCCATGTTTTGATTGTCACGACGAAAGACTTGGCAATCTACTTTGGTGAATAGCACATTGAATCCAAAGTCAGCTAATCTAGACACGGAAAGTAAATTGTATCCAAGAGATTCTACAAGCATGACATTTTGAATAGAGCTATCATGAGATATGGCCACCTTACCAAGGCCAAGTACCTTACCCTTGGAGTTGTCTCCAAAAGTCACATACTTGCGTGGACCATCGTTTTTTGCAAGCTCTCGAAACATGTCTTTGTCTCCGGTCATGTGGTCGGTGCATCCACTATCAAGAATTCACTCTTTTCCGCCGGACATGTAGTCTCTCAGATTTGCCATAAGATTGAGACTCTTCATGATCTTGTCTAGCTCGGTGTCCGAGTCGGAGTAATCATCATCATGCTCATGCTCATCATCATATTGACCCATAGATTGTTCATCATCAACACCTAGGTCAATTTGATAATTACTTGCATTAGTTTTGTCAATGTGACAATAATCTTCGGAATGCAATACAAGAGCATTTCTAATTAAAACATTGATAAGACCGGGATCACCCTTCTTTTTCATAAGATCACGAAGCTCAAAGAAGCATTTATCAAAGTTGGGATCGTTGGAGCGCATCTTATCAAATTCAATAGTCTTGTGTAGAATTTCATCAAGACCTCTCATAGAGTAGTCCGGATAAAGTTCTTCCAAGAACTTCCACATAGTATAGGCGCACTCAAAGTTTGTGACAAGCTTAAGCAAATTATCCGGTAACCCTCTAATGATAAGATTTACAGTCCTAAGGTTACGAAGCAAATCAAGCTCTTCATCCATGGTAGGGTGCAAGGGGTCAAATGGAGGCACATAGGGGGTCTCAACATATTTGCACAAATTGTACATCTTAAAGATACCAAGCATTTCAGACCTCCATGAGTTATAGGGCACTCCATTAAGAATAGGCACTCTATGGCTAACACTCCCAAACGTAGACACGTCCATCTTCCTCCAATGGTGTGTAAACCAAAGCAATGGAGACCAAAGCTCTGATACCAATTGAGGGATCGAAGAAGGTGAGAGTGTCTAGAGGGGGGGGGGTGATTAGACTACTTGTAAATATAAAAATTCTGCCTTTTGATCAAGAACAGTTTTTGGCAGATTCACAATTATGATCAAGTCAAGCATCACCCTACACATGCAATTCTAGAGTATAGGCAGCGGAAAGTAAATTGCACATGTAGTAAAGAGAAGTGGAGAAGATCAAACGCAATTTGGAGACGCGATGATTTTTCCCGTGGTTCCGATAGGTGGTGCTATCGTACATCCACGTTGATGGAGACTTCAACCCACGGAGGGTAACGGCTGCGCGAGTCCACGGAGGGCTCCACCCACGAAGGGTCCACGAAGAAGCAACCTTGTCTATTCCATCATGGCCTACGCCCACGGAGGGCTAGCCTTACTCGGGGTAGATCTTCACGAAGTAGGCGATCTCCTTGCCCTTACAAACTTCTTGGTTCAACTCCACATCTCAATGACGGAGGCTCCCAAGCGACACCTAACCAATCTAGGAGGCACCACCCTCCAAAAGGTAATAGATGTTGTAGATGATGATGAACTCCTTGCTCTTGTGCTTCAAATGATAATCTCCCCAACACTCAACTCTCCTCACTGATTTGGCTGTGGTGGAAGAAAGGATTGAGTGGAAAGCAACTTGGGAAGGCTAGAGATCAAGCTTCATATGGTGGGAGTGGAGCAACTTGATCTCAACACAAGGGTAGGTAGTTCTCTTCTCAGAAATGTAAGGTAGGAGTGGTAGTTCTTTCTGATGGCTCTCTCCACGAATGAAGAGGGGGTGGAGGGGTATATATATAGCCTCCACACAAAATCCAACCGTTACACACATATTTGAGCAATCTCGGTGAGACCGAAGTGGACAACTCGGTGAGACCGAAAGTTCAAATAATGTGAACGTTGGGGTTTTCGGTGGGACCGAAAATACCATCTCGGTTAGTCCGATTTGAGTAAAGACAGGAGCTTGCCAGTTTCGGTGGGACCGACTGCATCATCTCGGTGACACCGATTTGATGACAGAAGGTTACAGAAGCTTGGCAGCCCATGTTTCGGTGAAACCGATTTCAAACTCGGAATATCCGATTTTTCTAGGGTTTGGCTTATGGCTGAGGTGGTTCATCTCGGTGTGACTGAGTTTGGAAAATCGGTTGGACCGAGATTACTTATGAGTGTATTTGGCAGTGAGAGTTGCTGATAGTTTAAGGAGATATATCACTAAGCACTTGAGCAACCAGATCATCAACATAACCTCATCCCCTTTTAATAGTATTGGTTTTTCCTATGAACTCAATGTGATCTTGGATCACTAAACCAAAAATGGAGTCTTGAGCTTTTGCCAATGCTTGCCTTAGCATTTTGAGGGGTCCACTTCTTCAGTCCTTTTGCCAAGCCAATGTGATTGAATTTCCTGAAACATACTTGATAAAAGCATTAGTCCAACCACAAAGTATGTTGTCATTAATTACCAAAACCACCCAGGGAGCAAATGTGCTTTCACATGCTTACAAAGGTGGCCCAAGAACTTTCAGATACGAAACATGCTGGGAGAGGGACCCAACGCTGTTTCCAACTATTCAGAATGGGTGGACACAAACCGAAGGAACATCGGCACAAGCAATGAAAGATCGGTTACGGCGTGTTTCTGGAGACTTATCAACTTGGGACAAGGAACACTTTGGAAACGTACGCAGGGAGATAGCACACTTGAAACGAGAACTGCAGCGGTTGCGTGAGTCTCCAGGTAGAACAGGTCCTGGCCATGCAGAACTAAAGATCAACGACCGATTAGTTGAGCTTTTTCATAGAGAAGAAATGCTATGGAGGCAGCGAGCGCGCGTTGATTGGCTGGTCCATGGGGACAAAAACACATATTTCTTCCACCTCAGGGCGTGTAGACGCAGGCGCAAAAACAGCATTAAGTCACTTCTACGTGGCGATGGACAATTAACAGAAAACAAAGAGGAGATGGAGCAGATGGTGACTTCTTTTTACAAAGATCTTTATACCTCAGAGGGGGTACAGGGAATGGATCAAGTCCTCCAGACAGTGCCTAGTAAGGTCACCACAGATATGAATGAGATGTTAAACGCTCCTTACACCCCGAAAGAGGTTAAGACGACGCTATTTCAGATGTTCCCAACTAAAGCCCCTGGTCCGGACGGGTTTCCCGCGCATTTTTTCCAACGCCACTGGGAGCTATGCGGAGAGGATGTAACAGCGGCAGTTTTGAAGATTGTAGAAGGCACGGAGTCAGCGGGGAGCATAAATGACACAGTACTAGTTCTCATCCCAAAGGTAAAAAACCCATCTCTGTTAACCCAGTTTCGGCCGATCAGCCTTTGTAACGTCTTGTACAAGATTGCCTCTAAAGTGATCTCCAACCGGCTGAAATTGGTGCTACCGGAGATTATCTCTGAAGAACAGTCGGCTTTTGTCCCGGGGAGACTGATCACTGACAACATTATTACTGCATATGAATGCCTACACTTCATGAAGAGGAACAAAGCAAAGAAACACCAATCTTGTGCCCTCAAACTTGACATGATGAAGGCCTATGACAGAGTTGAATGGTGCTATCTAAAGGCAATCATGCTTAAGATGGGGTTCAATGAGAGATGGGTGAATATTATTATGAACCTTGTTACGACAGTGAAGTTTTCTGTTATGTTCAACGGAAAGAAGCTAGAAGAGTTTGTTCCATCGAGAGGGATAAGACAAGGGGACCCGATCTCCCCATACTTGTTTTTGCTGGCAGCAGAGGGCCTTTCGTGCCTCCTTAAATCCAGAGAGTCATCAAGTTTGCATGGGCTACAAGTGGCACCTACGGCACCACCGGTAAACCATCTCTTATTTGCAGATGACAGCCTGTTGTTCTTCAAGGCAAGTAGTGGGGAAGCTTCTGAGGTGAACCTAGTGTTAGACCAATACTGTCAAGCTTCTGGGCAGAGAATCAATCATGCAAAATCATCAATATACTTCAGTAAAGGGGTGCCTGAGAGTTTAAGGCAAGAAGTGAAGAACCTGCTGAATGTCCCTAATGAAACCCTAAATGAGAAATATTTAGGTATGCCATCGGATATTGGAAGTTCAAAGAATGGAGCTTTCAAATACCTCAAGGATCGGTTATGGAGTAAAATCCAAGGATGGATTGAAAAGGCACTATCATCGGCTGGAAAGGAGGTTCTAGTAAAATCCGTAGCACAAGCTGTTCCAGTTTTCTCCATGTCATGCTTTAAACTTCCAAGAGGTCTTTGTGAACATCTCAACATGTTGGTAAGGAAGTTTTGGTGGGGAAGCAAGGATGGCAGCCGCAAACCACATTGGGTCTCTTGGAAAACTATGACACAGCCAAAGAGTATGGGGGGGTTAGGGTTCAAGGATTTTGAGTTGTTCAACTTGGCCATGTTGGCTCGGCAGGCTTGGAGATTGCTGCAGAATCCAGATTCCCTAAGTGCGAGAATCCTAAAGAGTATCTACTATCCTAACTCTACTATTCTAGAGGCAACACTAGGGGGTCACCCCAGTCAAGTTTGGCGAGCGATGATCGAAGGTAGAGATACTTTGAAGATTGGACTGATAAAGCGCATTGGAAACGGAGAATCAACAAGTGTGTGGGATGACAACTGGCTCCCCAGGGACGAGATGATGAAGCCCTACGGTTGTATCTCCCCCAACCCACCATATCTGGTTTCTGAATTGATCGACTCCACCACGGCCTCATGGGACAGACAGAAGATTTCCGAAACTTTCATGCCAATGGATGCACATGTGATAATGAACATCCCTATATGTACTCGCAATGCCCTGGATTTCTGGTGCTGGCATTTTGAAAAAAGCGGCAACTTCACAGTCCGATCTGCTTACAATATGATGGTGGCGACACGGCAGCGGAGGGAAGCATGGCTGGAAGGCTCGCCAGGGCCTTCGTCTTCGATGAAGGAAGCAACTCTGTGGAAGTCAATGTGGCGGACCCAAGTCCCAGGCAAGATCGGCATGTTCCTATGGCGTCTAGCAAAACAATCTCTCCCCACTAACGATGTGAGGGCACATCGGCACTTGGCGGATTCGAGCTCCTGTGGTTTCTGTGGAGCCTTGGACTCCTGGAAACATTCGTTGATCGACTGTACTATGTCCAGGTGCACATGGGCATTGGCAGATGAGGAGTTGGCACAAACAATAGCGACGACCACTGAACCGAATGCCAAACAATGGTTATTTACACATATTGATGCTCTCCCCCATGAGAAATTTGTGAAGCTTTCGGTTACCTTATGGGCGATTTGGGCTGCGAGACGCAAAGCTATTCATGAAGGGATTTTTCAGAGCCCACATGCAATATGCAACTTCATTAATCGCTATCTTCGGGAATTGAGCATGATCAAGGAAATTGTGAAGCCTCAAACTCAACCAGCAGCTGCCCCCAGAGATGCGTCGGAAAGAAGGGCTAAAGCACCACCACATGGGTATTGTAAGATCAAGGTTGATGCAGGAGTTCACTTCACCAGAAGGGGAGCAGCCGCGGCAGTTTGCAGGGATGAAGCGGGAAACTACATGGGTAGCTCGACCCTTGTGATAGAGGGCATGCATGACCCAGATACGTTGGAGGTGATAGCTTGCAGGGAAGCGCTAGCTCTAGCGGCTGACCTAAACATTCAGAACGTGATAATTGCATCTGATTCAAAACAGGCGGTGCATGATATCAACAATGAGTCGATGGGAAGAAGTGGAGCCATAATCAGAGAGATCAAGTCTAGGTCTTTGTCTTTCAATTGTAATTTTATCTTTGAGAGTCGTGCTACCAATTCGGAAGCACATGCTTTAGCCAAACATTCTCGTAGGCTACAGCACGGTCGTCATGTATGGTTTGACCAACCGCATGACCAAACTTGTATCCCACTTTCTGTGGATTTCGATGAATAAAATCTGGTCGTTTGCTAAAAAAAAAAATTGTGACCAGGGATTTCTCAAAAAAAAAAAAGTGACCAGCGAACTAACGTTTTTTAACACTACACTAGTGCCAAAAAACGTCTTACATTATGGGACGGAGGAAGTAGTATAATTCGCCATCGAATTTGGAAATCACTAGTTATATGGTTATTTTAAAAAAGCAAATTAGTTTTTTTAGCGCCGATTACAATATAAAAACACGCACACGTCGTCTACTAAAGACCGGTCGCCACGGGCAACTCACTATCGATGAAAACATCGTCTTCCACTGAAAAAATAATCCATGTTAATGAGACAACAAAGCGTCAATCGGGGTTTGAACCCTGACGGGTCGAGGGTACCACTGTCCACCTAACCATCTAACCACTTATTGGTTCTCAAAAAGAAAAACTAGTCAGGAGTACATCTTGAAAATGATATTCTAAATGCCTCTTAGTTACGGCATATGGTGTGATCCACCGCCATTAGAGAGTTTTGGCGTGGTTTCCCAAAAATAAATTGAGCGTCCGGAATACAAATTGTTTTCACCGATGTGTTCGACGTGTTGGTGTCTTCGGAATTATATCATATGTTGATAGGTTCCGACGAACCTTTTTCCCAGGCACAACCTATACTTTCAGCGAAAACAATTTTGTGCCTTGCGCAACAACGTAATGTACTTGTAATGTACTTCACGTGGTAGCGTACTTGTACATCTCATGGGTAGTGTGCTCCCACTAATGCAACTTGTACTCTACATGTAGTGGAACTTGTACTCCAGCACATGAGTAACAAGTCAATGATTTTCCATTACACGAAACACATTGCATGAAATCATGGATTCACCAGATTGTATTAGATCTCCCCGAAGATAACTATGTGAATTGTGACGGCAACCAACTTATATAAGGGGGAGGCGACCCTCTGTCAAGCATCATTTGATTTGCGAAGGTAGAAGATCTTAACCTAAAGCATATCTCTTTAGACCGGATCCCTAGAAAATGAAGCCCCACAATAAAAAATCATCAAAATCTGAGCATTCAAAGCACAATGCCAATACATGATACACCATACATTTCACATTTAAAAATCAATCTACACTTAGGGCCTGTTCGGCATCACTCTGCTCCACGGCTCCGCTCCGGCTGTAGTTCAAAGTTTTGGAGCGGCCAAACAGCCGCTCCGCAGATCCTTGGAGCCGGTGGATCCCCGAACGGGCCCTTAAAGCATCATCATCATAGTCTTCAACTATCCGGCAATCTAACCATCAAGTTTCATATCGCATACAAGCGGGGACAAAGCCAGGATTTATATGCAAGGGGGGCCCATGAAAGAGAGAAATGCTGAAGGGGGGAGGGGGAGGTAAACATATAAATTAAATTATTTTGAGCTGACAACTTAGGGGTGCTTTTTAAAAAACCAGCACGAGGAGAGCCATGGACCTAGATGGCCCACCCTGGGCCCCGCATACAAGTCAAGTGCAAAGCAGCATTCGTCTTCATGCTTGATTATGCTTCAATCCTCGTCCTTCTTGTCCACTTAGGTACTTCACTTCTAAGCAATGCAAACATTGAGGATTGGATAGAAAGGTCAGAAGGAGATGGTTGTAATTCGTGAGAGTACAGGAGGGCCTCGCTGAAATATGCTCTACTGGATAAATGCAGCAGCATATCTTATTCATATCCTGCATCCAGCCGAGGCCGACGTGGCACAGCGAGGGCGCACCCACCTGCGCATCCTCGACCCCCTCCCACCGCCAGGCGGGCCCGCCCCCCGCTGCTCTTAGCTAGTCGACTTCGCCCGCCGGCCGGGCCACTCAGCGGAGCCGTCACTCTCGCAACCCGACGACCGCCACCGCCCCTCCCCCATCGCGCTCGCTCCCCGGGAGGCTTCCCCACCGGCGGCGACCGCGCCGGTGCCGTCGCCCATGGGCCCCGTCCGGCCCGCCCCCCTCCTCCTCCTCCTCGCCGCCGCCGCCGTGCTCGGGCCCGGCGGCGGCTGCGAGGCGGTGTACATCCCGTACAACACGTCGGCGGGGGTGGTCAACGGGAAGCTGAACGTGCACGTCGTCCCCCACACCCACGACGACGTCGGCTGGCTCAAGACCGTCGACCAGTACTACGTCGGATCCAACAACTCCATCCAGGTTCCACTTCCGGCGCTCGACAAAACGCCCCCCGGGTTTCGCCACTCGGGATTTTCCAGCCCCTAGATTTGTTGCCCTGTTCTCTTTAGATTTACGTTTGCGGTTTCCGTCGGCTTTGGGTAATCTATCGCTGAAGCAGAATTTTTTGTCTGTCTGGTCGCAGGGCGCGTGCGTTCAGAACGTGCTGGATTCGCTGGTGCCGGCGCTGCTCAAGGACGAGAACCGCAAGTTCATCTACGTCGAGCAGGTAAGGAGGCTGCCATCTCCGCGAGCAATCTGACATGCTCGGGGCTGTGGAATTGGGAGGTTGCAGAGCAATGTACAACAGTTACCTGTAACTGCTCTCTTGCTGTACAACAGTTTCATTTTTGGTCAGTTGTCAGTATTATAGGGAACTCTGTCCCCTGCTGTCCGTTTCCAGAATTGGAGCTGGGCCAGCAGTTGTACATCCAAATAGAACGGATGGTGTTACAATGTGGGTTCATTTTTGGGTTCGATGCTGTGATTTATCTTCAGTCACCGTTTATGTATGGTTGGTTGGTTGCAGGCGTTTTTCCAGAGATGGTGGAGGCAGCAGAGCGACATTATCAAGGATACGGTGAAGGGGCTCGTTAGCTCCGGGCGGTTGGAGTTCATGTATGCTGGCTCTTTGAACAACTTTCCTTTTTAGGCTGCACTAGCAATCATGTCTATGTTTGTTCTATAACTGATTGATGGCATATTACTCCTTGTGATGTTGCAGAAATGGGGGCATGTGCATGCATGACGAGGCGACTGTGCACTACATTGACATGATCGATCAGACTACGCTGGGGCACAGGTTCATCAAGGAGGAGTTTGGTCAGATTCCCAGGATTGGTTGGCAGATCGATCCGTTTGGGCACTCTGCAGTTCAGGCTTACCTGCTCGGTGCAGAAGTAATGCACTGTATCCATTTTATTATGTCATGCTTTCAGATTTTCTGTGACTTTTTTTCCTATGGTCCATTGTTACTTCCGCGTACATCTCATTTGCATGATAAGATGAGTTTCGTACTCAGGATGCTGACTTCTGTACCATTATGATAGGCTACCTGTCATCACTGGTTACAGTAATACCTGAACGTTGAGATGTGGTACTGTTGGTTCATAGAGCATGCATAATAGGAATGCCAAGGGCTATGCTCTCAAGAGTGAAGTGATTGACTGCACTTCTTGACCACCTATAACATAACTAAATAATTTACACAACTCGATCACTTCATTGAGTTTTGAGCTACCCCTACAGTGTTTTGACAAACATGTCAGACTTGTCAGCGTAGAGATGGCTGCATAAACATTTAGTTGAGAAAGGTGACTCATGTCCTATTAGGACTTGGAGATGTATGACTAAGGATTTCGATACTAATTTAATCTCTTAGAGACTTTTAGTTTCGTTAGAGGAGAAGTTGGAGAACATGTGTGGGACAATATATAACCATTAGGTATGGCCATAGCTAGCAATCTGAGGAGTGAAGATCTCATCCAAAGTACAGTTAAGAGTGCAAGAATGGATTAAAGACTAGGTTATTCGTTAGCACTAGATTCTTGAATAATGTGCGGCCATTTCCCCAAATCTTTTCTCTCTTGCCGTGATTGTTTTGTCTCTGCTATTCTTGTTCTCTCTACAAGATCCATCTTTTGCTCTTGATACGATACAACCTTGTCCCAACCTCACAGCCTTATATTGGATATATGGCTACTGTGCATAAGAAGTATACTATTGTAACACATTTTACCGTCTTTCAGGTAGGATTTGATGCCTTATATTTTTTCCGGATTGATTACCAAGATCGTGACACGAGGAAGGGGACAAAAGAACTCGAGGTTGTATGGAGGGGCTCCAAGACCCTCGGCTCATCAGCTGATGTAAGTAGCATTTTCCTTTTCCGTAATGTAACTATAGAGTGAATCATTCTGATGATCTAGCGTAGACCTGCACTGCGACACACCCATGGGGTCCTTAGCAGTATTTCTCGCTATGAGTGGTCTGCACCGCACTGAGGTGGCATGCTCCAAATAAAAACCATGACCATATATATTTTGTAACAGTTTCTTTATTGTCAATGAGTATGCCGCACTCCTGCCAATCTTTTCGCAGAACAATCACTTTCAAGTTCATGTTTCATATGTAATGGCGGGAAATCTGCTCATTTTCTTTTCAGATTTTTGCTGGCATCTTCCCAAAAAATTATGAACCACCACCTGGTGAGTTTTATTTTGAAGTCGATGATACTTCCCCTGTTGTCCAGGTAAATTGATGAGAATTTCAGATATGTTAATTTAATCAACACCAGGAATAAACCTATTCTTCATTACTTTTGTCTATGTAGGATGATCCCCTTCTTTTTGATTACAATGTGGAACAACGGGTGAATGATTTTGTTGCTGCAGCGCTGGCACAGGTACAGTAGGGTCTCATATATGTTCATACTTTTGCGCTGGTGCATAATTTGCCCAGTTATATGCATTGGATGAAAATCCATTGGTCTACTACAAATTTCTTATTTAATTAGAACGGCCATCTGGGTTGCATTCACAAGTTCATACCTAACACTGAAAATGCGGCTTCAGATTTCTATGTTACTTCGACCTTAGCATTTCATGCTGAAAATTTAAAGGATGCAACAGAAACGTCCCGACAGGTAACAGTGTCTGTCCTATACCCGTGTCCACCATACTGCTGACTCGCGTGGCTTGTGGAGAGTATGATAGTGAGGCCAATCGGACACCGCACACGTTGTTCTACCAATAAGTCAAATACAGACCGTTCTACAAATAGATTTCTGTTATCTAAACCGCATCATTTCATACTTAAAGTTGCTGTTCTATTTGGTAGTACAGATGTTCATTGTAATTTATACTCGTTATATCTTTTCTTTTTATAGGCAAATGTTACAAGGACAAACCATATCATGTTTACAATGGGAACAGACTTCAAATATCAATACGCAGAAAGTTGGTTCAGACAGATGGACAAATTAATTCATTATGTGAACAAGGTAAAGGATGAGCCTGGAATAAGACGAACAATACTAGATCTTCATGACATGTATTTTTGAAAGATATAATTATGCTTGTTTGAAACAACATATTTAAGAATATGGTCAAAATGGTATTTTGAAGATCGTAAATGTCCTAAACTACTTGTATTGTGAATCGGTGAGTGTATTTATTTAGTAACTTTGAAGCTATATCACAAACTTATAATCGCAGCACTACTTAATCATACCTCGTGAGCAATCACCATCATGATTGTTTCAGTTATGGATCATGCAATACGTTTGAAATGTTTCAGTCTTCTCACACTAATATATGGGAATATTTCATGGGATGCATTTGATTTTTTTTCTTGTGTCGTATAATTAGATAAGGACATAAATGCTTAAGAAGATGGTCCATGCCTTCCTTTTCTTGTTATTGATACAAGTTGATTTTATTTGAGCATTTTAAATTGGTAAATAAGTAAATAGTGCTGAAAGTTTATCCAAGATAGCTATTAACACATTATAACTCACCATGCTTGTTCTGTTTGACCATACCACAGGATGGCCGTGTCAATGCTCTGTACTCCACTCCTTCCATTTACACCGATGCAAAATTTTCTGCAAATGAGCCATGGCCTCTTAAGACAAATGATTTCTTTCCGTATGTTCTATCTTATATTCATAATTGGTACAGTTAACTTCGCTTTTGTACCTTTGTTGCTTCTCATTCATATGGCTGTGTTTCTTTGATCAGATATGCAGATAACCCCAATGCATACTGGACAGGTTACTTCACAAGCAGACCTGCCTTAAAACGATATGTCCGCATGATGAGTGGATATTACTTGGTAGTCTTACCTACTCTTTTAATGTTTCCCTCTAGATGTCCAACACCATACGATATACTGTCTTGGTCACTTGGTGGCGTTCGTGCTTAAAGGTCAATATGTTTTCACTTTCAGGCAGCTAGGCAGCTGGAGTTCTTCATTGGGAAAAGCAACTCAGGTTCCACAACAGATAGCTTGGGAGATGCTCTAGCTCTTGCTCAGCATCATGATGCTGTTACAGGAACAGAGAAGCAACACGTTGCAAATGATTATGCGAAGAGATTATCAATTGGCTATAAGAAAGTAACTTCTTGAGAAAATTGCTGTAATTCATATTTGATGATTTCTTTTGTGATTTGATGGATTGATTTGGTTTGATTCTTGTCTAGGCGGAGGAACTAGTTTCGACTTCTCTCGGTTGCTTGAGTGAGTCAGGCTCAAATTCTCGTTGTTCATCCCCAACGACAAAGTTTGGGCAGGTCGGTTTGCAGGTTTTCTCTAACTAATTTGCCTTTTCAGTTAAAAATGACTTAGTATTTACTGTTTACTGATCTTTTTCAGTGTCCTCTCCTGAACATTACTTATTGCCCCCCTTCCGAGATGAACTTATCTCAAGGAAAAAGCTTGGTGAGTTCTGTTCTTAACTCATGCATGGCTCTTTTCAAGATGAAATTTGTATAGGTTTTAATTAATCCTTGACACTTTCTTGGAAAGTGAACCCGTGTAACATCTAATATGTTGTTTTCAACTTTTTGTTACAGGTTGTTCTTGTGTACAACTCTCTTGGATGGAAACGAGAGGATGTCCTCCGCATACCAGTATGCAATTTTTGTTCCCTGAAAAACAAGATGTTTTGTTGGTCTTTTATTGCTGATTCATCCATCCATCCATTCTGTTTATGAATAATATGTGCTTATAAATAGTGCCACTACCATGAAACTCCCGTACTGTAGAATGAAAACTAAATGCGGCTCTTTGTAAAATTAACAGGTCATGAGTGACTCAATTGTTGTCCATGATTCCGAGGGAAGAGAAATTGAATCGCAACTTCTGCCTATAGCTAATGCCTCATCGCACCTACGGGACATACATGTCAAGGCTTACTTGGGCACATCGCCTGCTGCAAGTCCTAAGTTTTGGGTTGCTTTTCCTGCTTCGGTAGCACCACTTGGTTTTAGCACTTATTTTATCTCGAGCGGAAAGAGATCAGGTGAATTCCATATCTTTCGTCTTGATATACAACAAATATAAATGATTGCTCGAAAGTTTGACAATTTCTCTGTTGCATTATATACATTTCAGCATCTATCTCTTCGACATCCACTCTAAACTCTCAGGGAAGTGAAAGTAAGAATCTGCAAGTTGGGCAAGGACGTTTGAAACTTCAATATGATGCAGCTGGAGCATTATCCCATTACTCCGATAGCAAGACTCAGGTAATTTGCATTATTTTCAATCTGAAACGGTTTTACCTCTTGCCTTGCTTTCATCTTTTATACAAAAGTTGTACACTAAGATTATCCAGGCTTATCTTCCCTAGCAGCTCATATGTCCATTCTGGTATTAGATATTGAATTTCGCTTGTTATCTAGAATCACCTGTACTCAAGAATTATGAACATATTTCAAGGTTGAAGCAAATTTCGAGCAGAAGTACAAGTATTACATAGGACAAGATGGAGGCGGAGATGATCCTCAGGTGCACTAGGGATTCTACAAATAGTCTATTTCACCTTAAAAGTAGAAATTACTTACACTGGCATTTGTTTGCTTTTTCCTGAACCGTAGGCTTCTGGAGCGTACATATTTCGCCCTAAGGGCGTTGTTCCTATCAAAACTGACGGTCAGGTATGAAGAAGGGGTCAAAGTATCTCTAAAATACTGAATGGATCAAAGGGATCTTAAAAAAAGGTGCATTATCGATCTGACGAATTTATGTTTCCCACTTCAAGGTTCCTCCCATGGTTATGCGTGGGCCCATATTGGATGAAGTGCATCAGCAGATTAATCCATGGATATATCAGGTTAATCATATGAATACTGCTTGTCTGAACCACCACTCATAAGGATTTACTTGCTTCTTTTTTGTTCCTGATCTTAATGTTCTCAACGAATTTCTAGCACACAACTTTGTTGCTACAGAAACATGGCGCTATTCGTTTGGAAATTTGATAGTAGCGCTATACGTTCTGAATTATCATATACCTTAGACTCGGTAGACTTAATATTGTCCATTCAACATCTTCTGTATAACATGTCCAGTTCACCTATGATTAGATCAGGCAAATGCTTGTTGAAATGTACATGTAAAAGAAATGTGAGGTTGATAGTACCAAAAATCTGGACTTTATTCTGTTTTTTCATTTGTTGTTAATCGACTAAAAATCTTCTTTGTATTCTTGATAATTGATATATCTTTTCTTATCTTTGTGCAGATTACTAGAGTTTACAAGGGAAAGGACTATGTGGAAACCGAGTTCATAGTGAGTGCGATGTCATTGCATCTTGCATTGATTTCTTCTTGAAGGCCTTCACATTTTGCATGACAATACATTTGCCTTTTTTCTTTTCTGCCCTTAAATATTTCTAACATCTTATGAATAATTGTTTTTATTCATAGGTTGGACCAATACCAGTCGACGATGAAAACGGAAAAGAACTTTCAACTGAAATCATTACTAGCATGGCAACAAACAAAACATTTTACACTGATTCCAGTGGGCGTGATTTCATCAAAAGGGTATGATGCACTACCACTAGCACTTGACACTTTCCCCAGACAAAAAATGTCTATTGTCTTTCTAATAAATGTAGTGAAAGCAAAAAAATAGTTCACAGACAGTTGCATTAATGATTCCTGTGCTAGTTTTGAAGTGTGTGGGGGGGG
>LR738713.1:809249532-809315642 GCA_902687465.1 Secale cereale
GGAGAGAAACTAGCGATGTTATAGAGGATAACTGCAACATAAAATAAGTGTTGTAATGGTGAACAATTATGTCATTACTTATTACCCTTTTTTCTTTCAGGTACGGGATTATCGCTCGGAGTGGAAGATTGAAGTAAACCAACCTGTTGCTGGAAACTATTATCCTGTGAGCTCTTGTTTGCTCTATTATATTTTAAACAAGGAAGCTTAGTAGTATCCTTTAAGAAATGTCTTCTTTCATCCTTTTCTGTCATTGAGTCAACATCCGAAAGTAGTTTGGAATTCACTTTGCACTTTCCCTCAGTTTATACATATTTTGTTTTTGGAGAATTTTGGTTTACTTTGTACTCCCTCCGTCCGGAAATACTTGTCATCAAAATGGATAAAAGGGGGTGTATCTAGATGTATTTTAGTTCTAGATACATCTCTTTTTATCCATTTTGATGACAAGTATTTTCGGACGGAGGGAGTAATTGATATGTTTTTGGTCATTGACTCTACCTGTAGATGGCAAGACGTTTAGTCACAGCTAAATCAGCTCGCTTCTTTACTTATTTAGCACCATAAGAATAAAGACCTGATCTCTACATGTAATGATGTAATTGCGTAGCTTATTAGACGAGATGATGTGATCTTGCAGCCCAAAAGGACACAAATTTTGACATTTAATGACAGATAACCAAAGTCTCTGCATTTGGTGACATACAAGATGGTAACATAGGAAGTTGATCTTTTAAAAACAACTGGTGGCATAGGATAACTTTGGTAGGCAAGAGGCTATTGGTGATTATGGAAGGCCGGTAATTTTAAATGTTCTGAGCCAGGTTATTCGTACTTTTGTCAATATTTGAAGAAATTGGCAATTGTGTGAAGTTGAATTGTGGAGAATCCAAAGTTGCAAATTATTCTGTAGTTTTGCTTGTAGATTGTGATGGGGCTGATTTATACACCTGATTGATAGATCTGTATTTATTTTCAGATTAATCTTGGCATTTATGTGGAAGATGGCAGCAAAGAGTTATCTATACTTGTAGACAGGTCTGTTGGAGGTTCGAGCATAAAGGATGGACAAATAGAGCTAATGCTACACAGGTACATGTCACAATCAGATTTGGACAGTATTTTCTTGCTTCTTTCATACTGTAGCAATTTTCTTTTTCTACCTCTGCTTGATAAATATTTCTTACTCCTTGTGTAGGAGGCTACTCAATGATGATGGTCGTGGTGTTGCGGAAGCACTAGAGGAAAAAGTCTGTTTGGATGATCAATGTGACGGACTAGTTGTAAGTAATGAATATCTTTCTGACCATGTGCTTTGGATGGAATTGAAAACCAGATGTTTGCATATACCACCAAATCCTGTTGTGCAGATCAATTTGTTCTATTATTTGCAAGCACAATATATGTTGTGTGGAAACATTATCTAAAGCAACTTATTACATTCTCGACAGATTGAAGGAAAATACTATCTCAAAATTGACCCACAAGGTGATGGAGCTAGGTGGCGTCGTACATTTGGTCAGGAACTGTACTCCCCTCTTCTTCTTGCATTCGCAGAGCAGGTACAGCATAAATTGTGTTGCACTCGTGATCGATCAAACACTTATTCTCGTTGTATTAAACATTCCCCTACTTGCTTTTTCAGGATGGAGGCAACTGGGCGAATTCGCATGTTTCATCATTCTCTGCAATGGATCCAACTTACAGCCTTCCTGAAAATGTCGCGTTGCTTACTCTTGAGGTATGTCTATGTCTATGGAAAATGGACCATTGTTATCATATCTCCTTACAAAGGGAAAAAAAATCGGTATGCACTGGGCATGAGAGTGCTGCAAGCTAGTTTTTAATCCTGCTGGTTTGAGAGGTTACAAGTAATATCAGCCAGTTAGCTGCAACAAATGTAGTCCACACCACAGAATATTGAGGAAAATGTTATCTGGGTCCGTTTGCTGCGTGTGTTAAAAGTACCTATGCATTGTACAGGAACTTGAAGATGGAAGTGTTCTTCTTCGGTTGGCTCACCTATATGAGGTCTCATACTTTGATCCTTTACTTCTCTCGCTCCAATCAGATCCAGTTTTGCACCTTTTGTAAAATATTGTCCTGTGCATATAGGCTGGAGAGCATAAGGATCTCTCGACTCCGGCGAGTGTCGACCTCAAGAGGGTATTCCGAGATAAAAAGGTAACCTCCATTAAAATCTACACCTTTTTATTCTTTTGATTGGATCTTGATGAATGTTCTCATACCCTTCCCAATCCTGATGCTCCAGATCGGCAAGATAATCGAAACAAGCCTATCAGCGAACCAAGAGCGCGCTGCCATGGAGAAGAAGAGGCTGAAATGGAAGGTGGCAGGGCCTCCCCCAAAAGAAAATGTGGCCCGTGGAGGACCCGTCGACCCCTCCAAGCTCGTCGTCGAGCTGGCGCCCATGGAGATTCGCACATTCCTCATCAGCTTCGACCACCGACTAGCCGCACATCCAATCTAAGCGCCATGGCGATGATCGCCGATGTTGTAACATTTTTATTGCGACTCGGAATACTGTACTGTCAGAGCTTAACGCATCTTGTGATTCGTGAATAGCAATAAGAAATAATATGGCCACGGAGGCCTGGAGCATCATCAGCTTCTTAAAAAAGCTTCCGCTAGTGAATTGAGCCGCTTGAGTAGTTGAGCGTATACTCCGTTGCCAAATTTATAGATTTAAGCCGTGTTCGGAAACCCACTCCATCGCTCCCACTCCATCGCTCCCACTCCAAGAATCTCGGGAGCGAGGAAAGTGCAGCTCCCTGATTTCCAACTACAGCTCCGCCCGCTCCGGGAGCTGAGTTGCGGAGCGGAGCGATTCCGAACACTGCCTTAATATAATATTTTTCAGAGTCAAACTTTATAAATTTTGATCAAGTTTATAGAAAAAATTATCAACTTACAGTACTAAATCAATACCATTAGATTCATCATAAACTATATTTTTGAACGTAAATATTAATATTTTACCTATAAATTTGGTCAAAGTTTACAAAGTTGTTTCTAAAAAATTGTATTCACTATAATTTGGCAAGGAATTGTGATGCGTGGTGCTTGAGTGCCAAGTGCTGAATTTTTGGAATATTTGGAAATTATCTTTTTAAGTTTGATTTGTTTTTAAATACACACACACATACGGATGAAATAGGTTTTGACGGGGTGCGATGACTTTTTTTTGTATCTGTGGCTAACATACAAACATATTTCATCATGAAACTGTACAAACATGAAGTATAGATATATCATGTATGTGCATTTCCTTCAGGATTTTCTGGAACATGAAATGGTACCGAGTGTCACGCGTCAACCTAGTCATTTTTTGTTGTTGAGAAACACGTCAACCTAGTCAAGCACTCTTTTTTTTTTTGTCGTGAAAAAAGACCTCCACTCCTGCTCCGCAAGGCCCAAACTCAACATCTAAAAAAACAAGAAGGCCCAAACTCAACATCTAAAAAAAAGAAGGCCCAAACTCAAGATCTGAAAAAAACAAGAAGGCCCAAACTCAACATCTCAAAAATAAAAACAAAGAAGGCCCAAACTCAACCAAGGAAAAGGGAGCAAAAGCCCTAGCCCGCTCTCCCCGGCTCCGCTCCCATGGCGAAGGAGGACCCCTCCTCGCCGGCGCGCGGCAGCCCGGGGCCTCAGCCGGCGGAGGGCGACGCCCCGTTGCCGGCGGGGTTCATCTTCAGGTGCGACGGCGCGACCAAGCCCGAGTGCTTCAGGTACAGGGTGCTGGGCCTGCCGCGGGGGAGGCTGGGCGCCGTCTCCCGGATCAGGCGCGGCGCGGTGCTCTTCCTCTTCGACTCCGACGCCAAGTACCTCTACGGGCCCTACCGCGCCGACTCCGACGGCGGGCGCAACCTCGAGCCCGCCGCCTTCCAGGGCCGCCTACCTGCCCAGGTACCGTCCCGCCCCCCCTCGCGTTCCAGGCCTGTAATCATGCGTGTATGAATCTTTCCACCATATCAAGGAAGGAAATGTGGGCCCTGGTGCCACATTTCAGTGGAAAATCACCAGGTCTCTAGTCTGTATGGTGGCGGATTCTCAGTTTTGCACCATTGTTAGGTCCCAAATCCACTGCTATGAAATGAATGATACATAAGCGTTTTATTTTGCAGGTCACTTATCTCCCAAAGGAGTCCTGACACTTTTTATTTTCTGAAATTTCAGTTCATCTTGGCTCATATTATGATCTTCAGTTTCCAGTGGCATCCAGAAATCATCTTGATAGACTAGCCGTACATTATTACAGTATTACTCATATATTGAATGTTCAGTGTTCTTGTATGCGCAGGTCAAATTTGTGATTGATGGTGATTTCATGCCTGTCCGAGGGAAAACCGTTAGATACACCATCAAAGAGAATTATCCTGGCAAATTCTTGCCAGAACTTACCTTTACACAAGTAAGTGGAATCAGTTTATTCATGCTTTGTACTTGAGTAGAGGTGAAATGAACTGTGCTGAATCTTTCCTGTACAAAATGGTTCGAACGTAAGGCAGTCTGCCAGATGAGCACTCATTCTCGCTTATTTTATGGTCTTCTGTATTATACGTTAAAGTATCAAACTAGTCAATTCACATCTTGTTGTGCCTAGTCTGAACTACGGATGGAAGGCTATTTTATGAAAAACAGTAATCAGGAGAGCCGCGTGCTTCAGAACTTGCTGTTGTGGTGTAAGCATATGTAGAAGCAAGTCAAGTTTGAGAGGGATTACAATGTACTACCTCTGTCCCTTAATATAAGACGTTTTTGCAGTTCAATCTTTATTGATTATGATTTAACTTCAAGTACTGAACTTTATCCTTTTAATGCCTTTTTCTACATCTCAGCCATTTTATATTTTGTAAAACTGAGATATATGAGAGCACCCATAGGGTTTCTGGTTGTGTTAAGCTGTTTTGTAATCAAATTGTTTCTTTTTCCTGGGAAAATAGCAACATGGTATAGAGATGAAAAAAGTGGGTGTAATGGGAACACATTCTTCTTTTTATCACTTCTTCTCTCGAGTTTTTAGGTGAAATTACTGGTATAGTCATATCAGTGTATCGGCTAGTTGGAATAGACAGGGCTAACATCTTTATCCTCCATCTTTCTGTTCTGTCTTTTAATTTTATCAGTGGTAGCTCTGAACTTTATCATACATTTACCTGCATTGAATTTCCATTGTTTTTGGTTTTCTGTTGTAGGTTGAGAAACTGAGAGCATTGTTCCGTCCAATTACTTCACTGCCAGTGCCAGAGGCACCACCCCTGCATTATGTTGACAACAGTCATCCCACTCCATCTGCTGCTTTTCTGCCTCCTTCAGCTTCATCTTCATACCCAACACAGCCAGCTGCTTATGTGCATCACCCAAGCGCCTATGTTCTCACTCCAGCTGCTCATCTGGTGCCAAAAGAACCTTATGCATGCCCAGATTCTCAACTTCCTGCCGTGACTGCTCAATTTGCTGAGCCTGCTTACTATGTGACCACAACTGGGCATCCGTATCAAGCATATGGTCCATCGCCTGCCACCTACCACTACGCCCAGGCGCCTCCTTTGCAACCTGTCTATGTGCAAACCCAACACCCTGCGCCAGAACATGTTACAGACCCCACCTGTTCCTCTGATCCCAACTGTGATGCTAATGGGAACGATCCGTATCGATTTGATGCTGTGAAGTCTCATTACCAGGAAGCTACTTCTGGGAGGTATGTATGCTAGCCACCACTTGGGCCTAGTACTTCTCTGTTTCTTAATATCTGCCACTTGCAAAGCTATTTTCTGCAATCCGATCTGTATACATAGATCGGAAGCCACCATCTATTCCGTGTTTTTTTTCCTTTGCTACATGCACAAGTAATTGATCGTGCTTTTTCCTCGCACGTTTATGTGTTTCAGAGCTGCTGCACAACATGAAGTGGCCGCGACGAACCTGCAACTTGTCATGCACTATGGGTACGCCCCAGGCAGTGAGGGTGCAACCAGAGAAACTACACAGTCCAGTACTGAAGGAACTACATCGGCGATCTACTCCCATGCGGGTGCCCCAGCAACCACTCAGGCTGCGCCTTTGGTGTACGCCGTGGCAGCTGCACCACATGAAGTGGCCGCGACCAACCTGCAACTTGTCATGCACTATGGCTACGCCCCAGGCAGCGAGGGTGCAACCGGAGAAACTATGCAGTCCAGTGCTGAAGGAGCCACATCGGCTATCTAACTCCCATGCGGGTGGCCCAGCAATCACTCAGGCTGCGCCATCGGTGTATGCCGCCACAGCTGCACTGGCTAACCTGTGATTGCCCTATCATCATTCAGTCTTTCTGGCAACATGATCGACCTTAACTGAGTTCGGATGAGTTCGGATCGGTGAAGGATGACATCGCTCGACTCTCTGCTGATGTGTTTGCTAATGCTTGTCTCTTGGACAATCTGGAACGAGCGTAATGCTCGCGTCTTCCAACGCAAGAGCGCGCCGCCTCCGGTCCTTCTCCGTGCTATCATCAATGACGTCAAGCTTTGGGTACTCGCGAGAGCTAAAAAACTGGGGTGTATTCTTGTGCGTGAGTAGTTGCCATGCCGGGCATGTGGGTCATTTGTAACACTCTAAAACTCTTCTCTCTTATTTAATGAATGAGGCAAATCTTATTCCTCCGTTTCGAAAAATAATAATCCAACCGTACAGAAAATTGATTTATCCAAAATAAAATTTTAGGCGACTTATATCTATAGTGGGTCCCATAACATGTGCTAGTCAGTGAAATGGACATCTGATCATGGCTGATCATTGTGATCATTGATGCAGTGGTACACTTAGCTAGTGCCAGTGCCATCTCCTGCCAAGAAACTACTTGTAGATTAAAGATTACATTGCAGTTTTCCTTTTCAGATACATAATAATTGATCGAAAAACTGTTCATTTCGTTGACACTACTTCGTTGTCACTACTTGTTAGCAGCCTACGACAGCGAGTAGAAGGGCCGCTCAGGTGACCTCTCGCCGCTTCAAAAGCTGGGAGGGACCCGGAGAGACACCCGGCTGCTGCACGACGCGAGAATGGCCGTGGGTGACCCATGGCCGAAAGATGGACTGGCAAGGGACGCCAATGATCGCATGCGCGAAGCTACCATCACTAGGAACGCGGGCAGCTAGGCGCCACACCACCACTTCCTTGCCAGCGACAGAGCATCGACCTAGCATTGGCAGAGCGCTCCGATAGGTGCGATCACACCAACGACAAGGTAAAGACAAAAAGAGAAGGTAAATGTCATCCTTCATATTCGAGTAAACAATAACCCACGCCCTTCATATACGCTAGCTCAACAAGGGCAGTAGGCGGGCTTAAAGCACATATTCACTAGTAGAAAACAGGGCTTTGGTCTCGAAATAAGGTTCCTCCCGCTTTGTATTACAAAGCAACCATCACCGCATTGCTGGGTCGAACAACACATCAATCCCAAAGATAAAACAAGAAGAACAAGAGAGAAACAAATGCCAACAATGGCAACTTGACGACACGTGAATGACGCGCCACCGCTGCACCCTCCGAAGTCGTCCCACCACGCACCGAACACTCCGGAGCGCCGCATACCAAGCAACACCTTCAGGAAGGAGAGCGACGACAACGACCCTGTTGCCCGGACTTGTCCTAGGGATTCCCCCGGCACGAGGAGGAAGAAGGTGAAAGGGGTCACCCGACGCCCTCCAAGGAGAGGTGGCGGCACCCGCAGGCGTCACCGCGTCGGAGTCGGACGAGCCGACATGGATTTCTCCCACCCCCAGAACACCACTACCCAATCCCTCCGGAGTCTTCCACCCAGCACGCCACCCGCGTGCCTGCGCCACCATGGTCTTGAAGCCACCCACGCTATCTCACTGAGGCCACCACCGCGAGGCCTAGAGGACAGAAAATGAGAATGCATGGAACCGGGGGCGGCAGCACCGCGGCCGAGCGGGAGGGGACAACCTCCACCGCCGTCGCACTAGAGACCAGTTCCTCCAGCGCCATCGCGGTAGCCGGCCGGCCGTCGCAGCAGGAGGCAAACCAGGCCACCTGGGCCCGGCCGGGCTCAGATCGAGCCCACAAAGACTCCGCCACCACGTTGCACAAGCTAACAATGGCGCCGCCACCACCCAAGGCCCCGATGCCCCACCGCCGCCTCTAGGAAGCTATGCCATAGATCAGAGCCGACGCCCTGCCCTGGCCCAGATGTGGCCCCTTCGGGCCCAGATCTGGGTCGAGCGAGCGCCGCCAGCCCACGCCGCCGCGGAGCTCCGCCGCCAATGGCCGCACCCCACGCCTCCGGCCACCAATGCCAGCGGCGAGCCAGCCCGCCGCCGCTCTGCACCATCACCGCCTGGAAGCACCCCCTGAAGCAGCGCGCCCCGCGCAGGATCTGCCGCAGGAGGGAAAAAGCTGCGGGCCGCCGCCATCGGCGCTGCCCCAAGACGAGCCCGACGACGCATGCCGACGATGGCGGGGAGAGGGAGGGTGGAGGGGAGCGCTGGGGAAGAGGGATGGATGGCGCGGCCGGCCGGCCGTCCTGGCCAGATCAGAGCAGTAGTCCCGGTTCGAGCGGCCAGGGCGCCGGCCGGGCCTCGGCAGGAACCAGTCTCGGTTCGTCTGACCCCTTTGGTCCCGATTCCAGACACGAAGCAGGACTAAAGAGCCTTGCTCCTGGCGCAAACCCTTTAGTCCTGGTTGGTAGTTGGAACCGGGACTAAAGGTCAGTCTTCTATCCCGGTGCTAGCCACCAACCAGGACTAAAGAGATGCTTATACATATATATGCTTGCTCCTGCCCGCTCACTTCTCTGTTTTTTGGCCAGCCGGCGTGTGAGAGGTGTGCTGCTCTCTATTCTCACCTCCTATGCCCATGAGGTGTTCGATGAAATGCCGGAGCCACACTTAAGCTTTCTCCTCTTCAAGCTCGACCTCCATGCTACATTTTCCCCAACATTTGTCAAGGTTTGGCGGTGCACCGACTACACAAGTGTTCTAAAAGGTTGGCAACTTCACCGTTTCATCTCCCACCGCTAGTTTAGCTCATTTCAAATGCTCTAGAAGTAGAGTGGTTTGTGGGTTTTAGTGGAGGAGTTTATGTGAGAGTTCTTTTGATTTAGACGCATAATTTGAGCTGAAATTAATTTCTTAGAGTCTGCACATGTGTAGGGTGTTGTCCCCGTCCCCGTCCTCTCTGCCGTCGATCGCCCGCGCCGATCTCGTCGCCGGCACCACCGTGGTGAGCCTCTTGTTCTTATCTTCTTTTTAAAAGAAAATAATATTACTTGTATGATTTAGATAGATACTTGTATAATTTTCTTACTTTTATTATTGTTTATTATATAGTGTCATGGTTTTGGTATCCGCCCCCGCCGGCCCTCGTCCGGTTTATGATTCGGATGTGGTGTATTTTTTATAACTATTTGTTTCATTTAGTGTTTATGACAATTATGCCGACCAACGTGACATAGATGTTTTTATCTAGGAGGTATGTGAACCAAAAATTTCAACCGACCCTATCATCGAGAGATTAAATTTGGTTGAAAAAGAAAACAATTACTTGAAAGAAAAATAGAAAAGAGTTGAAGAGGAGAAGATGAAATTGGAGTTGCATGTTACTGAAGTCGTCGACAATCACAAGATCAATATGGATGCAATGCGCTTGAAGATTAGAAAGATTAAAAATTATGCCATTGATAATGAGGCTTGGTATCACTATGTTGTTGGATCCATTGTTACCTTAGTTACGATTATGATCGTATTTGTTGTTGCATTTAAATGTTTTACATAGTTGTACGTCAGTTTTAATGTATGTTTTAATTAGATGCTCTAGAGAGCTATATGTTGTTCTATGAGAACTATGTATTAACTTTATGTATTGATTTTTTGAGTAATAACTTTTGATCACTACTATACTTTGGTTTTAATGTGATGATGAACTTGTATTAATTTGGTCACCTCTCTATTCATGATGTTCTCTAATGGTTTTTGATATACTTAATTATATAATGCATGCAGATGAACAGGCAATGGATGTACGGTGACCGACGCGCCTCATACTATATTGAGGGCCTGCATATTTTCTTGAGGTGGCTGAGGCAAACAAGCATAATGGTTTTATGTATTGTCCATGTACTGTCTGTGAGAATACGAAGGATTACTTTTCCTTGAAAACCCTTCACTCGCACCTGCTTGATAAGGGTTTCATGCCACACTATAATGTTTGGACCAAGCACGGAGAAAGAAGGGTTATGATGGAAGACAACTAAGAAGAAGAGGATGATGACAACTATCCTATGTTCCCTGAATACGGTGATACTGCTGAAGAAGAGGGGGGAGCTGAAGATCAAGAGGCACCAGACGATGTGCCCGATGATGATCTTCGTCGGGTCATTGTTGATGCACATGGAGAATGCGAAAGCGAAAGGGAGAAGTTGAAGTTCAATCGCATGTTAGAGGATCACAAAAAAAGAGTTGTACCCAAATTGCGAAGATGGCAACACAAAGCTCGGTACCACACTGGAATTGTTTCAATAGAAGGCAGATAATGGTTTATCAGACAAGGGATTTGGGAAGCTGCTGAAAATAATGAAGAAATAGCTTCCAAAGGATAACGAATTGCCTGACAGTACTTACGAAGCAAAGAAGGTTCTCTGCCCTCTAGGATTAGAGGTGCAGAAGATACATGCATGCCCTAATAACTGCATCCTGTACCATGATGAGGAGTACAAGAATTTGAACGCATGCCCGGTATGCTGTGCATTGTGGTATAAGATCAGACGAGATGACCCTGGTGATGTTGAGGGCGAGCGCCCCAGGAAGATGATTCTTGGCAAGGTGATGTGGTATGCTCCTATAATACCACGGTTGAAACGTTTGTTTAGAAACAAATAGCATGCCATGTTGATGTGATGGCACAAGGAAGACTGTAAGAAAGACGTGAAGTTGAGAGCACCCGCTGACGGGTCGCAATGGAGAAAAATTGAGAGGAAGTGTGGGGGGGACTTTGCAGGTGACGCAAGGAACATATGGCTTGGTTTAAGTGCAGCTGGCATTAATCCTTTTGGTGAGCAGAGCAACAATCATAGCACCTGGCACGTGACCCTATATATGTATCTACAACCTTCCTCCTTGGTTGTGCATGAAGCGGAAGTTCATATGATGCCAGTGCTCATCCAAGGCCCTAAGCAACCCGACAACAACATTCATGTGTATCTAAGGCCATTAGTTGAAGAACTTTTATAGCTGTGGAATGGAAAAGGTTTACGTGTGTGGGATGAGCACAAACATTCATGGATTTGACCTACATGCGTTGCTGTTTGTAACCATCAATGATTGACCTGCTCTCAGTAACCTTTCAGGACAGACAAACAAGGGATACCACGCATGCACGCAATGTTTGGATGATACCGAAAGTATATATTTGGACAAATGCAGGAAGAATGTGTACCTCGGACATCGTCGGTTTCTTCCGACCAAACATGCCTTAAGAAAGAAAGGCAAGCATTTCAAAGGTGAGGCAGATCACCGGAAGAAGCCCGTCCTCCGTACTGGTGATGACATACTTGATATGGTTAAGGATTTACAAGTAATCTTTGGAAAGGTTCCTGGCAGACAATCTGTTCCGAATGACGCTCAGGGACGCGCACCCATGTGGAAGAAGAAATCTATATTTTGGGACCTACCCTATTGGAAAGACTTAGAGGTCCGCTCTGCAATCGACGTGATGCACGTGACGAAGAATCTTTGCGTGAACCTACTAGGCTTCTTGGGCCTGTATGGGAAGACAAAATATACACCGGAGGCACGGGAGGACTAGCAACGTGTGCACGAAAACGATGACATGCATCCAAAGCAGTACCAAGATCCTGCCAGCTACGCTCTTACCAAAGAAGAGAAGGAAATCTTCTTTGAATTCCTACTCAGTATGAAGATCACGTTTGGCTTCTTGTCCAATATAAAGGGAATAATAAATATTCCAGAGAAAAAGTTCCAGAACCTAAAGTCTCATGACTGCCATGTGATTAAGACGCAATTGCTTCCGGTTGCATTGAGGGGGCTTCTGAAGGAAATATGCCCTAGATGCAATAATAAAGTTGTTATTTTATGTTCCTTATTTCATGATAAATGTTTATTATTCATGCTAGAATTGTATTAACCAAAAACTTGATGCATGTGAGGATACATAGACAAAATACCAAGTCCCTAGTAAGCCTATACTAGACTAGCTCGTTAATCAAAGATGGTTAAGTTTCGTGGCCATTAACATGTGTTGTTATTTGATGAACAAGATCGCATCATTAGGAGAATGATGTGATGGACATGACCCATCCGTTAGCTTAGCATATTGATCGTTCAGTTTTATTGCTATTGCTTTCTTCATGTCAAATACATGTTCCTCCGACTATGAGATTATGCAACTCCCGAATACCGGAGGAATACCTTGTGTCCTATAAAATGTCACAACATAACTGGGTGATTATAAAGGTGCTCTACAGGTATCTCCGAAGGTGTTTGTTGGGTTGGCATTGATCAAGATTAGGATTTGTCACTCCGAGTATCAAAGAGGTATATCTAGGCCCTCTTGGTAATGCACATCATAAGAAGCCTTGCGAGCAATGTGAATAATGAGTTAGTTGCGGGATGATGCATTACAGAACGGGTAAAGATACTTGCCGATAATGATATTGAACTAGGTATGAAGATACCGACGATCGAATCTCGGGCAAGTAACATACCGATGAGAAATGGAATAACGTATGTTGTCACTACGGTACGACCGATAAAGATCTTCATAGAATATGTAGGAGCCAATATGAGCATCCAGGTTCCGCTATTGGTTATTTACCAGATAGGTGTCTCGGTCATGTCTACATAGTTCTCGAACCTGTAGGGTCCACACGCTTAACGTCCGACAACGATTTTGTATTATATGAGTTATGTGATTTGATGACCAAATGTTGTTCGGAGTCCCAGATAAGATCACGGACACGACGAGGAGTTTAGAAATGGTTGAGAGGTAAACATTCATATATAGGACGATGATATTTGGACACGGGAAGTGTTCCTGGTGATATCGGGTCACCGGAAGGGGTTCCGGGCACCCCCGGCAAAGTTATGGGCCTATTGGGCCAAGTGAGGGATAGACCAGCCCCTAGTGGGCTGGTGCACCTTCCCTAGGCTGAATAGGAGAGGGAGGAAAGGAGGGGAAGGAGGAAGGAAGGGCGAGGATTCGGCCTCCCCCCTTTCCTTCTCCCCTCTCTTTCCTTTTCCGTACACAAAATAAGGAAGGGGGGCCGAATTGGGGTGGTAACCCAAGTAGGATTCGGCCTACTTGGGCGCCCCTTGGCTGTCTCCTCCCCTCTCCAACCTATATATATGTGGGGAGGGGGCGCCTAAGACACACAACATCATTGTTAGTCGTGTGCGGCCCCCCTCCATCGTTTACTCCCACGGTCATAATCTCGTAGTGCTTAGGTGAAGCCCTGCGCGGATCACTTATCATCACCGTCACCACGCTGTCATGCTGACGGAACTCTCTGCTGGATCAAGAGTTCGAGGGACGTCGTCAAACTAAACGTGTGCAGAACTCGGAGGTGCCGTATGTTCGGTACTTGATCGGTCGGAACGGGAAGAAGTTCGACTACATCAACCGCGTTGTCAAATGCTTCCGCTTTCGGTCTACGAGGGTACGTGGACACACTCTCCCTCTCTCGTTGCTATGCATCTCCTAGATAGATCTTGCGCGAGCGTAGTTTTTTTTTTGAAATTGCATGCTATGTTTCCCAACAGCTTCTACCGAAAAACGTTCGATTAGCCATTGTGAAGCTATGTGCATTCCTCAATACAATCTCTCAGAAGGTAATCGATCCATCCTACCAAGGTTACAGAATGATTTGGTGCAATGTCTTGTCAGTTTCGAGTTGGTGTTCCCACCATCCTTCTTCAATATCATGACGCACATCCTAGTTCATCTAGTCGACGAGATTGCCATTCCGGGTCCTGTATTTCTACACAATATGTTCCCCTTTGAGAGGTTCATGGGAGTCTTAAATAAATATGTTCATAATCGTGCTAGGCTAAAAGGAAGTATCTCCATGGGCCATCAATCAGAGGAGGTCATTGGGTTTTGTGTTGACTTTATTCCTGACCTTAAGCTGATTGGTGTCCCTCAATCGCGGTATGAGGGGAGACTGACTGGAAAAGGCACGCTAGGAGCGGGTTCAATAATATGTAGGGACGGGCATTCTTGGGCTCAAGCACACTACACAGCTCTACAGAATTCCGCCTTGGTGACCTCGTATGTCAATGAACACACGAATATTCTACGCTCTAAACACCCGGAGCAGTCTGACGACTGGATTACATGTGAACACATCAGAACTTTCAGCAGTTGGTTGCAAACACATCTCATGGGTAACAACATTGTTGGAGATGAGATGTACTCGTTGGACATGACACCATCTTCAACTGTATTGACTTACCAAGGGTACGAGATAAATGAGAATACATTTTACACGATCGCCCAAGATAAAAAGAGCACCAATCAAAACAGTGGTGTCCGCTTTGATGCAACAACCAACAGGGGAAAGGACACATATTACGGTTACATAGTGGAATATGGGAACTTGACTATGGACATGATTTTAAGGTCCCTTTGTTTCGGTGCAAATGGGTCAATTTGTCAAGAGGCGGGGTAGAGGTAGACCCGTAGTACGGAATGACAACAGTGGGTCTCAACAATCTTGAGTACACAGACGCACCATTCGTCCTAGCCAATGATGTGGCACATGTTTTCTATGTGAAGGACATGTCTACCAAACCGAGAAAAAGAAAAGATAAGGAAGCGAATATATCATACGATGAGCCAAAGCGCCACATAGTTCTTTCAGGGAAAAGAGACATCGTGGGAGTGGAGGGGAAGACAGACATGTCTGAAGATTATGAAAAGTTTCATGAAATTCCTCCCTTCAAAGTGAAGGCTGACCCAAGCATCATGTTAAACGATGAAGATTATCCATGGTTACGACGCAATAAGCAAGAGACACACGCGAAGAAAAAGTGAAGACTTTCTATCCACAACTATTCTGATGATGGCTTTGATCTAGAATATCACTGCAGTTACATGTCAAGAAATGAATTCCCTTTTGTAATAGATGAGTTTTCATCCGAAACCCTGATACTTCAAAAGAGATTATCCAGTTTGTACACGAAGTGCATCCAGTTTCTCCCGTAACCCTCTGAACTTTTTAGCACATGCTATATGGGTGAAATTATGATACCATGCCAAGTTTCAACCTTTTAAGAGTTTATTTGTAGTGATTTGCAATTTTAGGGTCATTTAGCTCAAAGAATGAATCATTAAATGCATGAAAAATAGCAAATGAAGTCAGAAAAGGGTTGGAAATTGATGATGTGCCTTTGAATGGTGCATATTGAACGCACAAAAAGTATGGAGTTAAAATATGTTGAAAAAATGAAATCCCTTTTGTAATAGATGAGTTTTCGTCTGAAACCCTGATACTTTGAAAGATATTGTCCAGTTTCTACACGAAGTGCATCCAGTTTTTCCCGTAACCCTCTCAACTTTTTAGCACATGCAATGTGGGTGAAATTATGATACAATGCCAAGTTTCAACCTTTTCAGAGTTCATCTGTAGTGCTTTTAAATTTCAGGGTCATTTAGCTCAAAAAATGAACTAATAGCAAAAAGAATAAACTAAAAAGCTTTTATAAAACTCTAATAGGAAAAATAATGAACTAAAAAGAATCAATTAAAATATTTTGTTATGATCAACTAAAACAAAACTACAATATTCTTCAATAGCTAAAAGAATCAACTAAAAAGTTTTTATAAACCTCTAGTTATTATCAGAACAATATTAACTTAAAATTATATAAAATTTATGCAACTAAAATTATCAAAGTATTTTTTGTTAAAAACTTTAATAGCAAAAATAATTTTCATAAAGTATTTTTTGTTAAAAACTTTAATATTACACTAAAATAACATAAAAATTTAAAAAATGCTGCATAATAGGCCACCATGGCTTGCATACTACTAGAAACCCATCTGTACATGGGCCAGGATGCAGGCCCGCGGGCCCAACAGGCCCAACATGGCAGAGACAAAGGTTAGGCATGTACTGCCTACATTAGAGAGGAGCTCAACAGGTTAGGCAGCGCGGCTTATAAACCAGTGTGTGCGTCTCTCAACTAGCGAGGCGGGACTAAACATTCGACACCGCTGTGCCAGACCTTTAGTTCCGGTTGGTGGCTCCAACCGGGACTAAATGCCCCCTTTAGTCCCGGTCTGACTTGGCCATTGGCTCATTCGACTTGGCCATTAGATGTGTGTGATATACCGAGGCAAAGTCAAGCTTAATGCCCTGTTTGGTACATCACTCATGTACCTCATTGGGCGGTAAAGTTGGACCCATTGTTCGTAAGTATGCTCAGGGGTACTCCATAATAGTGTAATACGCCAGAGATGAAGTCAATAACTGGCCCCGCCTTACACTACTAGGGAAAACCTTACACACAAAACTTTAGCAATAGCGCTGGTTAAAATGGAGCGCTACTACTACTTAGCAGTAGCGCGTGCAATTGAACCGCGCTACAGATACTGGTGTAGCAGTAGCGCTTCTTCCGGGAAAAGCGCCACTACTAAAATTCCCACTACTAAGCCGGTAGGCTACGAATAGTAGTAGCGATCTTCGGAAAACCGCGCTACCACTAAGATTATTGTGGCAGCGCGTTTTCCGGGAAAAGCGTTACTGCTAATGAAAATAAAATAAAATGAAAAACAAATAGATAAGGAAATGAAAATGAAAGAAATAGAAAAAGGAGAAAGGAAAAAATAAAATGTAAAGAAAAATAAAAGAAAAATAAAAATAAAGGTGAAAGGCATAGCAGTAGCGACTGTTCATAACAGGCGCTATAGATAATATAGCAACAGCGCATTTTTTAGAACCCCACTATAGAAAGGGAAAAGGAAAGGAAAATAAATAGCTATAGCAGTGGCGCGTTTTGTAAAAAGCACTATAGCTAACTGATGACCCACAAGTATAGGGGATCAATTGTAGCTCTTTTCGATAAGTAAGAGTGTCGAACCCAACGAGGAGCAGAAGGAAGTGATAAGTGTTTTTCAGTAAGGTAATATCTGCAAGTGCCGAAATTGTAAGTAGCAGAGTAATTTGATAGCAAGATAAATTTGTAACGAGCAAGTAACGATAGTAGTAGCAAAAGTGCAGCAAGATAGCCCAATCCTTTTGAGGCAAAGGACAGGCCAAGACAGTCTCTTATAATAAGCAAAGCGTTCTCGAGGATACATAGGAATTTCATCTAGTCACTTTCATCATGTTGGTTCAATTCGTGTTCGCTACTTTGATAATTTGATATGTGGGTGGATCGGTGCTTAGGTGTTGTTTTTACTTGAACAAACCTCCTACCTATGATTAACCCTCTCGCAAGCATCCGCAGCTATGAGAAAATTATTAAGAATAAATTCTAACCATATCATTAAACTTTTGGATCCAATCGGTCCCTTACGGAATAGCGCATAAACTGGGGTTTAAGCTTCTATCACTCTCGCAACCAACCATCTAATTACTACTCCACAATGCATTCCCTTAGGACCAAATATGGTGAAGTGTCATGTAGTCGATGTTCACATGACACCACTAAGGGAATCACAACATACATACTATCAAAATATCGAACACATATTAAATTCACATGATTACTTGCAACATGATTTCTCCCGTGACCTCAAGAACAAAGGTAATTACTCACAAGTGATAAACATGCTCAAGAACAGAGGGGTATTAAATAGCATAATGGATCTCAACATATAATCTTCCACCAAATAACCCATATAGTAATCAACTACAAGATGTAAGCAACACTACTAGTCACCCACAAGCACCAATCTATAGTTCCGGTAACAAGATTGAACACAAGAGATGAACTAGGGTTTGAGATGAGATGGTGTTGTTGAAGATGTCGATGAAGATAACCCTCCCCAAGATGGGAGAGTTGTTGGTGATGATGATGATAATGATTTCCCCCTCCGGGAGGGAAGTTACCTCGGTGGAATCATGCTACTTCTCGAGCTTGCGTTGTATTCCCTCGAAGAGGAAAGGGTGATGCAACACAGTAGCATAAGTATTTCCCTCGGTTTTTGAGAACCAAGGTATCAATCCACTAGGAGACCACGCACGAGTCCCTCGCACCTGCACAAACAAATAAGAACTTCGCAGCCAACGTGATAAGGGGTTGTCAATCCCTTCACGGTCACTTACGAAAGAGAGATTTGATAGATAGGATAGTATAATATTTTTGGTATTTTTGGTATAAGTACAGAAAGTAAATAAAGCAAAGTAAAGTAGATGGAAGATTAATATGTTGAGAATAGACCCGGGGGCCATAGGTTTCACTAGTGGCTTCTCTCATGATAGTAGAATTCTACGGTGGGTGAACAAATTACTGTCGAACAATTGATAGAAAAGCGCATAGTTATGAGAATATCTAGGCATGATCATTATATATAGGCATCACGTCCGTGACAAGTAGACCGAAACGATTCTGCATCTACTACTATTACTCCACACATCGACCGCTATCCAGCATGCATCTAGAGTATTAAGTTCATAAGAACAGAGTAATGCTTTAAGCAAGATGACATGATGTAGAGGGATAAACTCAAGCAATATGATATAAACCCCATCTTTTTATCCTCGATGGCAACAATACAATACGTGCCTTGCTGCCCCTGCTGCCACTGGGAAAGGACACCGCAAGATTGAACCCAAAGCCAAGCACTTCTCCCATTGCAAGAACTATAGATCTAGTAGGCCAAACCAAACCAATAATTCGAAGAGACTTGCAAGGATATTATAATCATACATAAAATATTTCAGAAAAGAATCAAATATTGTTCATAGATAATCTTGATCATAAACCCACAATTCATCAGATCTCGACAAACACACCGCAAAAAGATTACATCGAATAGATCTCCTCGAAGATCGAGGAGAACTTTGTATTGAGATCCAAAAAGAGAGAAGAAGCCATCTAGCTAATAACTATGGACCCGAAGGTCTGTGGTAAACTGCTCACAACTCATTGGTGAGGCTATGGTGTTGATGTAGAAGCACTCCGTGATGGATCCCCCCTCCGGCAGAGCTCCGGAACAGGCCCCAAGATGGGATCACACGGGAATAGAAGGTTGCGGCGGTGGAATTAGGGTTTTCTCTGTTGCCTCGATGTTTTCAGGGTACGTGGATATATATAGGAGGAAGGAGGGCATCGGGCGAGCCAGAGGGGGCCCACGAGGGTGGGGGGGCGCGCCTGCCCCCCCCTGTGCGCGCCCTGGACCCTCGTGGCCGCTCTCTCGTTCCCTCGCGTGTACTCCAAGTCTTCTGGGTAGATACGGTTCCAAAAATAACTCTCCTGAAGGTTTCATTCCGTTTGGACTCCGTTTGATATTCCTTTTCTGCGAAACAGTGAAATAGGCAAAAAACAACAATTTGCATTGGGCCTTGGGTTAGTAGGTTAGTCCCAAAAATAATATAAAAGTGTATAATAAATCCCATTAAACATCCAAAACAGAATATATAATAGCATGGAACAATAAAAAATTATAGATACGCTGGAGACGTATCAAGCATCCCCAAGCTTAATTCCTGCTCGTCCTCAAGATAAAAGTTCATATTGACATAAGAATAATAATACTTCAAGCATACTAACAAAGCAATCATGTCTTCTCAAAATAACATGGCCAAAGAAAGTTAATCCCTACAAAATCATATAGTTAGCCTATGCTCCATCTTTGTCACACAAAATATTCCGATCATGCACAACCCCGGTTTCAGCCAAGCAATTGTTTCATACTTAATTTTTTTCAAACTCTTTCAACTTTCACGCAATACATGAGCGTGAGCCATGGACATAACACTATGTGGAATAGAGTGGTGGTTGTGGAGAAGACAAAAGAGGAAGATGGTCTCACATCGACTAGGCGTATCAATGGGATATGGAGATGCCCATCAATAGATATCAATGTGAGTGAGTAGGGATTATTGCCATGCAACGGATGCACTAGAGCTATAAATGTATGAAAGCTTAACAAAAGAAACTAAGTGGGTGTGCATCCAACTTGCTTGCTCACGAAGACCTAGGGCATTTGAGGAAACCCATAGTTGGAATGTACAAGCCATGTACTATAATAAAAATTCCCACTAGCATATGAAAGTGACAGAACAAGAGACTCTATATCATGAAGATCATGGTGCTACTTTGAATCACAAGTGTGGAAAGGATAGTAGCATTGTCCCTTTTTTTCTTCTTTTTTTGGTCCTTTTTTTCTTTGGCATTTCCTTCCTTTTTTTTCTTTGGGACAATGCTCTAATAATGATGATCATCACACTTATATCGATTTACAACTCGATATTACAACTCGATACTAGAACAAAGTATGACTCTATATGAATGCCTCCGGCGGTGTACCGGGATGTGCAATGAATCAAGAGTGACATGTATGAAACAATTATGCATGGTGGCCTAGCCACAAATACGATGTCAACTACATGATCATGCATGACAATATGACAATGATGAAGCGTGTCATAACAAACGGAATGGTGGAAAGTTGCATGGCAATATATCTCGGAATGGCTATGGAAATGCCATGATAGGTAGGTATGGTGGCTGTTTTGAGGAAGGTATATGGTGGGTGTATGGTACCGGCGAAAGTTGCGCGGTACAAGAGAGGCTAGCAATGGTGGAAGGGTGAGAGTGTGTATAATCCATGGACTCAACATTAGTCATAAAGAACTCACATACTTATTGCAAAAATCTACAAGTCATCAAAACAAAGTACTACACGCATGCTCCTAGGGGAAGGGTTGGTAGGAGTTAACCATCGCGCGATCCCGACCTCCACACAAAGGATGACACTCAATGAAATACCTCATGCTTCAAATTTGTCACACAACGGTTACCATACGTGCATGCTACGGGACTTGCAAACCTCAACACAAGTATTTCATAAATTCAGAACTACTCTACTAGCATGACTCTAATATCACCATCCACATATCTCAAAACAATCATCAAGTATCAAACTTCTCATAATATTCAATGCACTTGTACGAAAGTTTTTATTATACTCATCCTGGATGCCTATCATATTAGGACTAGTTTCATAACCCAAGCACATTACCACGCTGTTCTAAAAGACTCTCAAATAGATATAAGTGAAGCATGAGAGATCAACAATTTCTACAAAATAATACCACCACCGTGCTCTAAAAGATATAAGTGAAGCACTAGAGCAAAACTATCTAGCTCAAAAGATATAAGTGAAGCACATAGAGTATTCTAATAAATTCTAAATCATATTTATCTCTCTCAAAAGGTGTGTCCAGCAAGGATGATTGTGGAAAACTAAAAAGCAAAGACTCAAATCATACATGACGCTCCAAGCAAAACACATATCATGTGGCGAATAAAAATATAGTCTTGAGTACAGTTACCGATAGATGAAGACGAAAGAAGGGATTCCTTCCCGGGGCATCCCCGAGCTTAGGATTTTGGTTGTCCTTGAATTTTACTTTGGGGTGCCTTGGGCATCCCCAAGCTTAGGCTCTTGCCACTCTTTGTTCCATAGTCCATCAAAGCCATACTCAAAATTTGAAAACTTCACAACACAAAACTTAGCCAAAAATCTCGTGAGCTCCGTTAGTATAAGAAAACAAACCACCACTCAAAAGTACTGTAATTAACTCATTCTTTGTTTATATTGGTGTTAAACCTAATGTATTCCAACTTCTCCATGATTCATACCCCCCGATACTACTCATAGATTCATCAAAATAAGCAAACAACACACGAACAACAGAATCTGTCGAAAACAGAACAGTCTGTAGTAATCTGTAACTCCAAAAAAATTGAAATAAATTGTTAGACGTGAGTAATTTGTCTATTAATCATCTGCAAGAAGAATCAACTAAAAATCACTCTCCAGTAAAAAATGACAGCAAATCTTGTGAGCGCTAAAGTTTTTGTTTTTTACAGCAAGATCACATAAACTTCACACAAGTCTTCCCAAAGGTTCTACTTGGCACAAACACTAATTAAAACACTAAACCACATCTAAACAGAAGCTAGATGCAATATTTATTCCTAAACAGAAGCAAAAACAAAGAAAATAAAATTGGATTGCCTCCCAACAAGCGCTATCGTTTAACGCCCCTAGCTAGGTGTCGAGGAAACTGATCCACGCACACCTATGGGACCGGATCCCTTTCGATTCGGCGGGGGCGGAGATCGCGCGAAGAGCAGATCGAGGCGAAGCACACGAGCAGTTTACCCAGGTTCGGGCCGCACGGATGCGTAAAACCCTACTCCTGCTTTGTGGTTTGTATTGAGTTCTTGCTCAGGAGCGCTGAGTGCTATAGTACACTCAAGCAGCTAGCGAGACCGAGCGTGAATGAGTCCGTCCTCCTCTACGTTGCGCATGGGCCTCCTTTTATATGCGTAAGGGGTCACCGAAAGGTGGCAACGTAGGCAAGGGCAAAAATGGGAAAGTATTGTAGTTGGTACACCTACTTGTACAGTGTTCCATACCTAACCCTGACGGCAGGGGACAAGGGCATTAAATGCCCATCGACGTCGCCCAAACAGTGCAAAAAGGGGCCGTCAGGGGCGCCACCGTTCGCCACGATGGCAACCTTGTCAGCGCCGCTCGCCACCGTGTACCCCTGGCTGCACAGCCTCACGCCACGTACGCCTGGAAGGGTCCCAGAGAGACACGTAGGTGGAAGCGCTGGAGCGTGGGTACAGAGTGGTAGCTTGTCGCGGCAAGCGCTTTGCCGCGGTCGTTGTCTTGTCGCGCCCGAGAGCTTGCCGCTCACCGGGCCTTGCCAGGACGCGTGGCGCGTCGCGGCAAGTTCCTTGAGATGCCTTGGTTGGCCTTCCCGGCAAGCTCTTCTTGCCGGGGCCTTGTCTCCTTGGCTTAAATACTTTGTTCTTGAATGGCTCCAAAGGAACCACGGAGGACCTTGGCAGTCACCCGGCAAGCTTTGCCGCGGGGCGCTAGGACTGCCCGTGCACAAGTTCGGGATACTAAGGGTACCCCTACTTTAGTACACCGACAGGAGCCCCCGGGCCTGGGCCATACATGGTGCCGAGCGCTGTTGGGCCAGGCCCAAAACAGGGCACGGGCACGCGCGGCCTGGTTCACGCTGTATCTTACTCCGTATCCACCGCGCCCTCCCCTAACGGCACGCATCGATTGCGGCGTCGTGGGAGAGATCGTGGGTGGCTTCTTTAATCGGAAATGCGGAACGTCCGCCCCCTCCCCCCTTATAAACAGGGGAAACAGGGGCAGTTCGTCCATCCGCCCGTTGCTACCTCAATCCTCGAAAACCTCCGCCGCTCCTCTTCTTCCCAAAGCTGAAAGAGAGCAGCGCTCCGCCCCCCGTCGCCACCAGCACCACCAGCGCCGTCGACCTCCCTCACCACTTCCGCCATGGCCCCGAAAGGCGAGAAGGGGAAGGCCGCGAAGTCGGCCGAGGCGCTGCGGCTCGCAGCGCTGCGAAAGGAGCGGGCTGTCTTCCCCCCCAAGCTTGCCGCGAGGAAGCTAAGGGAGAACTACTACCTCTTCTGGCCGGGGGAGACGCGGGCGCACCCGCGCACTAAGGTACTTCCATCCGTCGCCTGTAAAATGGCTCCGAATGGATACGCGTTCTTCGCCTTGTTCTTCTACTGCGGGCTCTGCCCGCCTTTCTCTGAATTCTTCTGCGACATTATGAACACCTACGGGTTCCACCTCCTTGACTTCACCCCAACGCCGTTCTGACCATGGTAGTTTTCGCACATCTCTGCAAAAACTTTGTCGGAGTCCATCCCAATGTAGCCCTTTTCCGCCACTTCTTTACGCCTCGAGTCGAGAGAGGAGAGCCTTTATCCGGCGGAGTCTCCTGGATCTCGAGAGCCCACAAGAAGGAAGCTTATTTGGAGGGAGAGCTCCGCAGCAAATGGGAGGAATGGAGAGCCAACTGGTGCTGGATTGTCGAGGAGAACCTGCAGCCATTTACCGCCCGGCGCCAAGCCCCAGTAGTGCGCTGCAACGATTGGAGCGACCTGGCCCCGGAAGACGGTAGACTGAAGATTGCCACTGCCCAGATCCGACGCCTCAGGCTTGCCGGGCTCACTGTAGGCGCAGTTGGCGCAGATTTCCTTCGCCGCCGCATCGCCCCCTTGCAGGAGAGGAAGAGGCCCGCCTGGGAGTTCGAGAATGAGGCAGATATCATGAGGCTGCTGTAATGCCCAGGATGGAGCTATATCTCCTACGTGTCGAGGCACGACTTAGAGACATAACCCCATGCTGGAATGATCGCAAGTCTGGTATCTTTGCACAACTCATGTAAAAGATGGGGATGGAAAACATAAAATAGTTGGCTTACACTCGCTACGTCACACAAATACAATACATGCCTCAATCATCATACATTAAAACATCACAGCCCTCTAAGGGTAAAATCCAAATAACAAGATACCAAACATAATTTAAATCCACAGGTCGGATCGAATCCTAGTAGAAGTCTCCACTACTGATCATCAGGATAACGAACATAGTATCGACTACGCTCCTCGTCGTACTCCCAGTCTAGCTCGGCGCCATCACCTGGATAGCTCACAACTGGACCTGCATCTGGTGTGGTGAAGTAACTGTGAGCCACAGAGGACTCAGCAATCCCGTTCCCGGGTAACAAGACTATTTAAGCCTTGGGAGAGGATAAGGCTGAAGAAAAGAAATAAGTGTCTGCAGTAGCAACTAGCACTAGCTTACGTGAAAGAGTGCGAGAAGAGAAAGCCTCGGTCGAGAGATGATCACGAAGTGATCCTAGCTAAAGCTCAACAAACATAACCCCACCGTGTTCAACTCCCGACTCCCTATTCGGAAATTGACAGTCACGGTACACACGCTGGTAGTGTATTGAAACATTGTGTCAAGTTATCTACAACCGGATATTAACAAGCTCCCATCTGCCACATAACCGCGGGCACGGCTTTCGAAAGTTCATAACCCTGCAGGGGTGTTCCAACTTGGCCCATTACAAGCCCACGATCCGCGGAGTCGCAACTCCAAAGTGGGAAGACCCGAGTATTCTCGGAATCCCTGTCACACCCCAAAAATATTTATTTGGAATTTTGAAAACTTTTCAAAACTTTAGCTAAGATTTAAAAAAATTTCTTGGAGGGTTCTGTTTGAAGGGTGGACTTATTTGATTTAATTGTTTTGGAGGTTTTCAAAACTTTTTCTCTTTAAAAGAATCTTTGGTTTTTAGCTATTTATTTTCAAAGGCAAAAGTCCTTTCCACCTCTTCTAGCACCATAAAACCTCTCCAAATATTTTGCTGCCACTCCAAGATTTACCTCTCAAGTCATGCACACCTTCTGTGATATTATTCAACTCCTTCCCACTCCACAAAAATATTCTTTCTATATATTTTAAATTCCAAAGATGGAATTTGAAAGAATCATAGTTTCTTGACATTTACAAAGGAACTATATTTTCTATGATTCTTCTGCCTCCACCAAAATTATCCCTACATATATATGGTACCCTCAACCCATTTCTTCAAAAACCTTTGGTCCCACAGTTCAAAATTTTCAAATTAAATCCAATTCAAATTTGGTCCAAAAATCATATTTCTGCCCCAAACCACTTCCAAACTTCACCAAAATGCTTGACCTTCTAGCAAACTCATTTTTGAGGAACCACACACCACCACAGAAAACCCCATGATCAACCAAGTTGTTTAACACCACATAGCATTTCATCAAACACTTGGGGTGCAGACTGTTCATAACTGAATGAAATTCAGTTAACTGAATTTCTTCAGCCGACAGGGGCCGGCGATGCCGTGCACACCTCATCTTCCTCTCCCGCACGGCGTCGATGCCCGCTTTCATTGCCGACCGCTCCCCTGGCCCATCGCCAGCCTCTCCACTCCGGTGAGCTGGCTGCTGGCCGGTGCAGCCACCCCGGGCTTATCCACGGCGGAGCCGAGCGGATCGCCTCGGCCACCGGCCGCCATTCATTGCACCGCAGCTCCCCTAACTACCTCCCCGCCCACGCGTCACTCTCCTTCGCACCTCCGCACAACGGACACACCGACCACGCCGCCCTGGGGCCCATACGGCAGTCGCCGGAGCCGGCCACGCCGCCGTGCCCGTGCGGACAGCGCATCGCGGACGTGTCAAACGAACGCGCCCCCGTCCAAACGGAAGCCTCGGGCGAACTCCACCGGCCTCGTTAATGCCCCATCGCCCAGACCACCGGCCAGAACCAACCCCGGCGGCCATATTAACTCCGGCGATCTTCACCCGCTTCGGCTATCTTCGAACCGCCTATAAAAAGGGTCCCCGAGCCCCTCTAGCGCCAGCACTCGCCTCCACCACCACCCACACTCCCTCCTGACCACCCACCAGGCCCCGAGGGGGTCATCTTCTCCCTCTCCGGCCACCGCTCCGCCGCCTCTGTCCTCAAACCGAACCAAGCACCTACACCACCAGAGCAGCCCAAACTCCGTCGATCCTCCCCTTTTCCACCACCATGCCGAATCCCTAAGTCAATTTCCCTTCCCGAGCCCTCTCCGACGAGCCACCACTTCACCCGAATCACCGTCCGCCGGCGACGAGCTCACCGCCGTTCAGGTGACCGCCGGTGGCCACCTCCACCACCCCTGGATGCGGAAGGCCACGCTGGTCATGTTGCGACCAGCGCCGGGCCCTGAGACCCCGGCGATCGTCGCCGGCGATCGCCGCCGCTTCTCTGTACTCGCGCGCGAGCGCGTTCAAATTTTAAACCTGACGGGTGGCCCCCACCCGTCAGCTCTCTCTCTCTCTGTTTCCGTTTTAAGTGGAAGCGCACTCTGCGCTTTACGTCTTCTGCACTGGAAGACGCACTCGTATCCGAAACGTTTTCTTTTAAAACAACTCAGGGACTTCTGTTTTACAGAAAAACCCCTGGTTTTGAAAAGCTAATAACTTTTAAAATATAAATCCAAATGAGTTGATTCTTTTTGCTAAAATTTTCTTTTCTGCTCTAGTTTATTCTAAGATTTATTTAAAAATATTCTGAGAACTTTTTCTGTTCTGTGTTGATTTTCTTATTCGAATTCAAATTTGAATTTTTCAGAAAAAGAAGAAGGAACTTTTGCTGGGATTTCTGAAGGGTTTTCTCCTGATTACTTTGGACAAGGCAAGCATTATTGAACTTGAGATATGATGTTGCTTCCTTGCATGGTTACATAGTATGGCAGTGCATCACATACGTTGCATGTTATATCACATGTGCATGCATGGTCATGTCATGTTTGTTTTACCTTGGCTTGCATGTCACACTAACTTGTCTGGCATACAAGTGGTTACGTGAGGGCAGAGATGCTGCTGCTGGTTGAAACATGCTAGTAGGCATGGTCCTTTGTTAACACAGTGGTGTCGTGTGGTACTGATAAAGAACACTGGTGTTATTTGCTAGTAGGCATGGTCCTTTGTTGACACAGTGGTGTCGTGTGGTACTGATAAAGAACACTGGTGTTATTTTGACATTACCTCCTGAGTCTGCCTAGATCGAGTCTTGCTCTATACACCTAGCTGTACACCGTGCTGCCACGGGTCCTTCCAAAAGGAGGGTACGGCCTAGTAAGTTGATAACCCCTGTACGGGTGCACGCCACACAGATACTACGATGAAGGTTGTAGCCTGTCATCGGGTCAGGGGCATGGGTGTTTCCGGTTGTAGCCGAGAGGGGGGCACCCCTTGTAATCCGCGCGTTTAATAGTGATCCCATGCTTTTCGGAGGTTGTAGCCTCCCTGACTTAAGGTTTCTGGAGCGATGCTCTGGGTGAGTCCTGGCATCCGGTCGGTGCGTATGCGTCAGGCGTGTTTTCAACCCAAAGTCCGTATTGGGTATTAGTCAGTGCACGGTACTGTCTAAGGAAAGCCCATACGCGTGGGTAAAGAGTACACCCTCTGCAGAGTTATATCTATTCGAATAGCCGCGTCCACGGTCAAGGACTTAGTTGGGTGGGTCAAGTATCGGTCCCGGTGTCAGTCTCTGGAGGAAAATTAATATACTTGAGCATGTTATGGTTGCATGATGCTTTTGTCACAGTCAGTATTTATCATGGATTTATTTATGATGAATATTATGCTTATGGACTAACCCTATGATTTTGTTGTTACCTTCAAGAGAGTCTCAGGGGCTGGCTAGACTACCCCGGACGCTCGCTTTTATTTTAAAGTCCTTTTGTGGCGTCCCTCGAGTGTCAGGCGGTTTATCACGCCACTACTCTTGTGGATACCCAACTGGCATTTCTCTTAAAGTCCTTTTTGTGGCGTCCCTCGAGTGTCAGGCGGTTTATCACGCCACTACTCTTGTGGATACCCAACTGGCATTTCTCTTAAAGTCCTTTTTGTGGCGTCCCTCGAGTGTCAGGCGGTTTATCACGCCACTACTCCTGTGGACACCCGACTGGCATTTCTCCTCAAGTCCTACTGTGATGTCACTTGACATCCGACCGGCATTTCTTTTATCTTTTATATTATTGAGACTAATATTTATTTTTGTGCTAACCATGTTTCAACATGCCAAGTCTTGTTAATTGTTGCATGCATGTAGTTTATCTACCATGGCATATGCTTCCAGTATACCATATATTCATAATGGTTGCGAGTACATTCAAAGTACTCACTGGCTTGTCCCTGGCTATTTACTTGGCCAGATTTGGAGGAGGACGAGCTGTTGGAGGAGATTTGCGCTAGCGAGGCCGACGCTTAGAAGGTTCCCAGTCAGCACACCTGTGCCTTGGAGTCTATCACGTGTACCATCCGTCAAGCTTCCGCCACACCAATAAAATAGTCAAGCCTCACACTGACGCTTGACTCTATGCTAGTATTTCAGTATTGAGTTCCACTACCCACTGTCATATTCCGCCATCCTAGTGCGTTGAGTTGTTGTAATAAATTATTGAGTCACCCTGACTCAACCCTGTGTAATATTATTGTACTGGTTATCTATATCAAGGTTGTCCACTGGTTGTGCTTGGGAGCCAGTGTGACTTAAGGCTATTCTGTGATTTATTTCCCAGAAATGAGCCTGACAATCCCGTGCTCAAGATACTCCGAACTAAGGTAAGGCTAATCCAGCAAATCCTCCCGGCGTGCCGACACCCTGATAGTAGCCGCGCGTATCTAGTCTCAGGCCACGTCCGGATGAGCAGTACGTACAGATACCGAAGATCCCAGCGAACTGGGTGGTATCCGCAAGTGGCTCTAGTTTGGACCAACGCTCAAATCGAGCACTGGCCCAGGGGGGTTGAATTAATTAAGCCTCAGGTTAATTACTCCCTCGGAAAGTTTTAGTTGTTTAGGCGAATAGTACCAATGTTGGGACTTGCTGGAAAAGACTTAGCACTTAGCGGTTTATCGAGGGGGTCCCATACACCCCAACCGTGTTAGGAACGCATAATCAAGGAACATAACACCGGTTTAAACGGTTCCTAACGGCATGAGTGGAACAAATCACCAAGCAAAAGGCTTAGCCTTCCACCCTTGCCAATATATAGATGAATTCATTTTTAAGCATTTATGTAGTGTGATATAACCCAACAAACTTCAACATGAAGCAAGCATCTTCGATCTTCACCTGCAACTAGCAATGCTATAAGAAGGGCTGAGCGAAGCGTACTTAGCCATTCAACGGTTTGCATAGGTAGGGTGGTTAAACATGGTAATGGTTACAAGTAGGAGGCTGACAGGAAAGACATGGGCATCGAGGCAAAACTATAGATCGAGTCTACTAGCAATAGGCAAAGATAGTAATGTTATCGGGGTTCGGTCATCTTGCCTGAAGTGAAGTCGTTCGGATCGTAAGAAGGGTCCTCGTGCTCAACCTCGTTGGTAACCTCATGCTCGTACTCGTACTCGGTCTCAGCTTCCGGCTCTAAACAATTCAATCACACAAGGCACGAATCAACAAGATGCAATGCGCACTCAAAAATGATGGATGCATGATGGATGCACTAAGAGAGCACACGGAGCACGGAAAAATAGCACTCAAGCAAATCACCTCAAAACATGATAACAATAGGAGATTATGAATCTACACGGAAAATCAATCAAGTTTCATATAAGACTCGCTGAAATCGGAGCTACGGGCTAAAAGTTATGCCCGAAACAAGAAACGAGCGAAAGCTGAAAATTACAGCAACATAGCAACTTCGGAGCACTAGAAAAATAAGCTACAGCACTCAAACAACATGGCAAAGAGCATGAACATAAACTAGACATATACTACAGCAAATAAGTCCAAAGGTGCACCCCCAAAGGAGTCACGGATCAATAGCAACAAGCTTGGACATATTGAACTTGACAATAAAATTCTGACAGCAGAATTTTATTGAAACTTTGGAGCAAAATATAAACATGCTACAGCCACTTAAATAAGCATGTGAGAACATGAATGGAAAGCCAACAATATATACTACAAGGAACAATCAAGATCCACCCCAAAACTACCATGGTTTGTCCTAGAGCAGCAAGCAAACATGGCATCGGAACGTTACAGATTTCAGACTTAGTGAAAATCCACCAAGTGTTAAAACAGCAGTTTCATCATGGCATCTAAAAGAGTAAGTTTAAGTCACCTCGAAACTAAACATGGCAAGTGGTAAGCACCACATCAAAGTACACATGATGGTGATTCCGAAACACTCAAGCATGCATCATGGAGATAAACACAACGATAGCAACGAGCTCAACAAGATGGCATTTCATAACAAGTGAAACAACATCACAGCCACATGGCACTTTGCAACGAGGATAACCATGACAAGAATAAATCTATCAAGCAACCTATCACAAGCAACATGTAGAGCATGGCAAGACGAACACGTGGACATGTCATTTGCATCATTCGGATAAACGAGCTAAAAGTTATAACTATGCAAAGATGGCATAAAAACATCACGTAACAGCAGTTTTATCACGATGCACTATTGCAACAGAAAAACAAGCACCTAGATGATCTCTAACATGCATGACACAAAAAGATAAAACGTAGTGCTAATCACCACGAACGTCTGGACATGCTATTTGCGCAAAACGGAGCACCACACTAAAAGTTATAGCAGTTTGAAAATAGCATCACAGAACAAAACAACAGGGACTTAGATGAATTTAGGGGTCAACCTCCTCAGATCTGAAGGATGGGCTCGGGCCCGCGGTGGAGAAGGATTCGGCCCGGCTGGAGGGCGGCGGCCCGCGGCTGAAAGGGCCGGCCCGCGGGGAGGCGGAGCAGAAGCCCGACGGCTTCGGCCTGGCCTGGCCTGGCGACGGTGGGGCGGCGGCTGGAAGGCCCCGGCCCACCTGGCGGCGCGCGGAGAGGCGACGGCTGCGGGCCGGGCGGCGGGGAGGCCTGGCGAAGCGGGGGTGAGAGGAGGCGGCCCGGCGACTCGATCTGGCCTTGGCGACGCTGGGCCTCAGTCGATCTTGCCGAACCACAGACGGGGAAGTGGTCCACGATCGAAGCGGAGGGAGCCCGGCTGACGATGTGGTCCGGGTCGGGGTCGCAGGCAGGCGAAGGATCCGATCGGGACCTAACCACCCGATCGATCCAGGGCGGCGCTGGCTGGCGCCTCGAGCGCTGTGCGGCGGCGGCTCCTTCGAAGGAAACGGCGGCGGCTGCTGCTGAAAACGAGGAGGAACAGGGAAAAAAAATCCTTTTGGATCTGGTGGAGCACAGAAATTGAGGGGAGATTGGGGGAAGAAGTTAGAGATGCCCAAAATGGACATAGGGGGGGGGGGGTCTATAAATAGCAGTTTTGCTAGGGTTAGGGGTTTTGGGGTGTTTTAGAGCCCTCCGATTGCGATCCGACGGATCCGATCGCGAGGGGAGTTAGGATGGGCCAAGAGGAGGTAAGAGGGCTGTTGTAGGGATGTCTTGGGCCACAAAGTGGAGGCACTTTGAGCCCACACGAATAACTGTTGGGGTAGCAAACGGAGTCCAAACGCGACGAGATTTGACAGGCGGGTTACACACACCAAAGCAACAACACACGACAAGTCTCGCGCCACACCGGTAACGTTACACGGCCAAACAACAAAGTAGGTCTACGGGACGCCACAGACACGTGAGGGAGCTCCGGAACGCGAAACGGACAACGGGAAGGAACGCGTGGAACCGGATGCAACCGACAACACAACTGCAATGCGATGCACATGTCTACATGATATGAATGAATGCCACACACGCACACAACAAAACGACGAAAAACCCGAAAGATAAAGAACCCGAAATGGAATAGATGAAGCCGGAGATATATTATATGCCCAAAAGGGAAAGTATTACATCCGGGGCATTACAAACTCTCCTCTACTACAAAAAGATCTCGTCCCGAGATCTAGGACTGGAAAAAGGAAGGGTACTCGGAACGAAGATGATCTTCTCGTTCCCACGTAGCCTCTCGGTCGGTGTGATGTGACCACTTGACTTTCAAGAATTTGATGGACTTGTTGCGGGTCTTGCGTTCGGTCTCTTCGAGAATAGCAACGGGATGCTCTCGATAGGACAAATCTTGTTGAAGATCAATCTCTTCAAACGGAATCATGCATTCAGGTGCCTTGAAGCATTTGCGAAGTTGAGACACATGGAACACATCATGAACATTGGCGAAGTTGGGAGGGAGCTCAAGTTGATAGGCTAGATCGCCTCTTTTGCCAAGAATCTTGAAAGGCCCGACGTATCTAGGAGCAAGCTTTCCTTTGATACCGAATCTTTGGGTGCCTTTCATCGGAGACACACGGAGATAGACATGATCACCAATGTTGAAGACCAATTCACGATGCTTGCCGTCATAGTAGCTCTTCTGACGCGACTGAGCGGCCTTGAGATTCTCACATATGACTTTGCACATTTCTTCGGCTTCTGAGATCAAGTCATTGCCAAGAAGTTGACGTTCGCCTGTTTCAGACCAGTTGAGAGGGGTACGACACTTTCTGCCATAGAGGATTTCAAACGGAGCTTTACCTGCACTTGCTTGGAAGCTGTTGTTGTAAGAGAACTCAGCAAATGGAAGGCAGTCTTCCCATTTCATGCCGAAAGATATGACACAGGCTCTGAGCATGTCTTCTAGAATCTGATTCACTCGCTCGACTTGACCACTAGTCTGAGGGTGAAATGCAGTGCTGAACCTGATCTTAGTGCCCATGGCGGACTGAAAGGAGTCCCAGAACCTTGAAGTGAACAAACTTCCACGGTCTGAGGAGATAACTTGAGGAATGCCATGTAAGGACACAATTCTGGAAGTATACAACTCTGCCAATTGAGCTGCATTGATTGATTCTTTGACTGGCAGGAAGTGAGCGACTTTGGTAAGCTTGTCAATCACCACGAAGATAGAATCATTTCCTCGCTTGGATTTAGGAAAACCAGTGATGAAGTCCATTTCAATGTGGTCGAACTTCCACTCGGGAATAGGAAGAGGTTGGAGAAGACCGGCTGGACGTTGATGTTCTGCTTTCACTCTTCTGCAAACATCACATTCATTCACGAATTGGGCAATCTCCCTTTTTATGCGTGTCCACCAGTAAGATTGCTTGAGGTCTTGGTACATCTTGGAACTGCCAGGATGAATGGAAAGGAGAGAATCATGTGCTTCTTTCATTATGAGCTTCCTGAGATCACCTTTGGGAACAACGAGTCTGTCCTCGAAGAACAAGGTATCTCTCTCATCAACATGAAAGCACTTGTATTTTGGAGTGCCCTTTGCAATACCATGTTTCACCTTCTTCACCATGGTATCCCTGAGTTGGGCCTCACGGACCTGATCTTCCAAGGTAGGAGCAATTTGAAGATTTGCAAGAAAACCCTGCGGAACAACTTGAAGGTTGAGCTTCCTGAATGCTTCACAAAGCTCAGGCTGGCACGGCTTGATAAGAGGGCTGTTGCAATATGCCTTTCTGCTCAAAGCATCTGCAATCACATTCGCCTTGCCAGGAGTGTATTCAATGCTGGGATTATACTCTTGGATCATTTCAACCCAACGAGTCTGGCGGAGGTTCAGATGCGGCTGTGTGAAGATGTACTTCAAGCTCTTGTGATCAGTGAAGATGTCGACTTTTTTGCCCAACAACAGATGTCTCCACGTAATCAAAGCATGTACCACAGCTGCTAGCTCGAGATCATGTGTGGGATAGTTCTTCTCACTTGGCTTGAGCTGACGAGAAGTGTATGCCACAATTCTCTTATCTTGCATAAGCACACCACCAAGGCCTTGAAGAGAAGCATCGCAGAATACTTCATAGGGCTTGGACTCATCTGGAGGAGTCAGAACTGGAGCAGAGACGAGTTTTTCTTTGAGAGTTTTGAATGCCACTTCACACTCTGGAGACCAAAAGTATTTGACATTCTTCTGAAGCAAGTTGGAAAGAGGCTTGGCAATCTTGGAAAAGTTCTCAACGAACCTTCTGCAATAGCTGGCAAGACCCAGAAAACTGCGGAGTTGCTTGACGTTCTGAGGAGCTTCCCAGTTGACAATTGCTTCAACTTTCTCGGGATTTACCGCAATGCCGTCAGCTGAGATGATATGGCCCAGGTACGAAACCTTATCGAGCCAAAACTTGCACTTGGAGAACTTGGCATAGAACTTATGCTCTCAGAGTCGATCAAGAACCAGACGTAAGTGCTTTTCGTGATCTTCTTCATTCTTGGAAAACACCAGAATATCATCCAGATACACAAGCACAAACTCGCCAGTATAGGGGTTGAAGATGTAATGCATCATCCTCGAAAAGGTAGGAGGAGCATTGGCGAGACCAAAGGACATGATGGTATACTCGTATGAACCGTAGCTCGTTCTGGAGGCCGTCTTGGGAATGTCTTCCTCGCGAATGCAAATTTGATGATAGCCCATTCGGAGGTCAAGCTTAGAGAACACTTTAGCTCCTTTGAGCTGCTCGAAGAGTTCATTGATGTTGGGGAGCGGATATTTGTTCTTTATTGTCTTCTTGTTCAATGGCCGGTAATCAACACAGAGACGCTCCGTGCCATCTTTCTTCTTGACAAATAAGACACCACAGCCCCAAGGAGACGTACTAGGCCTGATGAGACCCATACTCTCCTGCTTATCAAGCTGCTTCTTCAATTCCTTCAATTCGTCCGGAGATAGCTTGTACGGACGCCGGTATGCTGGCTCAGTACCCGGCTCGAGTTCAATGACAAATTCCACCTGACGGTGTGGAGGCATGCCTGGAAGTTCTTCAGGAAAGACGTCTTGATATTTGTTAACCACCGGAATTTGAGATATGGCATTAATTTCTCCCTTATCATTGAGAGAGAAAAGCCTGATAGTGTTATCCCTGGAGGCAAAGATAATCACATCTTCATCAGGATGAGTCATCTTGACTTCCTTCTAAGCACAATCAATGTGAGCATCATGCTGAGAAAGCCAATCCATTCCGAGGATGAGGTCGATGTCGGAATTACCAAGAACCACCGGAGAAGCCAAAAATCGATAATCACCCATGCGAATAGACACATCCGGAACATGCACCCGAGAGGACATTTGCAAACCAGGAGAAATAATGCTCAACGGCTTCGGCATCACTTGAGTGACGAATTCATGCTTGGCAACAAAAGGTCTTGAAATGAAGGACGAATAAGCACCCGAATCAAACAACACTTTAGAAGGTATAGAGTTAACTGGAAGGTTACCCAAAATGACATCAGAAGAATTCTCCGCTTCAGCTGCACTCATCAGATTGACCCTTGCAGACTTTGGATTATGCTTGACAATAGCTGAACTCACAGGTGGAGGAGGTGGAAGACGCTTCGGGTTCGGACATCTGTTGGCATAGTGACCCTTCTGGCCACACTTGTTGCACACCACTTCTGAGAGAGGACAGAAATGAGAACCACTTGACTTTGAGCCTTGAGACTGAAACTTGTTCCTCGACTGGTTGCTCGGGTTGGGTGGGTGGGAGAAACCACGTCCACTAGAGTTCTTGTTGTTGGAGTTGTTGGAGTTGTTGTAAGGAGCTCGAATCACTAGAGGAGGAGGAAGCCAGAATTTCTGATGCTTCGAGACCATCTGAGACGATGAGGAAGAGTGAACGGCATCTCGAATCCTCTTTTTAGAAGCCTCCATCTTGAGCTGAGCTGCTTCTTGTTTCAAAGCCATGTTATAGAATTTGTCGAATTCATCGGGCTCGAACAAGGTGAGAGCAAGTTGAAGTTCATCTTTCAGGCCTCCACGGAACTGGTAGATTTTGCTCTTAGCATCAGGAATGTCTTGCTTAGCATAGCGGGCGAGGTTTTGGAACTTGACATTATACTGATAGACTATCATAGAGCCCTGCTTCAGGTTGCGGAATTGCTCACGCATACCCTCGATGACACTTGTTGGAATGTGGTGAGAGCGAAAGTCCTTGCAGAAATTCTCCCAAGAGATCACTTGACCTGGCCTGGAGTCTTTGTACTGCTGCCACCAGTCAGCTGCTTGATCTTTGAGTTGGAAGGCTGCAAACTTCACATAGTCCTCTTCTCTTACGTTACTGCACTCAAAATGCTTCTTTATATCGGTCAACCAATCTTCAGCATCAAGAGGGTCGACACAGTAACTAAAAGCTTTTGGATTATTGGCCAAGAACTGGTTGAGAGTAGCATGGTGCTGTTGGTTGAAGAAGTTGCCTTGATTCCCTGGAACACCCTGATTAGCTTGATTAGCTTGCATCTGCTGCATCATCTGCATCAACATCTGAGTGTTCTGAGCTGTAGTCTGCATAATCGCTCTCCAAGCCTCAGACGGAGGAGGAGGGGAAGGAGGACGATCTGGGACCTCTTCACCCTCTGGGTTAGCGTTGGGAACCCTTTTCGGAGCCATCCTGAAAGAGATGACCACGAATCAGCAATTGATTGACAGAAGGTATAAGCTGAATCAATTGAAAGAATTGCAACAAGTCTTCTCAATAGTCATTCGAGCAATAGGAACGAATGAAATCATTCGAACAAGAGGAACGAATGAAATTCTCAGTTAAATGATAACATCAATCTTCACGAGAAGCCACATAGGGGACAAAAGGTAAATAAGAAAAATAACAAGGTACAGACGGGAACAAACACAAGATAGGAGCTTCGTTCTAACATCTTTGTGCTGAAAGCATATGAACGCGTTACGAAAGGGTTTTGCAATCCCCGGATCAGCATAGCCAAGGACCCTTTAAGATGCAACTCCCGATCGGAACATCGGTCATAATACCACTTCACTCAATGTAGAACCCCGAACTCACTAACCTGCATTCGTTGGAAGAATGCCTACGATCTACTGGATAAAACCCACCTATGAATTTCCGAAAGATTCCAGTTATGTAATCAGGTGTTGGGGATATACGGGAAGCACCGCGCAATCAACTCTAAACCTACATCCAGGTGTATCCATCCTTCAACACATAACCAGTCTTTCTCGGAAACTGTCTACCTCGGACCTTCGAAAAGCATCCACTATAACAAGCTATGGCAATACTCCCGAACTACCTCCCCAGTACTGGGTGATGTCGGGGTTATCTTGCCACTGGCCGTATAGGAGAGATTTTCGATGTCGGCCGTCTTAAGTATTTAGTACTGCCGTGATATGCTTGTGACGACAATACCCCGAAGCTCAACTCCCCGGGACACTGCCACAACCCCTAATGTCAGGAGGCATCGAGAACAATATTCTCGTCACAAGAACATCGAAACAATCCCAGAATACTCGCGAGATTCCTAAAAAAAATTTGGTGCAATTTTGAAGATAGAAGAGACAAGAGTAGACGTCAGGAGTCCTCACCAGAGAGAAAGGAGATGAGAAGCAAAGAAATCCTACTCTCCGATATAATATATAGGACTCAAAATATTTTCAGTGTGTGCCTAGACTCGACCGTCAACGATTCGATCAATCAGTGGGGGCTCCTAGGTCGGAGAAGGCTCTGAATACCAACTTGTAATGCCCAGGATGGAGCTATATCTCCTACGTGTCGAGGCACGACTTAGAGACATAACCCCATGCTGGAATGATCGCAAGTCTGGTATCTTTGCACAACTCATGTAAAAGATGGGGATGGAAAACATAAAATAGTTGGCTTACACTCGCCACGTCACACAAATACAATACATGCCTCAATCATCATACATTAAAACATCACAGCCCTCTAAGGGTAAAATCCAAATAACAAGATACCAAACATAATTTAAATCCACAGGTCGGATCGAATCCTAGTAGAAGTCTCCACTACTGATCATCAGGATAACGAACATAGTATCGACTACGCTCCTCGTCGTACTCCCAGTCTAGCTCGGCGCCATCACCTGGATAGCTCACAACTGGACCTGCATCTGGTGTGGTGAAGTAACTGTGAGCCACAGAGGACTCAGCAATCCCGTTCCCGGGTAACAAGACTATTTAAGCCTTGGGAGAGGATAAGGCTGAAGAAAAGAAATAAGTGTCTGCAGCAGCAACTAGCACTAGCTTACGTGAAAGAGTGCGAGAAGAGAAAGCCTCGGTCGAGAGATGATCACGAAGTGATCCTAGCTAAAGCTCAACAAACATAACCCCACCGTGTTCAACTCCCGACTCCCTATTCGGAAATTGACAGTCACGGTACACACGTTGGTAGTGTATTGAAACATTGTGTCAAGTTATCTACAACCAGATATTAACAAGCTCCCATCTGCCACATAACCGCGGGCACGGCTTTCGAAAGTTCATAACCCTGCAGGGGTGTTCCAACTTGGCCCATTACAAGCCCACGATCCGCGGAGTCGCAACTCCAAAGTGGGAAGACCCGAGTATTCTCGGAATCCCGTGCTCAAGATACTCCGAACTAAGGTAAGGCTAATCCAGCAAATCCTCCCGGCGTGCCGACACCCTGATAGTAGCCGCGCGTATCTAGTCTCAGGCCACGTCCGGATGAGCAGTACGTACAGATACCGAAGATCCCAGCGAACTGGGTGGTATCCACAAGTGGCTCTAGTTTGGACGAACGCTCAAATCGAGCACTGGCCCAGGGGGGTTGAATTAATTAAGCCTCGGGTTAATTACTCCCTCGGAAAGTTTTAGTTGTTTAGGCGAATAGTACCAATGTTGGGACTTGCTGGAAAAGACTTAGCACTTAGCGGTTTATCGAGGGGGTCCCATACACCCCAACCGTGTTAGGAACGCATAATCAAGGAACATAACACCGGTTTAAACGGTTCCTAACGGCATGAGTGGAACAAATCACCAAGCAAAAGGCTTAGCCTTCCACCCTTGCCAATATATAGATGAATTCATTTTTAAGCATTTATGTAGTGTGATATAACCCAACAAACTTCAACATGAAGCAAGCATCTTCGATCTTCACCTGCAACTAGCAATGCTATAAGAAGGGCTGAGCGAAGCGTACTTAGCCATTCAACGGTTTGCGTAGGTAGGGTGGTTAAACATGATAATGGTTACAAGTAGGAGGCTGACAGGAAAGACATGGGCAACGAGGCAAAACTATAGATCGAGTCTACTAGCAATAGGCAAAGATAGTAATGTTATCGGGGTTCGGTCATCTTGCCTGAAGTGAAGTCGTTCGGATCGTAAGAAGGGTCCTCGTGCTCAACCTCGTTGGTAACCTCGTGCTCGTACTCGTACTCGGTCTCAGCTTCCGGCTCTAAACAATTCAATCACACAAGGCACGAATCAACAAGATGCAATGCGCACTCAAAAATGATGGATGCATGATGGATGCACTAAGAGAGCACACGGAGCACGTAAAAATAGCACTCAAGCAAATCACCTCAAAACATGATAACAATAGGAGATTATGAATCTACACGGAAAATCAATCAAGTTTCATATAAGACTCGCTGAAATCGGAGCTACGGGCTAAAAGTTATGCCCGAAACAAGAAACGAGCGAAAGCTGAAAATTACAGCAACATAGCAACTTCGGAGCACTAGAAAAATAAGCTACAGCACTCAAACAACATGGCAAAGAGCATGAACATAAACTAGACATATACTACAGCAAATAAGTCCAAAGGTGCACCCCAAAGGAGTCACGGATCAATAGCAACAAGCTTGGACATATTGAACTTGACAATAAAATTCTGACAGCAGAATTTTATTGAAACTTTGGAGCAAAAGATAAACATGCTACAGCCACTTAAATAAGCATGTGAGAACATGAATGGAAATCCAACAATATATACTACAAGGAACAATCAAGATCCACACCAAAACTATCATGGTTTGTCCTAGAGCAGCAAGCAAACATGGCATCAGAACGTTACAGATTTCAGACTTAGTGAAAATCCACTAAGTGTTAAAACAGCAGTTTCATCATGGCATCTAAAAGAGCAAGTTTAAGTCACCTCGAAACTAAACATGGCAAGTGGTAAGCACCACATCAAAGTACACATGATGGTGATTCCGAAACACTCAAGCATGCATCATGGAGATAAACACAACGATAGCAACGAGCTCAACAAGATGGCATTTCATAACAAGTGAAACAACATCACAGCCACATGGCACTTTGCAACGAGGATAACCATTACAAGAATAAATCTATCATGCAACCTATCACAAGCAACATGTAGAGCATGGCAAGACGAACACGTGGACATGTCATTTGCATCATTCGGATAAACGAGCTAAAAGTTATCACTATGCAAAGATGGCATAAAAACATCACGTAACAGCAGTTTTATCACGATGCACTATTGCAACAGAAAAACAAGCACCTAGATGATCTCTAACATGCATGACACAAAAAGATAAAACGTAGTGCTAATCACCACGAACGTCTGGACATGCTATTTGCGCAAAACGGAGCACCACACTAAAAGTTATAGCAGTTTGAAAATAGCATCACAAAACAAAACAACAGGGACTTAGATGAATTTAGGGGTCAACCTCCTCAGATCTGAAGGATGGGCTCGGGCCCGCGGTGGAGAAGGATTCGGCCCGGCTGGAGGGCGGCGGCCCGCGGCTGAAAGGGCCGGCCCGCGGGGAGGCGGAGCAGAAGCCCGACGGCTTCGGCCTGGCCTGGCCTGGCGACGGTGGGGCGGCGGCTGGAAGGCCCCGGCCCACCTGGCGGCGCGCGGAGATGCGACGGCTGCGGGCCGCGCGGCGGGGAGGCCTGGCGAAGCGGGGGTGAGAGGAGGCGGCCCGGCGACTCGATCTGGCCTTGGCGACGCTGGGCCTCGGTCAATCTTGCCGAACCACAGACGGGGAAGTGGTCCACGGTCGAAGCGGAGGGAGCCCGGCTGGTGATGTGGCCCGGGTCGGGGTCGCAGGCGGGCGAAGGATCCGATCGGGACCTAACCACCCGATCGATCCAGGGCGGCGCTGGCTGGCGCCTCGAGCGCTGTGCGGCGGCGGCTCCTTTGAAGGAAACGGCGGCGGCTGCTGCTGAAAACGAGGAGGAACAGGGAAAAAAAATCCTTTTGGATCTGGTGGAGCACAGAAATTGAGGGGAGATTGGGGGAAGAAGTTAGAGATGCCCAAAATGGACATAGGGGGGGGGGTCTATAAATAGCAGTTTTGCTAGGGTTAGGGGTTTTGGGGTGTTTTAGAGCCCTCCGATTGCGATCCGACGGATCCGATCGCGAGGGGAGTTAGGATGGGCCAAGAGGAGGTAAGAGGGCTGTTGTAGGGATGTCTTGGGCCACAAAGTGGAGGCACTTTGAGCCCACACGAATAACTGTTGGGGTAGCAAACGGAGTCCAAACGCGACGAGATTTGATAGGCGGGTTACACACACCAAAGCAACAACACACGACAAGTCTCGCGCCACACCGGTAACGTTACACAGCCAAACAACAAAGTAGGTCTACGGGACGCCACGGACACGTGAGGGAGCTCCGGAACGCGAAATGGAAAACGGGAAGGAACGCGTGGAACCGGATGCAACCGACAACACAACTGCAATGCGATGCACATGTCTACATGATATGAATGAATGCCACACACGCACACAACAAAACGACGAAAAACCCGAAAGACATAGAACCCGAAATGGAATAGATGAAGCCGGAGATATATTATATGCCCAAAAGGGAAAGTATTACATCCGGGGCATTACAGCTGCGCCCGGGCCTCAACTTCAATTTCACTGTCCTGGAGCTCAACGCGATGCTCCAGGAGCTATTCAAGTATGACCCCGATCATCCCGAAGTGTTCAGGTTGCCGAGGGGGGTCGTCCCGCTGTGCAACAACTCCGCGCTCAGCCGCATCCGCGCAATGATGCCGCTGTGCGACTCTCATGTGATTGACCCAACTTGGCAAGAGCCTGCCGACGACGCCGTGCAGGCATTCTTCGACAGCTTGGAAGAAGTGCCGATCCGCTCCGACGAGAAGAAAGGCCTCACCCGTGACACCACTGATAAGGAGATGGCGTACATCGCCACCAGGCTGGAAGAGGCGGCGGCAGCCGCGGCCGCGGGCGAGTTCGGATTCACCGTGGAGGAGGCAGATGCAGCAAAGGCGGCAAGCCTTGCCGAGCGAGGGGAGCTTGCCGGCGAGGAGGGGCCTGCCGGGCAAGACGCCGAGTCGAGCGAGCCCGCCGAGCAGGGTGTCGGGTCGAGCGAGCCCACCGAGCAGGGCGACGAGTCGAGCGAGCCCGCCGAGGATACGAGCGGCTCGCTGGAGATCGACTCCTCTTCCTCCTCATCTTCAGGCAGCTCGCCACCAGCAGAGCCTCCAGCTCCACCAAGAAGGCGTCTCCGCAAGGCCGGGGACGTAACGGAGCGGCAGACGGGTCAACAGCCGCCGCCACGCACGACACGCTCCACCGCGGCAAGCAAGGTTGCCGCGGGAGCACCTCGCGCATCTGCTGCAACTGGAGCGGGGTCTTCCCGGACCGCCGCTTCTGCTCCTGCCGCTCCCCACGCCTCGGCGGCAGCTGTAACGGGGTCGTCTCAGACCACCGCCACTGCTCCCGCCAAGCGGCCAAGGGAGCCTACTCCTCCACCTCCTCGTGCCGGACGTGAGCCGGACTTCGACTTCTCCGCGCTCAGCTCCGACGAGGAAGAAGAAGAGTAAGATTCTTATTGTTCTTGTATTTCTTCAATTCTTGCTGTTTTGTCTTGTATCTCATTTGCTTCACTCTGAACTTGTTCCTTTTTAGAACTCTGGCCCAGAGAGCGGCAAAGAGAGCCAAGGTCCCGGTGATTGTCATCGAGGACGAGCCCACCGTGACAGCAGGGGGTGCGCCTGAGACAAACTTGCCGGACCCGGGAACTGATCTTCAGAGCAGCCCCCAGTGCAGCCCCCAGCGTAAGTGTATGGTTCACTTTCCGCTGTTAGGCGCGCGTGGGTGTTCTATCTTTGCTGATATCTTAATTGTTGGTTTGTGTAGGAGCAGAGCAGCCAGACCAGGGGCGTCCGGAGACCGCCCCCGACGTGCCATCTGCATCGACTACGCCGCCAAGGGAAAGTTCCCCGGCGAGGGTTTCCCTGGCAAGGGAGAGTTCTCCACCAAGGGCGAGTTCTCCGGCGAGGGACAGCACCAGCGGCCCTCCGCCGGCGGAGACCACGACTACGCCGCCAAGGGAGAGTTCTCCGACAAGGGTCCCCGCCGAGGAGCCGGCTCGCGCAGGTAATCCTCTCGCTTCAAACTTCCCTTGGGTTCTTCTTCTTTTGATTCTTTTTGGATATTTGCTTGACTGTTTTTCTCCCCTTTCCTGCCATCAGACCCATCTGCTGTGGAGCCGATGGAGACGGAGGCTGCTGGCGAGGAGAATACGCGCGGCAACACCGGCGACGCCGCTGCCACCGAAGAAGCGGCCGGTGCTGACGATCCCGCCGGCGACGAGGTGATACGTCCAAAATGTATCTATAATTTCTGCTTGCTCCATGCTTCTTTTGTGTGATATTGCTATGATATTTATGCACTTCCATACACTTTTGATCATATTTGGACTAACCTATTAACTCAGTGCACCACAGTGCCAGTTCCTGTTTTCTGCTGTTTTTCTATTTCAGATTTCCCCCATATTAAAAGTGCTCCAAAAATTCCGGGAAAAATACAGAAAAAATCAGCGTACAGGAAGCTTCGAGAAAAACCAAAGTGCGGCCAGAGGGGAGCCAGGGGTGGCCCAGGCGGCCACCCGGGGCGGCCCCACCCCTGGCCGCCCCGGGGGGGCGCCTGGGGCCCCTCTCCGCCTCTGGTGACCCCCCTTTGCATATATATTCCTCGCGTCCCGAAACCCTTGAGGACAGAACCCTTTTTCATGATCTCGCCTCTGTTCCACCGCCGCAACGCTTCCAAGATCGGGAGCATCAGGAGAACTCTTCCCGGCACCCTGCCGGAGGGGAGGACCACCACCGGGAGCTTCTCCACCACCATGGACGCTTCCCGGATGAGTTGTGAGTAGTCCCCCTTGGACCATGGGTCCATGACCAGTAGCTATGTGATGTTCTCCTCCCCTCTTTGTTCTTCATGGATTAGACCTCGTGAGCTGCCCTACAAGATCGAGGCACATATGTAATCTTTATGCTGTTGCTCTGCTGAGTTTGCTGGGATCCGATGGATTATGAGATTATGTTCAGATTGTGTGTGAGTAATATATTTGATTCACCTCTTTTATATTTATGTTCTTGAGTAATTCTTGCATGTTCCCCGTTGCTGTTTATTGCTTTGGCCAAGTAGTAGGTAGTAACTCCAAGAGGGAGCGTTATGCTTGATTGTGGGTTCATGCCCCCTGATGACTAGCTTGAGTGACAGAAACATGAGTCTAGGGGATGTGTTGTTGCCACATGGGGGAAAACAACGGTGCTTGTACTTGCGGGTGCAAGGATTGTTTACTTTACGCAAAGTTCTTTTAATGCAGTTGTCTGTTGCTTTGAGTTTACACTTTGGGTGGGACTCGCAACTTAATACCAGCGAGATGTTCTGGATAGATATCTCAAGGTGGATGATTAGTAGTAGATGCAGATGGATTTCGGTCTACTTGCCTTGGCGTACCGCCCATGCTTTTGAGCCTCTACCTTTCTTTACAACATAGTTAGCATTGGTTTGCGCACATAATCCTGTCAATTGCCCAGCTGTAATTTGTTTACCTCGCTTAGCTGTTTTATCGTCTTTTGGGAGAGATACATCACTAGTGAACATCATGGGACCCCGGTCCATATTACCACCACTGATCACACCTTATATTTACTTCCTGTTTCTATTTCCTAGTTGCAGTCATAGCTATCATTATTACCTCTTGCGTTTGATCCTTTGTAAACAGCAAGGCCGGAGGGATTGACAACCTCTCCGTACTCGTTGGGAGCAAAATTATTTGTATCTGTGTGCAGGTCCTGTCAACCGCTAAGTTTCTGGCGCCGTTAGCAGTTGACACCTACTTGTCGACCCTCGGAGTCTCACGGGATTCGATCCTTGGTATCTTTGCCAAGGGAAACTTGCCGTTACGCTACATCTCAAACCTTCCACTTGGGGTAACCAACGAGGGGCGAGAAGCCATCAAGCAAAGTTTCTGGCGCCGTTGCCGGGGACTCCACTCTTCAAGATAGGGGAGTTGCACGCTATCTTTTATCTTTGCTTTTTAGTCTTGTTAGTTTACCTTTCAGTTTTTGCTTTAGTTTCCTTTACCAAAAATCACAAAAATAGTTATCTTGCTTGCTGCTGCTATGGGTTCCACCGAGAACACCAAGTTGTGTGACTTCACTAGTCATAACAACAATGACTTTATCTGCACGCCTATTGCTACACCTGCCACTTCAGCACCTTCTTATGAGATTAAACCTGCTTTATTGAACCTAGTTATGAAAGATCAATTCTCCGGTGCTGGAGATGATGCTGCTTTGCACTTAAATAATTTTGTTGAGCTCTGTGATATGCAAAAGTACAAAGAAGTAGATAGTGATATTGTTAAGCTTAAGCCTTTTCCTTTCTCCTTGAGAGGAGGAGCTAAAATCTGGTTTCAATCCTTGCCTAGGAATAGTATAGATTCTTGGGACAAGTGCAAGGATGCCTTTATTGGGAAGTACTATCCCCCTGCTAAAATTATCCAACTAAGGAGTAACATAATGAATTTTAAACAATTGGATAATGAACACGTTGCCCAAGCTTGGGAACGCATGAAATCTCTTGTCAAGAACTGCCCTACTCATGGTTTGACTACTTGGATGGTTATCCAAACTTTTTATGCAGGCTTGAACTTTACCTCGCGGAACTTGTTAGATTCGGCCGCGGGAGGAACCTTTATGTCAACTACACTTGGTGCTGCCACGAAGCTTCTCGACGAGATGATGACCAATTATTCCCAATGGCACACCGAACGCGCTCCAACAGGTAGGAAGGTAAACTCTGTTGAGGAGATTTCCTCCCTAAATGAAAAAGTTGACTTGATCATGTCTCTACTTTCCAAGCAATCTTCTATTGATCCTCATGATGTTCCTTTAAATTCTTTGATTGCTCAAGATCAAGTAGATGTGAATTTTATCTCTAGAAACAATTTCAATAACAATGCTTATAGGAGTAATTTTGGTAGCAACCCTAGACCGTTCCCCTCTAATTCCTATGGGAACAACAATGCTTATCCTAGCACCAAGAACTCCACTTCTGAACTAGAGATTATGCTTAAAGACTTCATCACTACCCAAAAAGCCTTCAATAAGAGTGTAGAAGAAAAACTAGCCAAACTAGATAATCTCTCTTCGAAGGTAGACAATTTAGCCCATGAGGTAGAGTTGCTTAAAATTAGAACTTCTCCTCTTGAGGAGAGGAAGACCACTCCTATGAATGCTATTCAAGTGCAAATTAATGAAAACATTAGGATGATGGCTAAACTTAAAGAGAGATGGTCTAGAGAAAAGGAGGAAGAAGATAGATTTAAGAGCCTTCCTACCCACCACACTGTTGCTACTATCCAAGTTGTTGAGGATATCCAAACTCTTAGCACCCAATGCACTCCTAGTCCCATTGGACCTATTAATGGTGATGCTATGACCTCAACCGTAAAAGAAGAAACTCCAATGACCATAGAAGCTACCAAAAAAGTGAGCCTAAAGGACACCACTACCACTTTACTTGATAGTAGTGACCTTGATTTTGATAATTGCACCCTTTCTGAAGTTATTAGTTTTCTTCACAAGATGTCTAGAGATCCCCACACTAGCACACTTAACCTTGCCTTCACGGAGCATATCACTAATGCTCTCATCAAAGCTAGGGAGGAGAAGCTTAGGGTAGAAGCCTCCATACCTAGAAAGATAGAAGATGGTCAGGATCCTACGATTAAAATTAAGTTGAATAACTTCTCTTGCTATGCTTTATGTGATGTTGGAGCTAGTACCTCCGTTATGCCCAAAAGAATATATGATATGCTTAAATTGAAACCTTTTGATCCTTGTTCTTTTGGTGTTCATCTTGTTGATTCTTCCGTAAAGAAACCTTTGGGGAAGATCGACGATGTTCTTATCATTGTCAATGACAATTATGTTCCCGTTGATTTTACTATTATGGATATTGAATGTGAACCTTCTTGTCCAATTATTTTGGGACGTCCTTTTCTTCGCACCGTTGGTGCTATCATTGACATGAAAGAGGGGAATATAAAATTCCAATTTCCTCTCAAGAAAGGGATGGAACACTTCCCTAGAAAGAAGATTAAGTTGCCTTTTGAGTCCGTTACACGGGCTAGCTATTCTCTTACTCTTGATAAAACTTGATCTTCTCTCTTTGCATTATGCCTAGCTTAAAGGCATAAAAGAAAGCGCTTTTGGGAGGCAGCCCACAACGAATAAAGTTTTATTTTGCTTTTGTTGTGTCTTGATGTTTATTACTACAGTAGCATCATCATTGTATCTTTTATTTTTAGCTTTGTGCCAAGTTTAGCCTCTGATTGCAAGAAAGTTCAAAAGTTGTGACGTGCTGTCCAGAAAACAGATTCTGTCCTTGGACAGAAAAATTGGTATAAAATCACCAGATCATCTTTTTGATCTGAACTTTTTGGAAAGCGTACTCTATACAATTGGCTTTCGAGCATATGTTCTGAGTTTTTTGATTTGAGTTGCAGAAGTGCCCCGAAAAAATTATTTACTACCTGCTGGTCTGTTTTTCACAGATTCTGTCCTGTTTTGCCTTTTCTTCGTTTTGCAAACCTTGAGCTTGCTTTTTCTTTGCAAAAACCTTTTGGCAATCTTGAGAAACAGTAGCTCTTCAAGATTATCCTTATTTCCAGTAGGGAAAAATTATTTTATTATGGGTACTAACCTCACTAATCAGATTATGATGAGTTATGTATGAAGGGAGTTTTCAAGTGTGCGAGGGAAGATGATAAAAGAAGATTCAGGAGGGTCAAACGCTCAAGCTTGGGGATGCCCCCGTGCACCCCCAAGAAATATTCAAGAAGACTCAAGCGTCTAAGCTTGGGGATGCCCCCAAGCATCCCCTTCTCCATCAACAATTATCAGTTCGTCTTTCGTTCCACTATATTTTAATCACTTCATGCGTTATGTGCTATGCTTGGAGCGTCTTGCTCTTAGTTTCCTTTTTAGTTTTCTTTAGCTTTGCTTGCTGTTCATAACAAGTTAGAACCCTGCTTTCTTTGTGTGGGAGAGAAACACGCTCCACTTCAACCTAGAACACAACATAGGATTTTCATGCTTATCTTTGCTGTGTGTGTTCTTTGTCTTTCCATAGCTGCTGTCATGTTTAGCTCTTAGTTTTCATGCTTTTCTTTTTAAAGAGCTTTTGTTTAGTTGGTTGTTGAACTCTCTTGAGTTTTCATGATTATCTTGTTAAGAGAGTTTGCCTGTTGCACTGAGTTGTGTGTCTTGACTTAAAGTAGGTAATTGAGGTTGCTATTTAATTTCAGTAGTAACTTGCAATAGTTTTGAGGTATTGCCATGAGTAATGTCTGAACTTTTGGTGTCAAGAGCTTTAGCCTATTAGTGATAGATGTCGTATTTTGGGCAATCCGTGTTTATTTTCGAAAACCTACAAAATAGTTGAGAACTTTAGCTACCAAATGGATCACTAATCTTTGGAGGGATCGAATATTAGAGTACACTCACGTACCATGAGCCGAGGATGCGCAAGGATAACCAAACCCCCATACACTCCTCCTCGGGGTACTTGTCTCTTTGTGAACCTCCTAATTAGATTGAGAGTTACCGATAATAAGTGCATGAGTTCTTCGGACTAATTTGAGTATTCGAAAGTTGACACTTCCACCTATCCATATTTTTTCTAGCCTCTTCGGTGCCGTGCATTGCCCTCTCTCACCTCGAGAGTTGGCGCATACTTCGCCGGTGCATCCAAATCCTTGGCACGGTACGCTCTGTCATCATAAGCCTCATTATATCCTTCCTCAAAACAGCCACCATACCTACCTATCAAGGCATTTCCATAGCCTTTCCGAGATACATTGCCATGCAACATCCATCTTCTCATGACTTGATCTTCATGTCATACATGCTTTTTGCTTGATCGATGAGCCGCATGCTAGTTGGGCCTTGCCCTAATCATTGCTACATGACGCGCTAGTATCATTGCATTTCTTGCTACACTGGCAGAGGCATACATTTGCATACATCATGATAGTTTCATTTTCTTTATGTTGAGTACTTTTGTAAAGTGTGAAAGATCTTCTATACTTCTTGTAATATATAGAGTGTTGCCCCTAAAGTGAGGAAAAGATCCCAAAGAGGACAAAATCAAAAGATCCCAAAGAGGACAAAATCAAAAGATCCCAAAGAGGACAAATGAGAGATAAATAGAAAGAGCCATTGAGGCCACAAAAAAATAAAAATAAATAGAAAAAAGAGAAAAAGAAATAAAAAGAGAGAAGGGGGCACACTACTATTTCTTTTTGAGAGATCCACACTCGTACTCCATCTTATACCTTGTACTCCATAGAGATTATCATTCATGCATATAGCTATGTGGGGACCTTCACACTATAGAACTTGGCTTGTATATTCCAATGATGAGCCTCTTCAAAAGAGCTCTAGGTCTTCTTGAGCAAGCAAGTTGGATGCACCCCCACTAGTTCCATTGGAGAGCTTACCTTAGCTCATATGTGCATCCATTGCATGGCAATCCCTACTCCTCACATCATATCTATCATTTGGCTTTCTCTCGCCGATGATTGTCCTCATTGATGTGAGCCTTTCACACCTTTTTGTCTTCCCCCTCCATCATTTTTCTCTCTTTGCCATCCTAAGTGTCGACTTTCTTGCTTACGCTCATCCATTGCATGAGTGCTCAAAATATCGAAAGGGAGTGGATCATTTTGACTTGTACCTGGCTGTTGGTCTGGGGATGAGTCAAGATAAGATTCCAAAGAAGACCAAGTGTGAAACTTTAGAAGATTTAGTTCTCAACAATACAAAAACTATGTTTTACTCTCTCGTATATCCCTATCCCCTTTCTTGCACGCAAACACCATTTGGAGACATTCGAGTCACGGACAGCGAGAGCTCTTGCACCTTTATGTTCTTATGTTGCTTGTTACAATGCTAATATAGACTCTTGCTTGTTATGACTTGAATTGAATTACATGCCTTGATTGCTTTACTTAAAAAGTTCTTATATGGTTGGTAGCATGTCACCACAGAAATTATGCTTGTTATCATTTACCTACTCGAGGACGAGCAGGAATTAAGCTTGGGGATGTTGATACGTCCAAAACGTATCTATAATTTCTGCTTGCTCCATGCTTCTTTTGTGTGATATTGCTATGATATTTATGCACTTCCATACACTTTTGATCATATTTGGACTAACCTATTAACTCAGTGCACCACAGTGCCAGTTCCTGTTTTCTGCTGTTTTTCTATTTCAGATTTCCCCCATATTAAAAGTGCTCCAAGAATTCCGGAAAAAATACAGAAAAAATCAGCGTACAGGAAGCTTCGAGAAAAACCAAAGAGGGGCCAGAGGGGAGCTAGGGGCGGCCCCACCCCTGGCCGCCCGGGGGGGGGTGCGCCTGGGGCCCCCTCTCCGCCTCTGGTGACCCCCCTTTGCATATATATTCCTTGCGTCCTGAAACCCTTGAGGACGGAACCCTTTTTCACGATCTCGCCTCTGTTCCGCCGCCGCAACGCTTCCAAGATCGGGAGCATCAGGAGAACTCTTCCCGGCATCCTGCCGGAGGGGAGGACCACCACCGGGAGCTTCTCCACCACCATGGACGCTTCCCGGATGAGTTGTGAGTAGTCCCCCTTGGACCATGGGTCCATGACCAGTAGCTATGTGATGTTCTCCTCCCCTATTTGTTCTTCATGGATTAGACCTCGTGAGCTGCCCTACATGATCGAGGCACATATGTAATCTTTATGCTGTTGCTCTGCTGAGTTTGCTGGGATCCGATGGATTATGAGATTATGTTCAGATTGTGTGTGAGTAATATATTTGATTCACCTCTTTTATATTTATGTTCTTGAGTAATTCTTGCATGTTCCCCGTTGCTGTTTATTGCTTTGGCCAAGTAGTAGGCAGTAACTCCAAGAGGGAGCGTTATGCTTGATTGTGGGTTCATGCCCCCTGATGACTAGCTTGAGTGACAGAAACATGAGTCTAGGGGATGTGCTGTTGCCACAAGGGGGAAAACAACGGTGCTTGTACTTGCGGGTGCAAGGATTGTTTACTTTACGCAAAGTTCTTTTAATGCAGTTGTCTGTTGCTTTGAGTTTACACTTTGGGTGGGACTCGCAACTTAATACCAGCGAGATGTTCTGGATAGATATCTCAAGGTGGATGATTAGTAGTAGATGCAGATGGATTTCGGTCTACTTGCCTTGGCGTACCGCCCATGCTTTTGAGCCTCTACCTTTCTTTACAGCATAGTTAGCATTGGTTTGCGCACATAATCCTGTCAATTGCCCAGCTGTAATTTGTTTACCTCGCTTAGCTGTTTTATCGTCTTTTGGGAGAGAGACATCACTAGTGAACATCATGGGACCCCGGTCCATATTACCACCACTGATCACACCTTATATTTACTTCCTGTTTCTATTTCCTAGTTGCAGTCATAGCTATCATTATTACCTCTTGTGTTTGATCCTTTGTAAACAGCAAGGCCGGAGGGATTGACAACCTCTCTGTACTCGTTGGGAGCAAAGTTATTTGTATCTCTGTGCAGGTCCTGTCAACCGCTAAGTTTCTGGCGCCGTTAGCAGTTGACACCTACTTGTCGACCCTCGGAGTCTCACGGGATTCGATCCTTGGTATCTTTGCCAAGGGAAACTTGCTGTTACGCTACATCTCAAACCTTCCACTTGGGGTAACCAATGAGGGGCGAGAAGCCATCACGAGGCCGCCAAGGCTGCCGCCGCAGCAGCTGGCGAGGGGTCCGGCGATCGCACTGACGGCCCTGAGGCCGCAGGAGCGTCAGGCGCTACGCCGACCGCCGATCCCTCCGCCGCTGCTGCAGCGCCAGGCTTCGAAGAGCCCCAGCCAGGCGCCTACCTGAAGGCCGGCGACGGCATCTTCATTAACCTCCCCTGGGCGTCCATGTCCAGGGCGCCGGTCGAGGGAGAAGTCTTTGATGGAGAGGTACTTGCCTCCGCTGGGTTGACGCTCGTGGACGCACCGAGCAGCAGCAGCGGCGAGCCCGAGGAGGAGCGGCTGCTGCGGAAGCTGTTGTCGCTCTACCGCGCTCGGCAAGCCAAGCTGGAGTCCCGCGAGGCGCTTGCCGCGAAGGCGGGAGCCGACATCGAGAAACGCGCGGAGGAGCTCTGGGCCATCAACCAGGTGGCTCTCCGGTCCTTGGCAGAGGAGCGGGAGCAACTTGCCGAGGAGCAGCAGGCCTTCTTTCTCGAGAAGGCTGAAGTGGAAGAACAGCAGCGGCTTGCCGCTGAGAAGCTGTCCACGCGGGAGGGTGAGCTGGCGCAGCGGAAGGTCAACCTCGACAGCCATGAGGAGGAGCTTGCCGCGCGCGAGCAATCACTGTGCGGGGCCCTCCAGGAAGCAAAGGACGCCGTCGCAGCTGCCGAGGTCGCCAAGAAGGAGCTGGAGACGAAGGTGACGCAGCTGGAGGCCGATCTCAAGGCGAGAGGTGAAGAGATCGCCGCTCTCAAGCTTGAGCGGGAGAAAGACGCCCACAACCATTCCGAGCTGCAGGTTCGCCTCGCCGAGAAGGGCAAGGAGCTTGCCGCCGCCAAGGACTCCAACGCTGATCTTGAGTTGAAGCTGACCACTTTGACCAAGACGCTGGATGGCGCCAAGGAGCGGGAGGCGGCCTTGAAGGAGGAGATCAAGGCCGAGAAGGCGTTGCTGGCGAGTGCTGCCGTCACTCAGAACATCTTTAGGGAGACTGTGGAGCACTGGACGGAGGGTCTTGTCAATGCTTCCGCAGATATCGACAGGGAGCTGGCGCAGCTGGGGGCGGAGTATCTCGGGTATTCCTCCGACGAGAACCTCCACCCCAGCGCCAAGCTCACGCTGTTCTTCAAAGGCGTGGCAACGGCCCTCCAGCGACTCCGGGAGAGGATCCCAAAGCAGCTGGCGGACGAGTCGCGCAAGCTCTGCGCGGGAGCCCTTCAAAAGGTGTTGGTGAAGGTGGCCTTCCGCAACCCTGGCCTCAACCTCACCAACGTCCTCAGGTCCCTGCCGCCGGACGCTGATCAGGAGGCGCTCAAGGCCCTTGTCGCACCCATTGTGGACAAGGTGAGCGGGATCAAGAGGGTCGAGGGCGATCGCGTAGACTAGGCTGCCCGTTTTCTTCTTTCCTTGTCGCTGCTTGTCATGCTATGAGAACAGTCAGTTAGAGCTGCGACAAGCTATCTTGTAATATAACTCTATTTTGGGTAGTGATTGCAACGTTATTTCCTTTACTTGATCCCTTGCTTTGTATGTTTTTGCCCTACGCTTTTAGGGAACTTGCCGGTGCGGGCACCTTTGCCGCGAGCGCTGAGTGCGGAATGTCAGCAGCCTGCTGGCGGTGCCGCTACCGACAAGAAACCTTGTCGCAACCAGTTGCAGCACACTTAAGTTGTTGAGCGGGCTCGAAAACAAAGTAAGGGCGCGACACTAGTTGCAGCACACTTAAGTCGTTGAGCGGACTCGAAACAAAGTAAGGGCGCAACTAGCTACGAGTTGGTTCCTCCGCGCACAGGTTTTCCATACAAAGTGCGGTCGTTCAAGGAAGATAACTTAAAAATTTAAAAATCTGATTGCTCAAACTTTGGCAACTTAGCTTTTCTGTTGTTTGCTTCCCGGCAAGGCGAAACTTTCTTGAACGGCGCTTGGTCCATACCACTATCTTCTCCTCCCCCGGCAAACTTGTGCGTGAGGGAACCTTCCTTTCCTTGAGAAAAAGAAAGAAGAGAAAATACAGATATGGAGCCTTTGGGCTCGTTATGGCTTACCGGGGGTAGGCGCTGCACAAAGTGTCAGATAATACATGCAAAAAATAGAAATCATGAAATTGACAAGATGTGCGGAGCACATGAGCTTTACTTATGCACAGGGTCTGCGCCTGGCTTTGTACAAAGGATTACATGCAACAGCGGCAAGACTTGTACAAAAGGTGGTTGCCGGAACGGGTCCTGGCAACCGCGCCTTACGGGTAAAACTTACGAAGATGCTCGATGTTCCAGGAGTTGCTCACCGGAAAGCCATCTTCGGTCTCAAGGCGGACAGCGCCAGGCCTAGTGACTCGTTTCACCCGATAAGGGCCTTCCCACTTTGGCGTCAACTTGTTGGAATTCTTGGCGGACTGAACGCGCCGAAGAACAAGGTCGCCTTCCTCGAGACTTCTGGTGTTAACTTTGCGGCTATGGTAGCGGCGCAAAGCTTGCTGGTATCGAGCAACTCGTACAGCAGCCTGAAGACGGTCCTCCTCAAGGAGCAACGCGTCATCTTGTCGCAGCTGCTCTTGCTCAAGCTCATCATAAGCGAGCACTCGAGGTGACCCGTATACGAGTTCCGTGGGGAGAACTACCTCTGCTCCATAGACTAGAGCAAAAGGTGTCTGTCCAGTGGCTCGATTTGGCGTCGTCCTGATCGACCAAAGAACCACTGGCAGCTCCTCGATCCAGTTTCTTCCGCACTTGTGCAGCCTGTCGAAAGTTCTGGTCTTGAGGCCACGCAGCACTTCAGCATTTGCCCTCTCCGCTTGACCGTTGCTTCTCGGGTGAGCAACAGAAGCGAAGCAGACCTTGGCGCCAAAATCTTGGATGTACTGCATGAAGGTGCGGCTCGTGAATTGTGTACCGTTGTCGGTGATGATCCTGTTAGGGATCCCGAAACGGCAAACAATCGACCTGAAGAACTTGACTGCTGACCGTGCTGTCACCTTTCTCACTGGTTCCACTTCCGGCCACTTTGTGAACTTGTCGATTGCCACGTACAAGTACTCAAAGCCCCCGGCTGCGCGGGGAAAGGGGCCGAGGATGTCGAGCCCCCAGACCGAAAATGGCCAGGATAAAGGGATCGTCTGGAGAGCTTGAGCTGGCTGGTGTATCTGCTTGGAATGGAACTGGCACGCTTCACACTTGGTTACTTGTGCAGTTGCATCCTGGAGGGCTTCCGGCCAAAAGAAACCTTGCCGGAATGCTTTTCCGACAAGTGCTCTTGCGCCAATGTGGTGACCACATATGCCTCCATGTATCTCTACCAACAGCTTTTGTCCGTCTTCCCGGGGAATACACTTCAATTTCACACCGTTGAGTCTTCTTCTGTACAGTGTGTTGCCAACAAACTGGTACATACTTGACTGCCGGGCTACTTTTTCCGCTTCTTCTTGCTCTTCGGGAAGTTCTCCTGTCTGAAGGAAACGGACAATCTGCTGTGCCCATGCCGGAGCTTGTGGCTCGACAACAAGGACTAAAGGCACATCTGCTGCTGCGGGAACATCCGCTTCTACGGCAAGAACCTGCGGCTCAGCCGGAGCTTGATGTTCCCCGGCAAGCTTGCCGGAGCAAAACTTGTCGGGAGCATTTGCTTCAACGGAACAAACCCTAGGGCTTGCCGGAGCAGACTGCTCCTCAGCATTCTTGGTGTTGATCTTGGGGACCTTCTTGGCGGCGGCTTCGGGAAGCTCTGCCGGAAAATAGTCACCAGAAATCAACTTCCTCTTCTTGCTTTGTCCAGTTGATGGTGTTACAGATGGTTGAGTCAGCTTGAGCACAAAGATCCCTGGTTCCACAGGTAACTTAAGTTCAACGCACTTCGACAGGCCATCAACAATGTCGTTCTGAGCTCTTGGGACGTGCTCCATCTGTAGGCCGTCAAAGTGCTCTTCTAGCTTCCTCACTTCATCAACGTATGCTTCCATCAACGGACTTTGATAATTCTTGTTCACTTGGCGGATGACAAGCTGCGAGTCACCCCTGACAATAAGCTTCTTAATCCCAAGGTCTGCCGCGATCCTGAGACCGCCAAGCAAACCTTCATACTCTGCAGTATTGTTTGTTGCTTGCTCCTTGGGAAAGTGCATCTGGACTATGTACTTGAGGTGCTCTCCGGTGGGTGCGACAAGTAGCACGCCAGCACCGGCGCCTTGCAGCGAGAAGGCACCATCAAAGTACATCAGCCACTCTTTGCTTGCTTCCCTGACGGGGATGCTCGTCTCTGGAATCTCTTCATCTGGTGTTGGCATCCACTCTGCTATGAATTCTGCCAATGCACTGCTTTGGATAGTTGAAGTGCTCTCAAACTTTAGGCCAAAGCTTGACAGTTCCAGTGCCCACTCAACAATCCTGCCTGTTGCTTCTGGATTGTGCAGTATCCTCTTCAGCGAAAAGCGAGTGACAACTGTGATCTCATGTGCTTGGAAGTAATGGCGCAGCTTTCTCGAGGCCATAAGAAGGCCGAAAAGCAATTTCTGCACGCTAGAGTACCTTGATCTAGCCCCCTGCAAAAGGGAACTGACAAAGTAGACTGGGCGCTGCACCAATCTCTTCTGTATCTCCTGCGCAGATCCATCTTTGTCGGGACCAGAGCTTGTCGGGGAAGCCCCCTGCTTGTCGCTGGATGCGCTTGCCGCGGTTGCTGGCTCATCGTTTGCCTCCCTCTCCGCTAGTAACGCAGCACTACCCACTTGATTGGTTGCCGCTAGATACAGCAACAACTTCTCTTGTGGCTTAGGTGCGACAAGTACTGGAGTGGAGGACAGGTATCTCTTCAAGTCTTGCAGCGCAGCCTCCGCTTCTGGAGTCCATTTCATTGGACCTGCCTTTTTCAAAATTTTGAAAAACGGCAGGGCGCGCTCAGCAGACTTAGAGATAAACCTGCTGAGAGCAGCCACGCAACCGGCAAGTCTTCGTACATCCTTGACGCGCTTTGGTGCTTCAATCTGCTCAATGGCCTTGATCTTGTCGGGATTGGCTTCAATTCCCCTCTGAGACACGAAGAACCCGATAAGCTTGCCGGAAGGGACTCCAAACACACACTTCTCGAGGTTGAGCTTGAGCTTGATCTTGCGTAGATTTGCAAAGGTCTCGTCTAAATCATGAATCAGGGTTGCCTTGTCTTCGCTTTTGACCACTATGTCATCCATGTAGGCTTCTACGTTTCTGTGTATTTGTGGCTCAAAAGCTGTATGGACTACCCTTGCAAATGTTGAACCAGCATTCTTCAAACCGAAAGGCATCCGTATGAAACAGTACATGCCACATGGAGTGATGAATGCGGTCTTCTCCTCATCCTCTTCAGCCATGAAGATCTGATGGTACCCTGAGTATGCGTCAAGAAATGAAAGCAAGTCACATCCGGCCGTGGAGTCAACAATCTGGTCTATGCGCGGCAAGGGAAATGGATCTTTGGGACAAGCTTTATTGACATCGGTAAAGTCTATACAAAGCCTCCATTTCCCATTTGCCTTGCGCACGACCACAGGATTGGTGTAATGCCCAGGATGAGACTATACCTCCTACGTGTCGAGGCACGACTTAAAGGTATAAGCCCATTCTGGAATGATCTCAAGTTTGGTATCTTTGCACGACTCATGTAAAAGAGGGATTAAATTGCAAAAGGAGATAGTTGGCTTACACTCGCCACTTCACACAATACATTACATAAGCAAGACATCATTCAAAACATCACAACCCGACTACGGGCGAAGATCCAAAAGAAAGATACCAAAACAACATAAAGCCACAGACCCGAATCGCCCCTGGTAGAAACCACTATTGATCGTCGAAACATCACAAGCATACGGCCACTCTCTTCATCGATCTCCCAGCGAATTACTTGAACCAGCTCATGCATCATTCTCGGCTGAACCTGCATCTGGTGTTGTAGTATCTGTGAGCCACGAGGACTCAGCAATCCCATAACCATGGGTATCAATACTAGCAAAGCTTTATGGGTAGGAAGAGGTAAAGTGGTGAGGTTGCAGCAGCGGCTAAGCAAAAGTATGGTGGCTAACTTACGAGTACAAGAATAAGATGAGCATCTACGTAGACGGTCGCAAACTATTAGTGATCGCTAAAGATCCTGAACTACCTACGAGTCAAACATAACCCCACCGTGTTCTCTTCTTAAAGTGAAAAGAGACAGTCACGGTTACTCACACAGTTGTGTGTTTTACTTCGGATCCTCTGTCAAGTTTTCTACAACCGGACATTAACAAATTCCAATCTGCCACATAACCGCGGACACGGCTTTCGAGAGATCATAACCCTGCAGGGGTGTCCCAACTTAGCCCATCACAAGCTCTCACGATTAGCTGAAGTGATAAATATAATATCATCACCCCTTATCTTAGGGAAAATCCGATCAGGCTCGGCATCCCGGTGCACAAGACATTTCGACAATGGTAAAACTAGTCCAGCAAGACCTCCTGGTTTGTCGACACCCTGATAGTAGCCGCTCGTATCTCGTCTCAGGCCACGACCGGATGGGTGATCCTACATGAGCCAATCCTCGAGTTTCCCCGTGGTGGCCCCGCATAACCCCCGTTTGGGACCAACACCATCAGCACTGGCCCCCCTGTTATGTAGTATTAAGAACCCGGGGACATGACCCCCTATGCAATTAATTAATTAATTAATTAAGTTGTTATAATGAGCAAATTAAAACCAATGTTGGGCCTTGCTGGAGGAGTTTTATTCAACGTCGAACTGTCAAGGGGTCCCCATCCACCCATCGTGTAAGGAACGCAAAATCAAGGAACATAATGCCGGTTTATCGGCGCCTAAGGTGGCATGAGTGGAACAAAACACCGAGCAAAAGGCCAAGCCTTCCACCCATGCCCAGTATATAGGTGTGTTAATAATAATTATAGATATTGTGATATATCCAACAAGTTCCCTCCTGGAACGATCTTCATCTTCACCTGCAACTAACAACGCTATAAGAGGGGCTGAGCAAGCGGGTAACATAGCCAAACAGTGGTTTTGCTAGGAAGGTGTCAAAAGGTTAGAGGTTTCATGGCAACAAGGAGAGGCTGACATAAAAGATGGGTAGCGCGACATGTAACGATAGCATCGAGACAACTAAGCATGGCAATGGTAGTAAAGGTATCCAAGGGTATGATCATCTTGCCTGGGATTCCGCAAGGGAGAAGAACGGATCCATGAAGTAGACGAAGGAGAAGCCTCACAACTCCGGAACGAACCCGAAGCTAACGAGGGAAGCAAAACGGAAAGAAGCAAACAACATAGTAAACACACATATCATAACCATGGCATGATGCACAAACAAGTATGATGTATGTCCGGTTTAAATATGCATGTCATGGCAAAGTGCACAAACAAGTACTACAAGTTAAGTGGAGCTCAATATGCAACGAGTTGCATATTGACGAAACACCACATTTTAATTATTTAATTGACTCTCGTTTATTTACAAGACAAGATTAAATGTTTGTTAACATGGCAAGAGGTGAAGCAAGAGCAAACTACCTATTTAGGCATTTTAAATGAGGCCGGAAATAAAAACAACAATTCTGGAAAAATCCCCATGAGCATGTTTAGCAATTCTTAAAGAAAACAACATTTTACACGTTTTAATGTTGTTAACATGATGCGGATGACATGATCAAGTTTATGCAATTTTTATTAAAAGTTGACATGAAGAGATATGAAGTCTTGTCACCGTGGTGGAAGGAAAGGGTGCCACGACAACGATCCGAAAATGATGCAACGGCAACATCTCGGTTCTGGTAACTCGTTGAGAGTCCGGTGCAAAAGAAAGGTGGCGTGAGCGAGTCGAACAAGATGAAAAGGTGGGGTGATCCCGTCACCGGGTTCCCACGGGTCAGCGACGAGGCAACCGAGGGTTCCTTACAAAGAAGGTTGAATTGGGTTGATGGAAAAATTAACAACGAAAAGAATAAGCTCAATGTGGGCTTATGTCAAACATCTCAAAACTATGAGGTGACATGCTGCCACTAACGGAAACAATTGATTGGATTGAGATCAATGACAAGATGAAAACTTGTTTATAAGCACCATAATAGCAACAATCCTTAGGGGAAGCTTTTAGGTGAAATACAACCCAAGATAACTCCAAGAGATAAAAAATGGGGGTTGAAAGGATCTCCTAAGAGAAATAAATGATGGTTTTAAATATCTCATTCTTGATAACTCGTGAATCATAAAACATGAAGGAATTGTCAAGAATGACATAACACCATCTCAAAGATAAGGTAGAAAGGATTGCAATTGGAAAGCATGATGAAGAATGCTTGAGCTCCAACAAGAATCTTGATGAAGACTACGAGGATGAATTAAAACTTGATGAACCACCATGAGAACTGCGGTAATGAAAGCATGAGAAGTGAAAGATCAAAAGAATAAGATTCAAGGCCTGCGATGAATTAGATGGAGGTTTGAAATGATATAATTGAAATAACTTGGAGCTCCGAAACAAGATGAACAACTTAGAACCAAGGATATGATATGATGAACAAGCTCCAGACAAAAGAATTAAATCACCTTGAAGGAATAAGAATAAGAATTATGTCATGCATCTCCTTCACCAATTTAAATTGATGACAACCCAAGGATTTGGCATACTACTTATTCTCGTTGAAAAGGATTAAGAGAGATCTTGCAGAAGCTTGGGTAAATATTCAACGAACCACCGGTAGGATTATGAAAAGAACGAGTGAATTTATACGAAAACAAGGAAGAGTAAACTTGAAAGAACCACCGTAAGAATATGGAGACGAACGAAGAGGCATCAATGAAGAATAGTTGGAGGGCGAAGTTGCAAACAGAGAACGAAGAAATATTCTGAAATTATGGCCTTCGGAGGATCACAATAACAAGAATTCATGAAATGCTTTGGATGGTATAAAAGAATTCCTCACAATCGGAACAATAATGAGGATGGCATGAAGCTAGAGCCACGAATCTTCAAGAAGACGGGCCAAGATTTAAGAGAAACACTTCTCCGGTCTCCAAATGTTGAGAATGAAGACGAGAAATGCCATAAGAATTTCGAGATACTCCGGACGAATGACAAGAGGAAGGTGGAGCAAAAGATGGAAATAATTGAAAACAAGCTTGGAGAAGGCATGTGACTGATGGAGATCATTCTTACGTCACACTTTGAAAAGAATTTGAGTATAACTCCAGAAAAATTGGAAGAGTCAGGTAAGATCCTGGAAAAAGACCTGTGGGTTAGGGCCCACTAAAGAATCACCGTTGAAAAGATTGCTTAAGAGATATTGCACCGATTGAATTAAATGGCTTGAGTAAGATAACAATCCTCAAAATAGCTGAATGGATTAAGAATGGAATTATGAATCTTCAGCACTCCGGATATGAATAGCAAGAGGAGAATGATTAATTGGTGCACCAGAATAAGAAAGCATTGTGAAAAGAGGAAAAAAGATAAGATCAACACCGAATTCTTGAATTACATCCACCGGCAGGATTTGAGAACAAAGGAATGATGAACTTGGAGTTCTTGAGCATCTTCCTGAGAATCACCGGATACAAACATAGAAGGAAAAGAATGAAGAAATATCACATGAATAAAATGGATATTTGATTAAGAATTCTGGCTCCAAGAAGAAGAAGGGTGGGAGGGTGGGGAAACACATACAACTTGGGATGAATGAAACAGACAAATCGTCAGATTTCTCAACGGCGTCCGTATGGAATAACTTGAAGAGAAGGCACACCGGTTGAAAAAGGATTAACATGACAATCTTGATGGTCAAGAGGAATTAGCACTCCCATAGAAATATGAGAACACCGATTAGGAAGGTATGGAATCAACATTTGACATCGAAGCAACTCGAATACCAGAATCAAAACAAGAACAAAGGATAGATATGTTGCAACATGATCTTCACAATATCATCCGAACAGAGAATTGAACGAATGAATTCCGCAGGTACATCAACTTGTCGAGAAGCCACTTGGGAGAACAAAAGATAAATAAAACAACCAGGAGTAGATAGAACAAATACAAGATAGAAGCCACGTTCCACATATTCGTGCTGAAAGCTCATGGAACGTGTTACAAAAGGGTTTTGCAATCCCCGGATCAGCATAGCCAAGGACCCTTTAAGATGCAACTCCCGATCGGAACAAGCCCATAAAACCACTTCACTCAATGTAGAACCCCGAACTCCATATCATGCATTCGTTGGAAGAATGCCTACGAACTACTAGATGAACCCACCTATTAATTTCCGAAAGTTTCCAGTTATGCAATCAGGTGTTGGGGATACAGGGGAAGCACCGCGCACTCAACTCTAATCCTACATCCAGCTGTATCCATCCTTCAACACATAACGAGTTATTTCCGGAAATAGTTTACCTCGGACCTTCGAAACGCATCCACTATACAAGCTATGGCAATACTCCCGAACTACCTCCCCAGTACTGGGTGATGTTGGAGTTATCTTGCCACTAACCGCATAGGAGAGTTTTCGATGTCGGCCATCTTAAGTATTCTAGAACTGCTGCGATATATTTGTGACGATAATACCCCGAAGCTCAACTCCCCGGGACACTGCCACAACCCCTAATGTCAGGAGGCATCGAGAACAATATTCTCGTCACAAAGACATCGAAACAATCCAAACAATACTCGCGAGATTCCCTATCTGGAGGAGTTAATTAATCCAACACCATCAGCACTGGCCCCCCTGTTATGTAGAATTAAGAACCCGGGGACATGACCCCCTATGCAATTAATTAATTAATTAATTAAGTTGTTATAATGAGCAAATTAAAACCAATGTTGGGCCTTGCTGGAGGAGTTTTATTCAACGTCGAACTGTCAAGGGGTCCCCATCCACCCATCGTGTAAGGAACGCAAAATCAAGGAACATAATGCCGGTTTATCGGCGCCTAAGGTGGCATGAGTGGAACAAAACACCGAGCAAAAGGCCAAGCCTTCCACCCATGCCCAGTATATAGGTGTGTTAATAATAATTATAGATATTGTGATATATCCAACAACAAGTTCCCTCCTGGAACGATCTTCATCTTCACCTGCAACTAACAACGCTATAAGAGGGGCTGAGCAAGCGGGTAACATAGCCAAACAGTGGTTTTGCTAGGAAGGTGTCAAAAGGTTAGAGGTTTCATGGCAACAAGGAGAGGCTGACATAAAAGATGGGTAGCGCGACATGTAACGATAGCATCGAGACAACTAAGCATGGCAATGGTAGTAAAGGTATCCAAGGGTATGATCATCTTGCCTGGGATTCCGCAAGGGAGAAGAACGGATCCATGAAGTAGACGAAGGAGAAGCCTCACAACTCCGGAACGAACCCGAAGCTAACGAGGGAAGCAAAACGGAAAGAAGCAAACAACATAGTAAACACACATATCATAACCATGGCATGATGCACAAACAAGTATGATGTATGTCCGGTTTAAATATGCATGTCATGGCAAAGTGCACAAACAAGTACTACAAGTTAAGTGGAGCTCAATATGCAACGAGTTGCATATTGACGAAACACCACATTTTAATTATTTAATTGACTCTCGTTTATTTACAAGACAAGATTAAATGTTTGTTAACATGGCAAGAGGTGAAGCAAGAGCAAACTACCTATTTAGGCATTTTAAATGAGGCCGGAAATAACAACAACAATTCCGAAAAAATCCCCATGAGCATGTTTAGCAATTCTTAAAGCAAACAACATTTTACACGTTTTAATGTTGTTAACATGATGCGGATGACATGATCAAGTTTATGCAATTTTTATTAAAAGTTGACATGAAGAGATATGAAGTCTTGTCACCGTGGTGGAAGGAAAGGGTGCCACGACAACGATCCGAAAATGATGCAACGGCAACATCTCGGTTCCGGTAACTCGTTAAGAGTCCGGTGCAAAAGAAAGGTGGCGTGAGCGAGTCGAACAAGATGAAAAGGTGGGGTGATCCCGTCACTGGGTTCCCATGGGTCGGCGACGAGGCAACCGAGGAGCATGACAAAAGACGAAACGGGCACAGTGCACACAAGGGAAACATCTCATACAACACGAGCATTCCACGGGTCATCGTCTCGGGGTTATACCTTCGAAGCGTTCATTCTCGGAGCGGTTCGAGGTCGTAGAGGAAGTAGTTGTTCACGAGGTCGTCAACGAGTAGTCGTTCACATTCCGTTTCGGAGAGGTACTTGATGAAGCCATCGTCTCCGGGGTGACGGTAGTGGAACTTGGAGGGGTAACGGTAGTCGTTCACAATCGTCTTGTCATTTGGTGCCATCTTGGTCTTGGCGGCGGTAGTGGTACACGGCGGCGGTAGTCGTTCACGGAGCTCGTTTTTCGTAGATGTTCGGGTCGTCGTGGTACTTGTCAGGGTCGTGGTCTTGTCGATCTTGCCGGTCTTGATGATCCGAAACGAAGCAACACAAGAGAGCAAACAAAAGGGGCAGCACGGGGCGACGAGGCCATGGCAGCGGCATGGCGATGAGGCTGCTCGGGGCGACACCGGCGCTGACTGACCCGCAGCAGCTGCTGCCGGAGGTCGTGGCGGCTCGAGGCCAGAGGCTAGGCACACAGGAGCGACTCTGGCAGAGGAGGCACACATCGAGGAGGCTGAGGCGCGGCGGCGCTGTCGTGGTGGCCGGCGGCGGCTTGGGCTTGCCGGCGCAGAGGAAGAGGCGACCGGAGGGGCTCCAAGGTGAGGCGACGGCCTGGGCGCGCTGGAGACGAGGCGCTGGACGGCGGATCCCGGCCGGGCTGGAGATGGAGGGGCGCACGAGGGAGACGAGGCCCCCCGACCGCGGGCACTGCGGCCTGGCTGGCCTCGGGCCCAGGAGGGGGGACCTAGAGGCGAGCCCTTGGCGGCGACGGCGGCGGAGGGGCGCGGCGCGTGCTAGGCTTCTCGCCCCTCGTTGGTTACCCCAAGTGGAAGGTGTGAGATGTAGTGTTGCGGAAGTTTTTCCCTTGGCAAAGATACCAAGGATCGAATCCCCAGAGACTCCTAGGTTCAACAAGAAGGTGTCAACTGCTACGGCGCCAGATATTAGCAATCAACGTGGACCTGCACACAGATACAAATAACTTTGCTCCCAACGAGTACAGAGAGGTTGTCAATCCCTCCGGCCTTGTAGTTCACAAAGGATTAAACGCAAGTGATAGTAGTGATAGATATAATTGCAATAGTAAATAAAAGTGAAAAGTAAATAGCGGATGTAATCAATGATGGTAATATGGACCGGAGTATCATGATGTTCACTAGTGATGTCTCTCTCCCAAAAGACGATAAAACAGCTATGTGAGGTAAACGAATTACAGCTGGGCAATTGACAGGACCATGTGCGCAAACCAATGCTGACTACATTGCAAGAAAGGTTGAGGTTCAAAGCATGGGCGGTACGCCAAAGTAAGTAGACCGAAATCCATCAATATCTACTACTAATCATCCACCTTGAGATATCTATCCAGAACATCTCGCTGGTATTAAGTTGCGAGTCCCACCCATAGTGTAAACTCAATGCAACAGACAACTGCATTAAAAGAACTTTGCGTAAAGTAAACAATCCTTGCACCCGCGGGCACAAGCACCGTTGTTTCCCCCCTTGTGGCAACAGCACATCCCCTAGACTCATGTTTCTGTCACTCAAACTAGTCATCGAGGGGCATGAACCCACAATCAAGCATAACGTTCCCTCTTGGAGTCACTACCTA
>LR738713.1:809315872-809342716 GCA_902687465.1 Secale cereale
GACTACTCACAACTCATCCGGGAGGCGTCCATGGTGGTGGAGAGGCTCCCGATGGTGATCCTCCCCTCCGGCAGGGTGCCGGGAAGAGTTCTCCTGGTGCTCCCGATCTTGGAAGCGGCGGCGGCGGCGGAACAGAGATGGGATCGCGAAAAGAGTTCCTCCCTCGAGGGTTTCGGGAGACGCTTTAAATATATGCCAAAGGGGGGCATCGGAGGAGCCTCGGGGGGCCCAGGCGCCTCCCCGGCGCGGCCCAGGGGGGGGGGGCACGCCGCCAGGGCGCCTGGGGCCCTGGTGGCCCCCCCGGCTGTCCTTCGGGCGCATGATAGTTTCTGGAACGCTGATTTTTTATATAATTTTTCTGGATTTTTCCTGGCAGTTCTCGTAACGTGAAAACCTGAAATACAAAAACAGCCGAAAACAGAAACTGGCACTGGGGTGCACTGAGTCAATAGGTTAGTCCAAATATGATCAAAAGTGTATGGAAGTGTATAAATATCATAGCAATATCACCCAAAAGAGGCATGGAGCAAGCAGAAATTATAGATACGTTTTGGACGTATCAACATCCCCAAGCTTAATTCCTACTCGTCCTCGAGTAGGTAAATGATAACAAGAATAATTTCTGTGGTGACATGCTATTAACCATATAGGACTTTTTCATAGTCATATGACAAAAGCTTACTGAGACAATGAATTTATAGTAATTAAGTTGCCTCATGAGAAAATCACAAAGGACTGAAAGTTTTACAATATGATACTGAAACATCAAATAGATTTGCAATGAACATGATGTGCAAATATGATGAAGTGATATCTAGCTTGCCCCCTTTAGTGAAGCAAAACATAAATGCAGGGGCACCTTCAAGGTTTAAGTGATGACTAGATACAATGATGTCAAAATAAACGATATCACAATCATGCAAAAGACAATGCTACTTTGGGACAATGCACATTACACTCAGAATGACAATCATGCTCTCAGTAGTTGGTGCTTTTAAAAGAAGGTGGAGACTCAACATAAAAGTAAAAGAATGGCCCTTCGCAGAGGGAAGCAGGGATTACTCATGTGCTAGAGCTTTTTATTTTGAAAACATAGAAACAATTTTGTCAACGGTAGTAGTACTTCATATGTGTTATGCATAAGACATCCTATAAGTTGCAAGCCTCATGCATCGAATACCAATAGTGCTTGCACCTTGTCCTAATGAGCTCGGATTTCCATGGATTGTCATTGCATTACATATGTTTCAACCAAGTGTCACAAAGGGGTACCTCTATGTCACCTGTACAAAGGTCCAAGGAGATAGATCGCATTTGATTTCTCGTTTTTGATAGATCTCAACTTGAGGACATCCATACCGGGACAACATAGAAAATAGATAATGGACTCCTCTTTAATGCTTAAGCATATTCTCATAAGAGATTGAGGATTAATGTCCAAGCTAAAACTTCCACCATGATACATGGCTTTGGTTGGCGGCCCAATGTTCTTCTCTAACAATATGCATACTCAAACCATTCAACCCATGGCAAATCACCCTTACTTTAGACAAGACGAACATGCATAGCAACTCACATGATATTCAACAAAAGTGTAACAGTTGATGGCGTCCCCAGAAACATGGTTACCGCTCAGCAAGCAACTTATAAGAAATAAGATACATAAGCAACAAATTTTTTACCACAATAGTTTTTAAGCTACTTTCCCATGAGCTATGTATTGCAAAAACTGAAGGTTTTAAAGGTAGCACATGTAAATTTACTTGGAGTGGCGGTGAAATACCACATATAGGTAGGTATGGTGGACTCATATGGCATAACTGGTTTAAAAGGATGTGGATGCACAAGCAGTCAGTCCGCTTAGTACAGGTGGAGGTTAGCAAAAGACTGAGAGCGACCAACTAAGAGAGCAATGACGGTCATAATCATGCAGAGCGACAAAGCAACATTGAATCAGGCATGGTAGTTATATCGCTACTCAGAAAAAAAAGATCATCAAGGCTTGACAGACTTTCTTTACAGTCTTAAATATGCGTGAGCATACGCCAAGTCAATCAAAATAAATTCTCGAAGGAAGATATTACTAAACCATACCACATCATAGGCAAACAAATCATGTTGGTACTCCAATAACACATTGGGAACCCTCCAGCTATTTGAGACTAACCATAAGAAAACCTGAACTACTAAGCGCCATTATGCACGTAGCATCTTTATCATAGACATATCAACCAATGCAACGGAAGCAAACTCTCTTAATAAGGTGAGCATGGTAATTAAAGAGAGTTCAAGCAACCAACTAAACAAAAGCTCTTGAAAAGATAAGCATGAAAGCTAAGAGCTGAACATGATAGTAGCTATTAAAAGACAAAGAACACACACAGCAAGGATAGACATGAAAATTCTATGTTATGTTCTAGGTATAAGTGGAGCGTGTTTCTCTCCCACATAAAGAAAGCTGAGTTCCGACTCGTTATGAAAAACTAAAGAAAACTAAAAGCAAGACGCTCCAAGCATAGCACATAACACATGAAGTGATTAAAATATAGTGGAACGAAAGACGAACTGATAATGTTGATGGAGAAGGGGATGCACGGGGGCATCCCCAAGCTTAGACGCTTGAGTCTCCTTGAATATTTCTTGGGGGTGCATGGGGGCATCCCCAAGCTTGAGCGCTTGACACTCCTGAATCTTTTTATCATCTTCCCTCACACACTTGAAAACTCCCTTCATACATAACTCATCATAATCTGATTAGCGAGGTTAGTACCCATAATAAAATAATTGTACCTTGCTGGTAATAAAGATATTCTTGAAGGTCTACTGTTTCTCAAGATTGCCAAAAGGTTTTTGCAAAGAAAAAGCAAGCTCTTGGTTTGCAAAATGAAGGAAAAGCAAAACGGGACAGAATCTGTGAAAAACAGAACAGCAGGTAGTAATTGATTTGTTCGGGGCACTTCTGCAACTCGAACCAAAAAACTCAGAACAGACGCACGAAAGACAATTATATAGAGCACGCTGTCGAAAAAATTCAGACCAAAAAGATGAACTGATGATTTTATACGAATTTTTCAATCCAAGGACAGAATCTGTTTCCTGGACAGCACCTCACAACTTTTGAACTTTCTAGCAATCAGAGGCTACACTTGGCACAAAATTGAAAAGCAAAGATACAATGATGATGCTACAGTAGTAACAACATCAAGAAACAACAAAAGCAAAATAAATTTATTCATGTGGGCTGCCTCCCAAAAGCGCTTTCTTTTATGCCTTTAAGCTAGGCATAATGCATATAGATCAAGTTTTATCAAGAGTAAAAGAATAGCTAGCCCGTACACCGGACTCAAAAGGTAACTTGATCTTCTTTCGAGGGAAGTGTTCCATCCCTTTCTTGAGAGGAAACTGAAATTTTATATTCCCCTCTTTCATGTCAATGATAGCACCAACGGTGCGTAAAAAGGGACGTCCCAAAAAAATTGGACAAGAATGCTCACATTCAATATCCATAATAGTAAAATCAACGGGAACATAATTATCATTGACAACGATAAGAACATCGTCGATCCTCCCCAAAGGTTTCTTTATGGAAGAATCAACGAGACGAACACCAAAAGAACAAGAATCATAAGGTTTCAATTTAAGCATATCATATATTCTTTTGGGCATAACAGAGGTACTAGCTCCAACATCACATAATGCATAGCAAGAGAAGTCATTCAACTTAATTTTTATCATAGGATCCCAACCATCTTCTAGCTTTCTAGGTATGGAGGCTTCTACTCTAAGTTTCTCCTCCCTAGCTTTGATGAGAGCATTAGTGATATGCTCTGTGAAGGCAAGGTTAAGCGTGCTAGTGCGGGGATCTCTAGACATCTTGTGAAGGAAATCAATAACTTCGGTAAGAGTGCAATTATTAAAATCAAGGTCACTAGCATCAAGTAAAGTGGTAGTGGTGTCCTTTAGGTTCACATGTTTGGTAGTTTCTATAGTCATAGCATCACCATTAATAGGTCCAATGGGACCAGGAGTACATTGGGTGCTAAGAGTTTGGATATCCTCAACAACTTGGATAGTAGCAACAGTGTGGTGGGTAGGAAGGCTCTTAATTCTATCCTCTTCCTCCCTTTCTCTAGCCCATCTTTCTTTAAGTTTAGCCATCATCCTAATATTTTCATTAATTTGCACTTGAGTAGCATTAATAGGAGTGACCTTCCTCTCCTCAAGAGGAGAAGTTTTAATTTTAAGCAATTCTATCTCATTGGCTAAATGGTCTACCTTCAAAGAGAGATCATCTAGTTTATGTAGTTTTTCTTCTACACTCTTATTAAAGGCTTTTTGGGTAGTGATGAAATCTTTAAGCATAATCTCTAGTTCAGTATTGGAGTTCTTGGTGCTAGGATAAGCATTGTTGTTCCCATAAGAATTAGAGGGGAACGGTCTAGGATTGCTACCAAAATTACTCCTATAAGCATTGTTGTTAAAATTGTTTCTATAGATAAAGTTCACATCTACTTGTTCTTGAGCAATCAAAGAATTTAAAGGAACATCACGATGATCAACAGAGGATTGCTTCGAAAGTAGAGACATGATCAAGTCAACTTTTTCATTAAGGGAGGAAATTTCCTCGACAGAGTTTACCTTCCTACCTGTTGGAGCGCGTTCGGTGTGCCATTGGGAATAGTTGGTCATCATCTCATCGAGAAGCTTCGTGGCAGCACCAAGTGTAGTTGACATAAAGGTTCCTCCCGCGGCCGAATCTAACAAGTTCCGCGAGGTAAAGTTCAAGCCTGGATAAAAAGTTTGGATAGCCATCCAAGTAGTCAAACCATGTGTAGGGCAGTTCTTGATAAGAGATTTCATACGTTCCCAAGCTTGGGCAACGTGTTCATTATCCAATTGTTTAAAATTCATTATGTTACTTCTCAGTTGGATAATTTTAGCAGGTGGATAGTATTTTCCAATAAAAGCATCTTTGCACTTGTCCCATGAATCTATGCTATTTCTAGGCAAAGACTGAAACCAAATTTTAGCTCCTCCTCTCAAGGAGAAAGGAAAAAGCTTAAGCTTAACAATATTACCATCTATTTCTTGGTACTTTTGCATATCACAAAGTTCAACAAAGTTGTTCAAGTGTAAAGCAGCATCATCTCCAGCACCGGAGAATTGATCTGTCATAAATAGATTTAGTAAAGCAGGTTTAATTTCATATGAAGGTGCTGAAGTGGCAGGTGTAGTGATAGGTGTGCTGATAAAGTCATCGTTGTTGTGACTAGTGAAGTCACACAACTTGGTGTTCTCGGTGGAACCCATAGTAGCAAGCAAGCAAGATAACTATTTTTGTGATTTTCGATAAAAGATACTAAAACAGAAACTGAAAGGTAAACTAACAAGACTAAAAGCAAAGGTAAAAGATAGCGTGCAACTCCCCTATCTTGAAGAGTGGAGTCCCCGGCAACGGCGCCAGAAAAACTCTTGCTAGGCTTCTCGCCCGTCGTTGGTTACCCCAAGTGGAAGGTGTGAGATGTAGTGTTGCGGAAGTTTTTCCCTTGGCAAAGATACCAAGGATCGAATCCCCAGAGACTCCTAGGTTCAACAAGAAGGTGTCAACTGCTACGGCGCCAGATATTAGCAATCAACGTGGACCTGCACATAGATACAAATAACTTTGCTCCCAACGAGTACAGAGAGGTTGTCAATCCCTCCGGCCTTGTAGTTCACAAAGGATTAAACGCAAGTGATAGTAGTGATAGATATAATTGCAATAGTAAATAAAAGCGAAAGTAAATAGCGGATGTGATCAATGATGGTAATATGGACCGGAGTCTCATGATGTTCACTAGTGATGTCTCTCTTCCAAAAGACGATAAAACAACTATGTGAGGTAAACGAATTACAGCTGGGCAATTGACAGGACCATGTGCGCAAACCAATGCTGACTACATTGCAAGAAAGGTTGAGGTTCAAAGCATGGGCGGTACGCCAAAGTAAGTAGACCGAAATCCATCAATATCTACTACTAATCATCCACCTTGAGATATCTATCCAGAACATCTCGCTGGTATTAAGTTGCGAGTCCCACCCATAGTGTAAACTCAATGCAACAGACAACTGCATTAAAAGAACTTTGCGTAAAGTAAACAATCCTTGCACCCGCGGGCACAAGCACCGTTGTTTTCCCCCTTGTGGCAATAGCACATCCCCTAGACTCATGTTTCTGTCACTCAAACTAGTCATCGAGGGGCATGAACCCACAATCAAGCATAATGTTCCATCTTGGAGTCACTACCTATTACTTGGCCAAAGCAATAAATAACAACGGAGAAGATGCAAGAATTACTTACGAACATAAATATAAAAGAGGTAGATCAAATATATTACTCAAGCACAATCTGAACATAATCTCATAATCCATCGGATCCCAGCAAACTCATCATAGCAACAGCATAAGGATTACATATGTGCCTCGATCATGTAGGGCAGCTCACAAGGACTAATTAGTGAAGCACAAGAACGGGAGGAGAACATCACATAGCTAATGGTCATGGACTCATGGTCCAAGGGAGACTACTCACAACTCATCCGGGAGGCGTCCATGGTGGTGGAGAGGCTCCCGGTGGTGATCCTCCCCTTCGGCAGGGTGCCGGGAAGAGTTCTCCTGGTGCTCCCGATCTTGGAAGCGGCGGCGGCGGCGGAGGAACAGAGATGGGATCGCAAAAAGAGTTCCTCCCTCGAGGGTTTCGGGAGACGCTTTAAATATATACCAAAGGGGGGCATCGGAGGAGCCTCGGGGGGGCCCAGGCGCCCCCCCCCGGCGCGGCCCAGGGGGGGGGGGGGGCGCCGCCAGGTGATGTCTACACACGCTTCTACTCTTGTAGACTATGTTGGGCCTCCAAGCGTAGAGGTTTGTAGGACAGCAGCAATTTCCCTCATGTGGATGACCTAAGGTTTATCGAACTCAGGGAAGTAGAGGTTGAAGATGGTCTCTCTCAAGCAACCCTGCAACTAAAATACAAGAAGTCTCTTGTGTCCCCAACACACCTAATACACTTGTTAGATGTATAGGTGCACTAGTTCGGCGAAGAGATGTTAAATGGCAAGTGATATGGATGGCAAAACAAAGTAATATAAATTTGTAATAAAAAGTGCAGCAAGCAAACAAGTGGTAAACGTGAGCACAAATGGTATTGCAATGGTGGAAACAAGGCCTAGGGTTCATACTTTCATTAGTGGCAACTCCCAACAACATTAACATAATCGAATCACATGATATTTCCCATAAAACATGCAAAGGGGACACACTCGGAGGTCATTCCTTCGTGGTCAAGAGAGGACGAGAATTATGTAGGGCTACAAAAGCACACCTCAAAGTTCGTAGTTCTCAATCTAAGGATTTCCCAATGTCACCGCGGCCATCCAAAGAGAGTCCCACAATCACCACAACATATCTAAAGGATAGTCAAAAACAAGCACCAAGAGACTCTCAATCTTCAATCAACACACAAGAGAGGAAATCACTCATGAAAATATTGTTCTAATCCATGTCCAGTAGACCGCTGTCACCTTGGTCTCGGGGATTATACTAGATAGAGACAAGTGAGTACATCAATCCAATACATAGAGGAAGGGGAAATATCTTAGATTAACATAGCCTATGATCACAACGAAGATCACATCATGGGAGAGAGAATTGACCACATAGCTACTGGTAAGAACCTCAGCCCCGAGGAGGAACTACTCCCGCATCATGGAGGGAGGAAGCAACATCGATGGAGATGAATCCGGGGGCACTTCCCCGTCCCGGCAGGGTGCCGGCACAGGAATTCTGGTCCCCCCGAAGCTTGATGGCGATGGCGGCGGAGATCGGAATCACGTCTGGAGAAAAGGGGTCTGGAATCAGGGTTTCCTCGACACGCTTTAAATATATGCCAAAGGGGGGCATCGGAGGAGCCTCGGGGGGCCCAGGCGCCCCCCCGGCGCGGCCCAGGGGGGGGCGCGCCGCCAGGGCGCCTGGAGGCCTGGTGGCCCCCCCGGCTATCCTTCGGGCGCACGGAAATTTCTGGAACGCTGATTTTTTATATAATTTTTCTGGATTTTTCCTGGCAGTTCTCGTAACGTGAAAACCTGAAATACAAAAACAGCCGAAAACAGAAACTGGCACTGGGGTGCACTGAGTTAATAGGTTAGTCCAAATATGATCAAAAGTGTATGGAAGTGTATAAATATCATAGCAATATCACCCAAAAGAGGCATGGAGCAAGCAGAAATTATAGATACGTTTTGGACGTATCAACATCCCCAAGCTTAATTCCTGCTCGTCCTCGAGTAGGTAAATGATAACAAGAATAATTTCTGTGGTGACATGCTATTAACCATATAGGACTTTTTCATAGTCATATGACAAAAGCTTACTGAGACAATGAATCTATAGTAATTAAGTTGCCTCATGAGAAAATCACAAAGGACTGAAAGTTTTACAACATGATACTGAAACATCAAATAGATTTGTAATGAACATGATGTGCAAATATGATAAAGTGATATCTAGCTTGCCCCCTTTAGTGAAGCAAAACATAAATGCACGGGCACCTCCAAGGTTTAAGTGATGACTAGATACAATGATTTCAAAATAAACGATATCACAATCATGCAAAAGACAATGCTACTTTGGGACAATGCACATTACACTCAGAATGACAATCATGCTCTCAGTAGTTGGTGCTTTTAAAAGAAGGTGGAGACTCTCGAACCGTGGCTTTTGTTGGCAAGGTTGAAAACCCGTAGTCGGAAACAAAGACAAAACATGTACCAGAGCTCTTGGTTTTAAAACAGAGGTAATAATTTTTTTTACATCATGCATGTTTCGTCAACGAATGCTAGCAGACAACTCAATCACTTCTTGAGATGGACAAGTTTCAAGGAACGGCTCCCGAATGAGGACGATCACATCCTCTTAATCTCCTTTGTTTATCACTGCCAAAGTTTTCCGATTTCTCATGAACAAAGCATGAAGGAGGGTTTGTTTGTTATATTATCTTTTCGAGCCGGGCGCACTCAATGCCAGTTCCTTCTCGTATTATGGGTTTGCACATTATACATGCAATCCCGGGGTGAAGCTTGTCCAACTTAAAAAGATCATGAATTAACTACTACTTCCTCATGAGCTAAAACAGAGGCACAAAAGAGAAATGCTTTTTTTGAATAATTTCGAGATGGTACATGAAAGTCTTCGTTAGGAATGGCAGGTAAATACCATGTATAGGAAGGTATGGTGGACTCATATGGCATAACTGGATTAAAAGGATGTGGATGCACAAGCAGTCAGTCCGCTTAGTACAGGCGAAGGTTAGCAAAAGACGGGGAGCGACCAACTAAGACAGCAACGACGGTCATAATCATGCAGAGCGACAAAGCAACATTGAATCAGGCATGGAAGTTATATCGCTACTCAGAAACAAAAGATCATCAAGGCTTGACAGACTTTCTTTACAGTCTTAAATATGCGTGAGCATACGCCAAGTCAATCAAATTAAATTCTCGAAGGAAGATATTACTAAACCATACCACATCATAGGCAAACAAATCAAGTTGGTACTCCAATAACACATTGGGAATCCCCCAGCTATTTGAGACTAACCATAAGAAAACCTGAACTACTAAGTGCCATTATGCACGTAGCATCTTTATCATAGACATATTAACCAATGCAACGGAAGCAAACTCTCTTAATAAGGTAAGCATGATAATTAAAGAGAGTTCAAGCAACCAACTAGACAAAAGCTCTTTGAAAAGATAAGCATGAATACTAAGAGCAGAGCATGATAGTAGCTATTAAAAGACAAAGAACACACACAGCAAAGATAGACATGAAAATTCTATGTTATGTTCTAGGTTGAAGTGGAGCGTGTTTCTCTCCCACACAAAGAAGGCTGAGTTCCAACTCGTTATGAAAAGCAAGCAAAGCTAAAGAAAACTAAAAATGAAACTAAAAGCAAGACGCTCCAAGCATAGCACATAACACATGAAGTGATAAAAATATAGTGGAACGAAAGACGAACTGATAATGTTGATGGAGAATGGGATGCACGGGGGCATCCCCAAGCTTAGACACTTGAGTCTTCTTGAATATTTCTTGGGGGTGCACGGGGGCATCCCCAAGATTGAGCGTTTGACACTCCGGAATCTTTTTATCATCTTCCCTCGCACACTTGAAAACTCCCTTCATACATAACTCATCATAATCTGATTAGCGAGGTTAGTACCCTTAATAAAATAATTGTTCCTTGCTGGAAATAAGGATATTCTTGAAGGACTACTGTTTCTCAAGATTTCCAAAAGGTTTTTGCAAAGAAAAAGCAAGCTCAAGGTTTGGAAAACGAAGAAAAGGCAAAACAGGGCAGAATCTGTGAAAAACAGACCAGCAGGTAGTAAATGATTTTTTCGGGGCACTTCTGCAACTCAAATCAAAAAACTCAGAACAGACGCCCGAAAGCCAATTGTATAGAGCACGCTGTCAAAAAAATTCAGACCAAAAAGATGATCTGGTGATTTTATACGAGTTTTCCTGTCCAAGGACATAACCTGTTTCCTGGACAGCACGTCACAACTTTTGAAGTTTCTTGCAATCAGAGGCTAAACTTGGCACAAAGCTGAAAAATAAAGATACAATGATGTTGCTACAGTAGTAACAAACATCAAGACCACTAAAACTGAAAGCAAAGATAACAAGGTGTCGGGGGAAACTGTCCGCCACGAGCACCTATGGGACCGGAGCCCCTTGTCTGTGCGGTACGAGGGCGGAGGGAGCACGAAGAGCAGATCGTGGCGAGCACGCAGGCAGTTTTACCCAGGTTCGGGCCGCGGTATACGCGTAAAACCCTACTACTGCTTAGTTGTGTATTGAGTTGGAGTGCTCGGGAGCTTGAAGAAGCAGCTACACCGAGCGTATGAGCGATCTAGGTTCCGAACCCCCTCCACGTTGTGCATGGGCCTCCTTTTATAGTACAAGGGGTCACCGATAGGTGTCAACGTAGGAGAAAGGGGTAAAAACGTAAAAGAGGTGGTAGTTGTAATAGTGCGGGAACAGTGGAGCTACAGTGCGTGAACAGTGGTCGCTACCTACTTTGACAGTGGGGGACAAGGGCATTTAATGCCCGTCGCCGTCGACCCCAAAAGCTCCCGCCCTTGCGTCTCCGTCTGCCACGGCGATGGATCCACCACCGTGGAGTGCCACCGTGTCCCCCAGGCTGCACAGCCATCCGCCACGCGTCCCTGGATAGGCCCCAGGGCGACGCGTGGGCCGATGAGCTGGAGCGCGGGCACACAGCGCAACTCTCCCGGCAAGCACCTTGCCGGGGTCTTGATCTTGCCGGGCCCGGGAGCTTGCCGTTCCCCGGGCCCTTGCCGGGACGCATATAGCGCCGAGGCGTGTCTTCTATGATGGAATCTTCTAGTCTTCCTGGCAAGCTCCTCTTGCCAGGGCCTTGTGCTAGTGAGGTAATCTTGAGCCTGGTACGGCCTTCCCGGCAAGCTCCACTCGCCGGGGTCTCGATCTTCTGTCTTGCCTACTTTGTTTTTGAATGGTTTGATATGGAGCAGGAAGGTCTCCGGCGAGCGCGTGGTAAACCCTGCCGCGGGAAGCTGCAACTGCCCGTGCACAAGTTGGGGTACTGAGGTACCCCTACCTCAGTACACCGACAGGAGCCCCCGGGCCTGGGCCACACACGGTGCCGAGCGCTGTTGGGCCAGGCCCAAAACAGTGCACGGGCACACGCGGCCCACGGCGCGCCGAATCCACTTCCGTATCCGCCGCATCCCCCCGTAACAGCACGCGTCGATTGCGGCGTCGTGGGATGGGACGTGCCCACGTTCTCTTAATGGAAAGAGCGAAACGCCCCCCCCACTTCCCCATAAAAGCAGAGGAAGCAGGAGCGATTCCCCTCCTTGCGCTTTCATTGCATCTTCTTCTTCCTCCAGAAATCCCCTTTGCGCTCCGCCTCCACACCTCCGCCGCCGCCGTTCCCCCCTTCCTCCGCCGCCTCCGCCATGGCCCCGAAGACCGAGAAGGCGAAGGCGGAGAAAGCCAAGAGGGAGAAGTCGGAGCAAGCAGCGAAGCTTACCGCGTACCGGAAGCGGAACCTCGTCTTCCCGTCGAAGCTCGGCGCGCGGGAGCTCTGGAACAAGTATTACTTGTTCTGGGCCAAGGAAACCAAGGCGCACCCCCGCACTCGAGCTTATCCGGCCGCCGCCAAGGACAACTACCCCGGCGGGTACTATTTCTTCGCAGCCTTCTTTCACTGCGGTCTTTGCCCTCCTTTCTCTAATTTCTTCTGCGACATCATGCACACCTATGGCTTCCACCTTCTTGACTTCACCCCCAACGCCATCCTCACAATGGCGGTTTTCGCACACATGTGCGAAAACTTCATAGGAATACACCCAAACGTAGCGCTGTTTAGGCACTTCTTCACTCCTAGAGCAGAGGCCGGCGCCCCCCTCTCCGGGGGAATTTCTTGGGTATTTCGTCTGAACAAGAAGGAGTCGTACTTGCCGGGGGAGCTCCGCGGCAAGTGGGAGGAGTGGCGTGCAGACTGGTGCTGGATCGTTGAGGACGAGCCGCAGCCCTTCACCGTGCCGCGCACAACGCCCATCGTGCGCGGCAGGGATTGGAGCGAGATAGACTCGGACGACATCAAGCTCGACATCGCCCTCATCCGGATTCTTCGTCTTCGGGTAGCAAGGCTGTCCGTTGCAGAAGTAGGCGCAGACTTCCTCCGCCGCCGCATCGCCCCTCTCCAAGACAGGAAAAGGCCGGCCTGGGAGTACGGCAACGCAGCGGATATAATGAGGCTGCGCCCCGGGCTGAACTTCAACTTCACGACGCTGGAGCTGAAGGGGATGGTCCGGGAACTCTTCAAATATGACCCGGCCCACCCTGAGTGGTTCAGACCTCCCCGGGGAGTGGTGCCCCTCTGCAACAGCACAGTCCGGGACCGTCTTTGCGCCATGATGCCCGCGTGTGATTCGCACGGCGTGGACCGCACGTGGATTCCGCCCAAGCCCATAGACGTCCTCAGCTTCTTCGACAACCTTGTGGAGGTGGCGAAGAACAAGGATGACATCAAGGAGCACACGCGGGACACCACCGACCAGGAGCTTGCATACATGGCTTCTCGGGCTGAAGAGGCCGCTGCAGCCGCAGCGGCAGGAGATTTTGGATATACGCCTGACGAGGCGGAGGCTGCGGATGCGTCCTGCTAGGCGGAGGAGGCGGAGATCCGCAGACTGCTGCAACTTCCTCCCGACGCGCTCGCCGGGGTCCCCTCTCTGAGGTACTCCGGGATCCCCGGAATCGCGGCCGAGGCCGCGGCAAGGGGTGGCGCTGCCGGAGGGAACAGAGGCGCCGCGGGGAGCGGAGGCGCCGGAGGGAGCGGAGGCGCCAGAGGAAAAGAGGCCGCAGCGCAGGGCGCTGGGCCCAGCAAGCCAGCCGGGGAGGAGGAGGAGGAGGAGGCTGAGGCCGCCGAGGACTCCGGCGGGTCTACGGAGCTCTACGCCGACGACCTCTCCTCGTCGGAGACCTCCCCACCCCCGGCAAGCCCTAGGCGGTCTCCACCGAAGCGTCTCCGCAAGGCGGCGACGGGAGCGAGGGCGCAGGCCCCCCGGCAATAACCAACTCGCCGGGAAGCTCAAGCTCCCCGGGGAAGCCAAGCTGCGCCGGGGGCGACCGGCGCACCAGCCACGGCAGAGGCGGCCCGCGCGCAGGCCACGGCAGAGGCGCCCCGCAGGTCGGCGCCAAGCAGACAGGAGTCTTCACGGAGCGGAGCGGCGGCTCCGCCCGCTCCCCGGGCTCCGGCTACCACAGGGGCTGGGTCTTCACAGCCCCCAGCCCCAGGGTCCGCCAAGCGCCCGAGGGAATCTTCGTCTTCCGCTCCTCGTGCAGACGCACCCCAGGTGGAGTTTGACTTCTCCGCCTTGAGCGAGGACGACGAGGAGGATCAGGAGTAAGTATTCGAGATCTTATATCTTCTCAAATTTCGTCTTGATTATTGTTGATGCTAATCTTGTTTGTTGCTTTGACTTCAGGACCTTTGTTCAGCGCGTGGCGAAGAAAGCCAAGGTGCCCGTGGTCGAGGTCGCGGATGACTTGCCTACCGCGGCAACTGGGGACGTGCCGGAGCCAAGTCTGCCGGACCCGAGCGCTGCTCCGAGGAGCAGCCCCCAGCGCAGCCCCCAGCGTAAGTCTGGGTTCCAGCCTTCCGCTCGTCGGGTGCGCTTTAGGGTCTTGTTTATGCTGATATCTGTTGTTCTGGTTGTTGTCTTGATCATCTTGTGCAGAGGTGGAGCCGCAAGCTCAGGAGCGTCCGGAGATCGCCCCCGAGGAGCCGCAGGCCCCGCCGTCCCCGCCAAGGCCGAACTCCCCGGCAAGGGAGAGCGCTCCGCCAAGGGCGGGTACTCCGCCAAGGGCGAGTACCCCGCCAAGGGCGAGCAGCCCGGCGAGGGCGGCCACTCCACCAAGGCAGAGCTCCCCGGCGAGGGAGCCCGCCACTGATGACGTCCGTCAAGGTAAGTCTTGTAATTTGTCTTCTTGGATTCATCTCTTTTTGGATATTTGTTTGATCTTCTTTTGCTTCTTCTTCTTCTTCTAGATCCTCCTCCCCCCGAGCATATGGAGACGGAAGTCATCAACATTGAGGAGGAGGAGGGCGCGCAGGGCGGCGGCGGTGACGTCCCTGTCGCCGAGGACACGGCGGGAGCCGCCGAGCCAGCTGCGCAGGAGACCGCTACGGCTGCGGACGCAGCGGCCGGGGAGGGGGACGGCGACCGCACCGCCGGCCCGGAGGCGGCGGGAGCATCAAGTGCTGCGCCGGCCGCCGACCCCTCCGCCGGAAAGGAGCAGGCCGGCTACTACCTTGAAGCCCCCAACGGCGTCTTCATCCAGGTGCCGTGGGGTTCTTCGTCGCGAGCTCCCGCGGAGGGCGAGGCCTTTGATGGGGAGATCCTCGCCTCCGCGGGCTTGAAGATCGTCGAGGCGCCCGGCGGAAGCGACGGACCCGAGGAGGAGAAGCTGCTTCACCAGCTCCTGGCCCTTTACCGGGCCCGGCAGGCGAAGCTTGCTTCTCGGGAGGCCCTCGCCGCCAAGGCCACCGCGGAGATGGAGAAGCGCGCGGCGGAGCTCCGCGCCGCCAACCAGGCTGCCCTCCGCGAGGTGGCGGAGGAGCGCGAGCGACTCGCCGGGGAGTACCAAGAGTGGGTGCTGGAGAAGGCCGAGGCCGAAGAGCAGCAGCGGCTCGCCGGGGTGGAGCTATCCCGGCGAGAAGGAGAACTCGCCCAGCGGAAGGTCAACCTCGACTCCCACGAGGAAGACCTTGCCGCTCGGGAGCAGGCCCTTGGCGGGGAACTGAAGGAGGCGAAAGCCGCCGCGGCTGCCGCGGAGACCGCCAAGGAGGAGCTTGCCGCCAAGGTCGCGCAGCTGGAGGAGTCGCTGAAGGCGAGCGTGGAGAGGGTCGCCGCGCTCAACATAGAGCGCGAGAAGGATGCTCACACCAACTCGGAACTCCAGGTGCGTCTTTCTGAGAGGGGCGACGAGTTGAAGGCCGCCAAGGACTCCATCGAGGACTTGGAACTGAAGGTCTACACACTGAAGGACTCACTTGACGCTGCCCGGGCTCGGGAGACCAAGCTGAAGGAGGAGCTCCGCAAGGAGCGAACCTTGGTGGACAGCGCCAACAAAGCGGCTGAGCAATTCCGCCGTACTGTTGAGGTATGGACCGAGGACTTGGTGTCTTGTGCATCCAACATCGACCAGGAGCTACTGGCGCTGAAGCTGGAGCATCTCATCTACTCCCCGGATCCAAACCTCCCTCACAGCGCCAAGCTCAGCCTCTTCTTCAGGGGGATCGCGCCGGCCCTTGCAGATCTGCGGAAGAAGATCCCCGCGCAACTGGCCGAGGAGACGCGCCTGCTCTGCACGGGAACCTTGGAGCGTGTGCTGACGAAGATTGTATACCGCAATCCCGGCATAAACCTCACCAACGTTCTTCGCAGCTTGCCGGCCGACGCGAACATGGAGGCTCTGAAGGAGCAGGTCGCCCATATCATCGCCAAGGTGAACAAGATCTCCAGGATTGAGGGCGACCGCGTAGACTAGGCCTCCTTTATCTTTATCTCTTTTTGTTGCTGCATAGGGTGTTATGAACTCATTAATCATCGCGACAAATTATCTTTTGTAAGATATTTATCTCATTTTGATCAATCAGTGCAATGTTATCTTCCTTGTCTTGGTCATTTACTTTGTATGCTTTTCACCCTACGCTCCCGGGAAGCTTGCCGGCAAGGGGCCTTTGCCGCGAGCGCTGAGTGCTGGACTCTGAGCAGCCTGCTGGCCAAGGTCTTACCGGCAAGCAACCTTGCCGCAATTAGTCGCAACGCACTTAGCTTGCTGAGTGAACTCGGAAACGAAGCAAGGGCGCGACACTTGTCGCAGCTCACTTAAGTCGTTGAGCGTACTCGAAAACAAGATAAGGGTGCGGCTAGCTACGGGTAGGTTCCTCCGCGCACAGGTTTTCCATACAAAGTGTGATTGTTCAAGGAAGACAACTAAAATTTAAAAATTTGAACTGGTCAAATTCTAATAACTTAGCTTTCATATATTGCTTCCTTCTCGGTAAGGCTTCTCTTTCTTGAACAGCACTTGGTTCCTCCTCCATCTCCTTCCCCCCCGGCAAACTTGTGCGCGAGGAAACGTTCCTTCTGCTTAAGAGGCAAGGAAAAAGAAGAGGGAAACAAATATATGGCCTTTCGGCGCTCTAATGCTTACCGGATGTATATGTTGCACAAAATGCCAAATAACGCATGCAAATAGCGGAGAAAAACATGCAAAAGGCAATTAGCGCAAAACACAAAATCTTTACTGATGCACGGGGTCTGCGCCCGGCTTTGTACAAAGGGTTACATGCAACAGCGGCAAAGCTTGTACAAAAGGTGGTTGCCGGAGCGGATCACGGCAACCGCGCCTTATGGGTGAAATTGCGAAGATGCTCTATGTTCCAGGAGTTGCTCACCGGTAAGCCTTCTTCGGTCTCAAGGCGGACAGCGCCGGGCCTTGTGACTTGCCTCACCCGATAAGGGCCTTCCCACTTCGGCGTCAACTTGTTGGAATTCTTGGCGGACTGAACACGCCGAAGAACAAGGTCGCCTTCCTCGAGACTCCTGGCCTTGACCTTGCGGCTATGGTAGTGACGCAAGGCTTGCTGGTATCGAGCAGCTCGTACAGCAGCCTGGAGACGTCCCTCCTCGAGGAGTAATGCATCATCTTGCCGCAGTTGCTCTTGCTCGAGCTCGTCATAAGCGAGCACCCGAGGAGATCCGTATACGAGTTCCGTGGGGAGAACTGCCTCTGCTCCATAGACTAGAGCAAAAGGTGTCTGTCCGGTGGCTCGACTTGGTGTCGTTCTGATTGACCAAAGAGCCGCCGGTAGCTCCTCTATCCAATTTCTTCCGCACTTGCGCAGCCTGTCAAAGGTCCTTGTCTTGAGTCCGCGCAGCACTTCAGCATTGGCCCTCTCCGCTTGACCGTTGCTCCTCGGGTGAGCAACAGAAGCGAAACAGACCTTGGCGCCAAGGTCTTGGACGTACTGCATGAAGGTGCGACTAGTAAATTGTGTACCGTTGTCGGTGATGATCCTGTTGGGGATTCCGAAACGGCAAACAATTGACCTGAAGAACCTGACCGCTGACTGTGCTGTCACCTTTCTCACTGCTTCCACTTCTGGCCACTTTGTGAACTTGTCGATTGCAACGTACAAGTACTCAAAGCCCCCGACAGCGCGGGGGAAGGGGCCGAGGATATCGAGCCCCCAGACCGAGAAGGGCCAGGACAAAGGGATTGTTTGGAGAGCTTGAGCTGGCTGATGAATCTGCTTTGCATGGAACTGGCACGCTTCACACTTGGTTACTAGTGCAGTTGCATCTTGGAGGGCTTCTTGCCAAAAGAACCCTTGCCGGAAAGCTTTCCCGGCAAGCGCCCTTGCGCCAATGTGGTGGCCGCATATGCCTCCGTGTATTTCTGCCAACAGCTTCTATCCATCTTCCCTGGAAATGCATTTCAACCTGACACCATTGAGTCTTCTTCTGTACAGTTCATTATCCACGAACTGGTACATACTTGACTGCCTGGTTATCTTCTCTATTTCTTGAGGGTCGTCGGGAAGTTCTCCAGTTTGCAGAAAACGAACGATCTGCTGCACCCATGCCGGAGCCTGGGGCTCAACGGCAAGGACTAAAGGCTCGAGGGCCGCTGCGGGAACCTCAGCTTCTACGGCAAGGACCTCTGGTTCTGCCGGAGCTGATGGTCCCCCGGCAAGCTCGCCGGGGCGAGGCTTGTCGGGAACACTTGCTTCAACTGCACAGATCCGAGGATCTGCAGGAGCAAACTGTCCCTCAGCGTTCTGATCGTTGATCTTGGGGACCTTGGCGGCGGTTTCAGGAAGATCCGCCGGCAAGTAGTCGCCGGAGACCAACTTTCTCTTCTTGGACTGCCCAATTGATGGTGTAACGGATGGTTGAGTCAGCTTGAGCAAGAAGGTCCCTGGTTCCACAGGTAACTTCATCGAAGCACACTTTGAAAGGCCATCTGCAATCTCATTCTGAGCTCTCGGAACGTGCTCCATTTGCAGACCTTCAAAGTGCTCTTCAAGCTTCCTCACTTCATCTACATAAGCTTCCATCAAAGGGCTCTGGTAACTCTTGTTAACTTGCCGGACCACCAACTGAGAATCTCCCCGCACAATTAGCTTCCTGATCCCAAGTTCGGCCGCAATCCTGAGGCCGGCGAGCAAACCTTCATACTCAGCAGTGTTGTTTGTCGCTTGCTCCCTGGGAAAGTGCATCTGGATAACATATTTGAGGTGCTCTCCGGTGGGCGCGATGAGTACCACGCCGGCACCGGCGCCTTGCAGCGAGAAGGCACCATCAAAATACATTACCCATTCACTTGTCGCTTCTTGTATGGGTGCACTTGCTTCTTGGACTTCTTCATCGGGTGTTGGGGTCCACTCAGCTATGAATTCTGCCAAAGCTCGGCTCTGTATGGTTGAAGTACTTTCAAACTTGAGCCCAAAGCTTGACAGCTCCAGTGCCCACTCAACGATCCTGCCTGTTGCTTCTGGGTTGTGCAATATCCTCTTCAGCGGAAAGCGAGTGACCACTGTTATCTCATGTGCTTGGAAGTAATGGCGCAGCTTTCTCGAGGCCATGAGGAGGCCGAAAAGCAACTTTTGTACACCAGAGTATCTTGATCTAGCTCCCTGGAGGAGAGAACTTACAAAATACACTGGGCGCTGCACCATCTTCTTTCGCACTTCTTCCTGTTCCTGCGCAGAGCTGTCCTTGTCGGGGCCAGAGCTTGCCGGAGTAGCCCCCTGCTTGTCGCTGGATTCGCTTGCCGGTGGTGCTGACTCCTCGTCGGACTCCCTCTCCGCTACTAACGCAGCACTAACCACCTGGTTGGTTGCCGCTAGGTATAGCAACAACTTTTCCTGTGGTCTAGGTGCGACAAGTATTGGAGTGGAGGACAGGTACCGTTTCAAATCCTGCAGCGCTGCCTCCGCTTCCGGAGTCCACTTCATGGGACCTGCCTTCTTCAAGATTTTGAAGAAAGGTAGGGCGCGTTCTGCAGACTTTGAAATGAACCTACTGAGGGCAGCCACACAACCTGCAAGCCTTCTGACATCCTTGACGCGCTTTGGGGCCTCTATCTGTTCAATGGCTTTAATCTTGTCGGGGTTGGCTTCAATCCCCCTCTGTGACACAAAGAACCCGAGAAGCTTGCCGGAGGGGACTCCAAAGACGCACTTCTCGGGGTTCAACTTGAGCTGGATCTTGCGCAGGTTCTGGAATGTCTCTTCCAAATCTTGAACTAGGGTTTCTTTGTTCTTGCTCTTCACCACGATGTCATCCATGTAAGCCTCTACATTTCTGTGAATCTGTGGCTCAAAAGCAGTGTATACTACCCTTGCAAAGGTTGAGCCTGCATTCTTCAATCCAAATGGCATGCGTATGAAGCAATAAGTGCCACATGGAGTGATAAATGCAGTCTTCTCTTCATCCTCTTTGGCCATGAAAATCTGATGATAGCCTGAATATGCATCAAGAAAACAGAGTAGCTCACATCCGGCAGTGGAGTCAACGATCTGGTCAATGCGCGGCAAAGGGAATGGATCCTTGGGACATGCTTTATTCACATCGGTGAAGTCTATACACAGTCTCCACTTCCCATTGGCCTTGCGCACGACGACTGGGTTTGCCAACCACGTCGGATGGATCACACCTCTAACTAGGCCTGCTGCCTCTAGCTTCTTGATTTCTTCGTTGATGAATTCTTGGCGCTCCACGGCTTGCTTCCTCACTTTCTGCTTGATGGGCCGCGCATGAGGACAAACAGCAAGCTTGTGCTCAATTACCTTCCTGGGAACGCCGGGGATGTCAGATGGTTGCCAGGCAAACACATCGACATTCGCCCGCAGGAAGGCAACGAGCGCGCTTTCCTATTTACTGTCAAGCGTGGCACTGATGGTGAAGGTACCACCAGTGCCGTCCTCCTTGGCGGACACCTTCTTGGTTGCCGGAGGAGCGGCCATCCCTTTCTTACACTTGCCGGTGGAGCTCGATGGAACGTCCTCGATGGCAGCGCAGCACTCCGAAGAGGTGCGGTTGCCGGAGTGGGCCCCAGAGCACTTGCCGGACTTGGTCTTCGTCTTCTTCCCCCCGGGAGCTTCAGCGGCAAGTGTATCCTTCTCGGCCGCAACTGCTGCATCCCGGTAGATCTTGTCGGCGCAGACAAGCGCATCCTTCTTGTCGCCATGGACAGTGATGACGCTTATCGGCCCCAGCATCTTGAGTACGTTGTAAGCATGGTGGGAAGCTGCCATGAACTTGGCGAGGGCGGGACGGCCGAGTATCCCATTGTATGGCAACGGAATATCGGCGACGTCGAAAGTGATGCGCTCAGTTCTGAAGTTGAGCTCCCCGCCAAAGGTCACCGGCAGAGTTATCTTCCCCTTGGGCTTGCTCCTTCCCGGGTTGATTCCTTGGAAAGAACCGGTCTCTTCGAGCTCGCCATCTGGGATTTGGAGTTTCTTGATCACAGCAGAGGAGATCAAGTTCAGCCCGGCCCCGCCGTCAACCAACATTTTGGTGACCTTGAGGTTGCGGATGGTGGGTGAGACCAGCATCGGCAAGCACCCGACCGCCGTGATGCGGTCAGGGTGATCCTCAAGATCAAAAACGATGGGCGTGCTGGACCATTTGAGGAGCCTGCGCGACTCCACGGGCGGCTCTGCTGCATTCACCTCGCGCACCCATTGCTTGAGCTGGCGGTGGGAGGTGTGCAGAGAGGCGCCACCGTCGACGCACAGGACCTCCGTGGCTTTCTGGAACTCCTGCTCGCTGTCATCACCTTCCTCCATATCATCGTCGTCGTCTTCTTCGTCCTTGTCGCGGCCCCGGGGAGGTCGGTCACCTTGCCGCTGCTTGGCCTTGCCGCGGCGTCCTCCCCGGCCATTGAATGGCCGCTTCTTGCTTGGTTCTTCCCCGCCACCTTGGGCCTTCTCCTTGTCGCGCCTCTCGTACTCAGCTTTCTGCTGCTCGACGAGGTACTCGACGCGCTTGCAGTTGGAGAGATCGTGGCCTTTGGTGCGGTGGATCTTACAGTATTGCTTGTCGGAGCCGTCCTGCTTGTCGGCCGCCGCTACAGGGGCAGGCTCCTTGCCGGAGCCGCCAGCCTGTGTTTGTTTGGCGGGGGCCTCCTTGCCGGACTTCTCGACGACAAGCACTTCCTTCTTGTTCTTCTTTCTGTTATTCCGCCGCCGGCTCTTCTTTGCCGGGGCGGCGTCGTCGCTGTCGCTTCCTCCCGCGCCAGCATCCTCCCCGGGGAGTCTCCTCCCCTCTTCTGCGCGTGCGCACTTATCAGCCAGAGCATAGAGCTCGCTGACATCCCGAATCTTGGTCATAGCCATTTCTTCACGCATGCGGCGGTTACGCACGTTCTGGTGGAACGCGCTGATAACCGCGGCAGGGTGGACGTCGGGGATGTTGTGCTGCACTCGACTGAAGCGCTGGATGTACTTGCGCAGGGACTCTCCTTCCTTCTGGGCCAGAATGTGGAGATCGCTCTCCTGGCCGTGGGGTTTGTGGCCGCCCGTAAAGGCGCCAACAAACTGATGGCAAAGGTCTACCCAAGAAGAAATGGAGCCTTCCGGCAAGTGCATAAGCCACGAACGAACGTTCGGCTTAAGCACGAGCGGGAAGTAATTTGCCAAGATCTTCTCGTCGCGCCCCCCGGCAGCTTGCACGGCGATCGTGTAGATGCTGAGGAATTCCGAGGGGTGCGTCTTGCCGTCGTACTTCTCCGGTACGTCGGGCTTGAAATTCTTCATGCTGGGCCACTGGACGCGCCGCAGCTCGCGGGTGAACGCAGGGCAGCCTGCCGCGTATGGCAAGTCGCCTGGTTCACCAGGCGCGCGCGCGTCGACAGCGTTCCCAGCTCTCTGGTCGGATTGTCGCCGAGCTTCTCGGCGGCGCTTGATTGTGGTCCGAGCGTCTTCTTTTTGCCGGTCGTCGAGGACCTGGCGCTGATCCCGACGAGCCCGCGGATCCGACGATGCCGTTGAGCCATCGTCGGCGTTGTTCCGGCGGGGCGGCGTCTTCTGCTTCTGCGGCTGGGAGTGCACGGTGGTTGCACCCCCGGCAGTCTTGTCGCCGTCGGCCTTCGTCTTCTCGGCTTGCCGCGGCCGCGAGGTCGCCGGCTGCTGTGGAGAATCGTTGTTGGCGAAGGCGATCAGGCTCTGGATGGTGGCCCTCCAGTCTTCGGCCTTGTCTGCCGCTGGAGGGAAATCGAGGAGCAGTTGCGCCCTTGCGAGCGCTTCTGCTGGAGTGGAGGGGAGCGGGGGCGAGCGGTGCGAGGAGCGGGATATGCTCGGACTCCTAACAACGTTAGAAGGAGCAGGGTCCCGCCCCGGCGCCTTCGCTTTGCTTGTGCCCGGACGGTGGTCCGGGGCGTCCCGCGAGCCTCCGGTTTGTCCTTGCCCCAGCAAGCGGATACCACCTCCTGTGGTATGGCGCTGCTGGGTTGTCGTGTGCTGAGATGGACGCGGCGCGTCCACGGAGACCGAAGCTCGGTCGTCCGTCCTGTCCTTGGATTTGGTGGCGCCACGAGTTTCCTCGCCGGCGACCACCCTTCCGACGGCGTCTCCCCCGCCCACCGTTGGCTCTGGTGGCGGCGGATGAGACGCAGACGGGCCCGCGACCTCCGAAGCCTTCTTCTTCGGGGCCATGGTGCTGCTGCTGATGAAGTTGCTGATGAAACTGGAGAGGTTGATGAAGAATGCGCCCGCGTGAACGCCGGATCAGGTTCGCACAACCTCGACGCCCCCTACCTGGCGCGCCAAAGATGTCGGGGGAAACTGTCCGCCACGAGCACCTATGGGACCGGAGCCCCTTGTCTGTGCGGTACGAGGGCGGAGGGAGCACGAAGAGCAGATCGTGGCGAGCACGCAGGCAGTTTTACCCAGGTTCGGGCCGCGGTATACGCGTAAAACCCTACTCCTGCTTAGTTGTGTATTGAGTTGGAGTGCTCGGGAGCTTGAAGAAGCAGCTACACCGAGTGTATGAGCGATCTAGGTTCCGAACCCCCTCCACGTTGTGCATGGGCCTCCTTTTATAGTACAAGGGGTCACCGACAGGTGTCAACGTAGGAGAAAGGGGTAAAAACGTAAAAGAGGTGGTAGTTGTAACAGTGCGGGAACAGTGGAGCTACAGTGCGCGAACAGTGGTCGCTACCTACTTTGACAGTGGGGGACAAGGGCATTTAATGCCCGTCGCTGTCGACCCCAAAAGCTCCCGCCCTTGCGTCTCCGTCTGCCACGGCGATGGATCCACCACCGTGGAGTGCCACCGTGTCCCCCAGGCTGCACAACCATCCGCCACGCATCCCTGGATAGGCCCCAGGGCGACGCGTGGGCCGATGAGCTGGAGCGCGGGCACACAGCGCAACTCTCCCGGCAAGCACCTTGCCGGGGTCTTGATCTTGCCGGGCCCGGGAGCTTGCCGTTCCCCGGGCCCTTGCCGGGACGCATATAGCGCCGAGGCGTGTCTTCTATGATGGAATCTTCTAGTCTTCCTGGCAAGCTCCTCTTGCCAGGGCCTTGTGCTAGTGAGGTAATCTTGAGCCTGGTACGGCCTTCCCGGCAAGCTCCACTCGCCGGGGTCTCGATCTTCTGTCTTGCCTACTTTGTTTTTGAATGGTTTGATATGGAGCAGGAAGGTCTCCGGCGAGCGTGTGGTAAACCCTGCCGCGGGAAGCTGCAACTGCCCGTGCACAAGTTGGGGTACTGAGGTACCCCTACCTCAGTACACCGACACAAGGGTTGTCTCCCTAGAGCTCTTTCTTTATAGCCATAAAGATAGGCTTAAGACTTTAATGATGCTCTCATAGGAATAAGAGTTGAAGAGCAAAAGAGAGCATCAAGAAGCAAATATCAAACACATTTAAGCCTAACATGTTTCCTATGCATAGGAATATTGCAATAGAATAATTCATTGAAGCACAAAGCAACTAGCATAGGAAGGCAAAACAAGCATAACTTCAAAATATTCACCATAAAGAGAGGAAACTTCTTATTATTAACATATTTAGAACCAAGTCTCCCTCTCTCATTATAAATTTCAGTGGCATCATGGATGAACTCAACAATATAAGCATCACATAAAGCATTGTTACCATGATCCACATGCAAAAAGGTACTCTTACTCTCCACATAAGCATCTTTGGGGAGCCCATGGTTAGGACTTTTTAGCATTAACGTTTTCAGTCTCCCCCAAGCTTGAGCAATGCTTTCTCCGTCACGAGACCTAAAGTTATAGATATAGTTCCTGTCTCGATGAATTTCATAAAGAGGATAAAACTTAGTATAAAAGAGAGACATAAGCTCTTGCCAATCAAGCAAGTGCGGGTTATCGAGAAGCTTATACCAATCTGAAGCTTTATCTATAAGTGATACGGCGAACAATTTTCTCATGACAAACTCCCCTGATACACCTGCAAGCTTAAATAATGAACATAATTGCGACAGATATAGCAAGTGTTCACCGGGATGTCTGTCTCCTGCATAACGATTAGCCAAAACATAATCGATAATACCAGCCGGTATTTTATAGGGCACAATTTCAGTAGGAGGAGGAGCAACCACCACAGGTGTGGGGCGTCTTCCCACAAGCAACGAACTAAGAATGCGGTTTTCCATAAACATAACTAGTGAAATAAAAACAAGAAACAAAAAGATTTAATTGCAAGATCTAAAGATATACCTTTAAGCACTCACTTCCCCGGCAACGGCGCCAGAAATAGCTTGATGTCTACACACGCTTCTACTCTTGTAGACTATGTTGGGCCTCCAAGCGCAGAGGTTTGTAGGACAGCAGCAATTTCCCTCAAGTGGATGACCTAAGGTTTATCGAACTCAGGAAAGTAGAGGTTGAAGATGGTCTCTCTCAAGCAACCCTGCAACTAAAATACAAGAAGTCTCTTGTGTCCACAACACACCTAATACACTTGTTAGATGTATAGGTGCACTAGTTCGGCGAAGAGATGTTAAATGGCAACTGATATGGATGGCAAAACAAAGTAATATAAATTTGTAATAAAAAGTGCAGCAAGCAAACAAGTGGTAAACGTGAGCACAAATGGTATTGCAATGGTGGAAACAAGGCCTAGGGTTCATACTTTCACTAGTGGCAACTCCCAACAACATTAACATAATCGAATCACATGATATTTCCCATAAAACATGCAAAGGGGACAGACTCGGAGGTCATACCTTCGTGGTCAAGAGAGGACGAGAATTATGTAGGGCTACAAAAGCACACCTCAGAGTTCGTAGTTCTCAATCTAAGGATTTCCCAATGTCACCGCGGCCATCCAAAGAGAGTCCCACAATCACCACAACATATCTAAAGGATAGTCAAAGACAAGCACCAAGAGACTCTCAATCTTCAATCAACACACAAGAGAGGAAATCACTCATGAAAATATTGTTCTAATCCATGTCCAATAGACCACTGTCACCTTGGTCTCGGGGATTATACTAGATAAGGACAAGTGAGTACATCAATCCAATACATAGAGGAAGGGGAAATATCTTAGATTAACATAGCCTATGATCACAACGAAGATCACATCATGGGAGAGAGAATTGACCACATAGCTACTGGTAAGAACCTCAGCCCCGAGGAGGAACTACTCCCGCATCATGGAGGGAGGAAGCAACGTCGATGGAGATGAATCCAGGGGCACTTCCCCGTCCCGGCAGGGTGCCGGCACAGGAATTCTAGTCCCCCGAAGCTTGATGGCGATGGCGGCGGAGATCGGAATCGCGTCTGGAGAAAAGGGGTCTGGAATCAGGGTTTCCTCGACACGCTTTAAATATATGCCAAAGGGGGGCATCGGAGGAGCCTCGGGGGGCCCAGGCGCCCCCCGGCGCGGCCCAGGGGGGCGCGCCGCCAGGGCGCCTGGAGCCCTGGTGGCCCCTCCGGCTGTCCTTCGGGCGCACGGAAGTTTCTGGAACGCTGATTTTTTATATAATTTTTCTGGATTTTTCCTGACAGTTCTCGTAACGTGAAAACCTGAAATACAAAAACAGCCGAAAACAGAAACTGGCACTGGGGTGCACTGAGTTAATAGGTTAGTCCAAATATGATCAAAAGTGTATGGAAGTGTATAAATATCATAGCAATATCACCCAAAAGAGGCATGGAGCAAGCAGAAATTATAGATACGTTTTGGACGTATCACCA
>LR738713.1:809342884-809372027 GCA_902687465.1 Secale cereale
TGTCCTTCGGACGCACGGTAGTTTCTGGAACGCTGATTTTTTATATAATTTTTCTGGATTTTTCCTGGCAGTTCTCGTAACGTGAAAACCTGAAATACAAAAACAGCCGAAAACAGAAACTGGCACTGGGGTACACTGAGTTAATAGGTTAGTCCAAATATTATCAAAAGTGTATGGAAGTGTATAAATATCATAGCAATATCACCTAAAAGAGGCATGGAGCAAGCAGAAATTATAGATACATTTTGGACGTATCAGCGTGCGGAGAGCTGCTTCTGGTCGACGGGAGGGCGAGGGGACAGAGCGCTGGGGAGAAGAAGCGAGGGACGAGGGGATCAGGGAGATCGGCTGCGTGAGGGAGCGATGGGGGCTGCGGCGCCGAGAGGGAGAGAAAGGAACGAGGGAGAGGTCGCTGGCTCGGGCTAGGGTTGAGGGGCGGCTGGGCCGTGGGCCTGCTAGGAGGAGAGGGAGGCTGGGCCTCGGTTGGACAGGCCCAAGAGGCCGGCTGGGCTGGTTGCTCTCTTAATAAAAAGAGAGAAGAGAAGAAGAAAAAGAAAATAGAGACAAAATAAAGGAAAAGAAAGAGGGGGTTAGGAGTAGAGTTTGGGCAAGAGGTTATTTTTCCTGGACTCGCAAAAATGTCCACGGTCCACGAAAAATAGGAGAGGCAAGAAAAGAGAAAGAGAAGGCATGGGGAAAATGTGCAAGTATGTTACGGTTAATTCCAAACAATGGAATATTTATAATATATCTCCCTAAATATTGGGAGGATAATTTATAAAGAGAATTCATCCTTCCCTCGATTTAAATGGATCGAAGATCCACATGATTTATTTAAGTTGAGTTGCAGAAATTAAAGTCATGATGGCATGATGCTATGATGCAATGTAAAAATAAATAACACAAGCACAAAAGAAACACAAGGGGGAACCCGGAATATCTGGAATCTTCTGGGACGTCGGTCTTCGGGCGTCACAATTGGCCAACCACGTAGGATGGAGCACTCCTCTGACAAGGCCTGCTGCTTCCAATTTCTTGATCTCTTCTGCAATGAATTCTTGGCGCTCCACTGCTTGTTTCCTGACTTTTTGCTTGACGGGCCGCGCATGAGGACAGATGGCAAGTTTGTGCTCAATTACTCTCCTGCGAACACCGGGGATGTCAGACGGTTGCCATGCAAACACGTCGACGTTTGCCCGCAGGAAAGAAATGAGCGCGCTTTCCTATTTAGGGTCAAGCGTGGCACTGATGGTGAAGGTACCACCAGTGCCGTCCTCCTTGGCGGACACCTTCTTGGTCTCTGGTGGAGCTGCCATTGCCTTCTTACACTTGCCGGTGGAGCTCGATGGTGCGTCCTCGACGGTAGCGCAGCACTCCGAAGAGGTGCGCTTGCCGGAGTGGGCATCAGAGCTCTTGCCGGACTTGGTCTTCTTAGCGACAAGCAGGGGGCTTCCCCGACAAGCTCTGGTCCTGACAAAGATGGATCTGCGCAGGAGATACAGAAGAGATTGGTGCAGCGCCCAGTCTACTTTGTCTGTTCCCTTTTGCAGGGGGCTAGATCAAGGTACTCTGGCGTGCAGAAATTGCTTTTCGGCCTTCTTATGGCCTCGAGAAAGCTGCGCCATTACTTCCAAGCACATGAGATCACAGTTGTCACTCGCTTTCCGCTGAAGAGGATACTGCACAATCCAGAAGCAACAGGCAGGATTGTTGAGTGGGCACTGGAACTGTCAAGCTTTGGCCTAAAGTTTGAGAGCACTTCAACTATCCAAAGTAGAGCATTGGCAGAATTCATAGCAGAGTGGACACCAACACCAGATGAAGAGATTCCAGAGACGAGCATCCCCGTCAAGGAAGCAAGCAAAGAGTGGCTGATGTACTTTGATGGTGCCTTCTCGCTGCAAGGCACCGGTGCTGGCGTGCTACTTGTCGCACCCACCGGAGAGCACCTCAAGTACGTAGTCCAGATGCACTTTCCCAAGGAGCAAGAAACAAACAATACTGCAGAGTATGAAGGTTTGCTTGCCGGTCTCAGGATCGCGGCAGACCTTGGGATTAGCTTATTGTCAGGGGTGACTCGCAGCTTGTCGTCCGCCAAGTGAACAAGAATTATCAGAGTCCGTTGATGGAAGCCTACGTTGATGAAGTGAGGAAGCTAGAAGAGCACTTTGACGGCCTACAGATGGAGCACGTCCCAAGAGCTTAGAACGACATTGCTGATGGCCTGTCGAAGTGCGCTGCACTTAAGTTACCTGTGGAACCAGGGATCTTTGTGCTCAAGCTGACTCAACCATCCGTAACACCATCAACTGGACAAAGCAAGAAGAGGAAGTTGATTTCTGGTGACTATTTTTCGGCAGAGCTTCCCGAAGCCGCCGCCAAGAAGGTCCCCAAGATCAACACCAAGAATGCTGAGGAGCAGTCTGCTCCGGCAAGCCCTAGGGTTTGTTCCGTTGAAGCAAACGCTCCCGACAAGTTTTGCTCCGGCAAGTTTGCCGGGGAACATCAAGCTCCGGCTGAGCTGCAGGTTCTTGCCGTAGAAGCGGATGTTCCCGCAGCAGCAGATGTGCCTTTAGTCCTTGTTGTCGAGCCACAAGCTCCAGCATGGGCACAGCAGATTGTCCGTTTCCTTCAGACAGGAGAACTTCCCGAAGAGCAAGAAGAAGAGGAAAAATTAGCCCGACAGTCAAGTATGTACCAGTTTGTTGGCAACACACTGTACAGAAGAAGACTCAACGGTGTGAAATTGAAGTGTATTCCCCGGGAAGACGGACAAAAGCTGTTGGCAGAGATACATGGAGGCATATGTGGTCACCACATTGGCGCAAGAGCACTTGTCGGAAAAGCATTTCGGCAAGGTTTCTTTTGGCCGGAAGCCCTCCAGGATGCAACTGCACAAGTAACCAAGTGTGAAGCGTGCCAGTTCCATTCCAAGCAGATACACCAGCCAGCTCAAGCTCTCCAGACGATCCCTTTATCCTGGCCATTTTCGGTCTGGGGGCTCGACATCCTCGGCCCCTTTCCCCGCGCAGCCGGGGGCTTTGAGTACTTATACGTGGCAATCGACAAGTTCACAAAGTGGCCGGAAGTGGAACCAGTGAGAAAGGTGATAGCACAGTCAGCAGTCAAGTTCTTCAGGTCGATTGTTTGCCGTTTCAGGATCCCTAACAGGATCATCACCGACAACGGTACGCAATTCACGAGCCGCACCTTCATGCAGTACGTCCAAGATCTTGGCGCCAAGGTCTGCTTCGCTTCTGTTGCTCACCCGAGAAGCAACGGTCAAGCGGAGAGGGCAAATGCTGAAGTGCTGCGTGGCCTCAAGACCAGAACTTTCGACAGGTTGCACAAGTGCGGAAGAAACTGGATCGAGGAGCTGCCAGTGGTTCTTTGGTCGATCAGGACGACGCCAAATCGAGCCACTGGACATACACCTTTTGCTCTAGTCAATGGAGCAGAGGCAGTTCTCCCCACGGAACTCGTATACGGGTCACCTCGAGTGCTCGCTTATGATGAGCTTGAGCAAGAGCAGCTGCGACAAGATGACGCGCTGCTCCTTGAGGAGGACCGTCTTCAGGCTGCTGTACGAGCTGCTCGATACCATCAAGCTTTGCGCCGCTACCATAGCCGCAAAGTTAACGCCAGAAGTCTCAAGGAAGGCGACCTTGTTCTTCGGCGCGTTCAGTCCGCCAAGAATTCCAACAAGTTGACGCCGAAGTCGGAAGGCCCTTATCGGGTGAAACGAGTCACTAGGCCTGGCGCTGTCCGCCTTGAGACCGAAGATGGCTTTCCGGTGAGCAACTCCTGGAACATCGAGCATCTTCGTAAGTTTTACCCGTAAGGCGCGGTTGCCAGGACCCGTTCCGGCAACCACCTTTTGTACAAGTCTTGCCGCTGTTGCATGTAATCCTTTGTACAAAGCCAGGCGCAGACCCTGTGCATAAGTAAAGCTCATGTGCTCCGCACATCTTTTCAATTTCATGCTTTCTATTTTTTGCATGTATTATCTGACACTTTGTGCAGCGCCTACCCCCGGTAAGCCATAACGAGCCCAAAGGCTCCATATATGTATTTTCTCTTCTTTCTGTTGTTCCGTCGCCGGTTTTTCTTTGCCGGGGCAGCATCCTCACTGTCAGATCCTCCTGCTCCTGTATCCTCTCCGGGGAGTTTCCTCCCTTCCTCAGCACGTGCGCACTTGTCGGCCAGGGCGTACAACTCGCTGACGTCCCTGATCTTGCACACCGCCATCTCCTCCCTCATCCTGCGGTTACGCACGTTCTGATGGAACGCGCTAATAACAGCGGCAGGGTGGACATCTGGGATGTTGTGCTGTACACGGCTGAATCTCTGGATATACTTGCGCAGGGGTTCTCCTTCCTTCTGGGCGAGCAGATGAAGGTCACTCTCTTGGCCATGGGGTTTGTGGCCGCCTGTAAAGGCGCCGACGAACTGATGGCACAGGTCTGCCCAAGAAGATATGGAGTTGTCCGGCAAGTGCATGAGCCAGGATCTGACGTTAGGTTTGAGTACCAGCGGGAAGTAGTTGGCAAGGATCTTGTCGTCTCGCCCCCCGGCAGCTTGCACCGCGATGGTGTAGATGCTGAGGAACTCCGACGGATGCGTCTTGCCGTCGTACTTCTCTGGTACGTCTGGCTTGAAATTATTCATGCTGGGCCACTGGACTTGCCGCAGCTCACGAGTAAACGCAGGACAACCTACCGCGTACGGCAAGTCGCCTGGTCCCCCTGGCGCATGCATGTCGACAGCGGGCCCAGCGCGCTGGTCTGATTGACGCCGCGCTTCTCTTCGGCGCTCGGTGCGAGTACGAGCATCCTCTTGCTGTCGTTCGTGAAGAACTTGGCGCTGATCGCGACGAGCTCGTGGATCTGATGACGCGGTGGAGTCGCTGTCGAGGTTGATCCGACGAGTCGGCGATCTTGGCCTTCGGGGCGGAGAGTGCACGGTGGTTGCCCCTCCACCGGTCTTGTCGCCATCGGCTCGCGCCTGGCTGACTTGCCGCGGCTGCGATGTACTTGGCTGCCGCGGAGTGTCGCCGTTGGCGAAGGCGATGAGACTCTGAATGGTGGCCCTCCAGTCGTCGGCCTTGTCTGCCGCTGGAGGGAAGTCTAGGAGCAGTTAAGCTCGTGCCAGAGCTTCTGCTAGAGTGGCGGGTAGCGGTGGCGAACGGTGCGAGGAGCGGGATATGCTCGGACTTCTAAGTATGTTATAAGGAGCAGTATCCCGTCCAGGCAACCGCGCCTTGCTCGTGCCAGCATGTTGGTGTGCATGTTGGTCTTGAGCATTCTGAGATCCACCAGCTCGATCTTGGTCCAGCAAGCGTATGGTACCGTGGGTACCATGACGCTGCCGGTCCCGCGCCTCCTGAGATGGGCGCGGTGCATGTACGGACGCCGAGGTCTTGGAGTGCGCCCGGTCGTTGTGGGAGTCGACTACGCCGCCGATGGGCAGCGCAGCCTTGTCCTTGGACTTGGCGGCACCGTGAGCTCCCTCGTCGACGCCCGTTCTCCCGCCGGCGTCTACCCCACCAGCCGTTGGCTCCGGCGGTGGTGGGATTAACGCGGACGGAGCAGCTACCTCCGAAGCCTTCTTCTTCGGCGACATGTTGATGAAGATGATGAGGATCTAGCTCGTGTGAACGCCGGATCAGGTTCACACAACCTTGACGCACCCCTCCCTGGCGCGCCAAAGATGTCGGGGAAACTGATCCACGCACACCTATGGGACCGGGTCCCTTTTGATTCGGCGGGGGCGGAGATCGCGCGAAGAGCAGATCGAGGCGAAGCACACGAGCAGTTTACCCAGGTTCGGGCCGCACGGATGCGTAAAACCCTACTCCTGCTTTGTGGTTTGTATTGAGTTCTTGCTCAGGAGCGCTGAGTGCTACAGTACACTCAAGCAGCTAGCGAGACCGAGCGTGAATGAGTCCGTCCTCCTCTACGTTGCGCATGGGCCTCCTTTTATATGCGTAAGGGGTCACCGACAGGTGGCAACGTAGGCAAGGGCAAAAATGGGAAAGTATTGTAGTTGGTACACCTACTTGTACAGTGTTCCATACCTAACCCTGACGGCAGGGGACAAGGGCATTAAATGCCCATCGACGCCGCCCAAACAGTGCAAAAAGGGGCCGTCAGGGGCGCCACCGTTCACCACGATGGCAACCTTGTCAACGCCGCTCGCCACCGCGTACCCCTGGCTGCACAGCCTCACGCCACGTACGCCTGGAAGGGTCCCAGAGCGACACGTGTGTGGAAGCGCTAGAGCGCGGGTACAGAGTGGTAGCTTGCCACGGCAAGCGCCTTGCCGCGGTCGTTGTCTTGTCGCGCCCGGGAGCTTGCCGCTCACCGGGCCTTGCCGGGACGCGTGGCGTGTCGCGGCAAGTTCCTTGAGATGCCTTGGTTGGCCTTCCCGGCAAGCTCTTCTTGCCGGGGCCTTGTCTCCTTGGCTTAAATACTTTGTTCTTGAATGGCTCCAAAGGAACCACGGAGGACCTTGGCAGTCACCCGGCAAGCCTTGCCGCGGGGCGCTGGGACTGCCCGTGCACAAGTTCGGGATACTAAGGGTACCCCTACTTTAGTACACCGACACTAGGCACGATACAAGAATAGATCTAGGTATTGCCATCTTTGGTAGGCAATCCATAAGTGGCTCTCATAATAGATTCATAAGATAATTTTATTTTCTTTCTAGGAAAGTGTTCCATGCATTTCCTTACGGAAATTGGAATCTAATATTTCTTTCCTTCATATCAATAATTGCACCAATCGTACTAAGGAAAGGTCTACCAAGAATAATGGGACATGAAGGATTGCAATCTATATCAAGAACAATGAAATCTATGGGCACATAATTCCTGTTGGCAACAATAAGAACATCATTAATCCTTCCCATAGGTTTCTTAATGGTAGAATCCGCAAGATGCAAATTTAAAGAACAATCATCAAGCTCATGGAAACCTAACAAATCACACAAAGTTTTTGGAATTATAGAAACACTTGCACCCAAATCACACAAAGCAAAGCATTCATGATCTTTAATTTTAATTTTAATAGTAGGTTCCCACTCATCATAAAGCTTTCTAGGGATAGAAACTTCTAATTCAAGTTTTTCTTCATAAGATTGCATCAAAGCATCAACTATGTGTTTGGTAAAAGCCTTATTTTGATTATAAGCATACGGAGAATTTAGCACGGATTAAAATAAGGAAATACAATCTATTAAAGAGCAATTATCATAATTGAGTCCCTTGAAATCCAAAATAGTGGGTTCATCACTATGCAAAGTTTTAATCTCTTCAATCCCACTTTTAACAATTTTAGCATCAAGATCTAAAGAATCCGAATCATTGGGACGCCTTTTAACTAAAGTAGACTCATCTCCAGTCCCATCTTTATCAAGATTCATACTAGAAAACAAGGATCTAATAGGACAAACATCAATAACTTTCCGATCTTCATCTTTATTTTCATGATAACTAGAAGAACACACTTTCATAAAGCAATCTTTTTTAGCACGCAACCTAGCGGTTCTTTCTTTGCACTCATCAATGGAAATTCTCATAGCTTTGAGAGACTCATTGATATCATGCTTCGGTGGAATAGATCTAAGTTTCAAAGAATCAACATCAAGAGTAATTCTATCCACATTTCTAGCCAACTCATCAATCTTAAGCAATTTTTCTTCAAGTAAAGCATTGAAATTCTTTTGCGAATTCATAAACTCTTTAACACTAGTTTCAAATACAGAGGGCATCTTACCAAAATTTCCATAAGAGTTATTGTAGGAATTACCATAATTATTAGAGGAATTACTAGGAAAAAGGCCTAGGATTAAAGTTTCCTCTATAAGCATTATTACCAAAATTATTCCTACCAACAAAATTCACATCCAAAGATTCGTTATTATTTTCAATCAACGTGGATAAAGGCATATCATTAGGATCAGAAGAAGCACTCCTAGTAGCAAACAATTTCATAAGTTCATCCATCTTTCCACTCAAAATACTAATCTCTTCAATAGCATGTACTTTTTTACTAGTAGATCTTTCGGTGTGCCATTGAGAGTAGTTAACCATAGTATTATCTAGGAGTTTGGTAGCTTCTCCTAAGGTGGTTTCCATGAAAGTTCCCCCCGCGGACGAATCTAAAAGATTTCTAGAAGCAAAATTCAAGCCAACATAAAAGTTTTGTATAATCATCCATAAGTTCAAACCATGTGTAGGGCAATTACATATCATTAATTTCATTCTCTCCCAAGCTTGTGCAACATGCTCATGATCTAGTTGCTTGAAATTCATAATATCGTTTCTAAGAGAGATAATCATAGCGGGAGGAAAATACTTAGAGATAAAGGCATCTTTGCACTTATTCCATGAATCAATACTATTTCTAGGCAAAGAGGAAAACCAAGTTTTAGCACGATCTCTAAGTGAGAACGGAAATAACTTCAATTCAACAATATCATTATCTGTATCCCTCTTCTTTTGCATATCACACAGATCGACAAAGTTGTTTAGATGGGTAGCGGCATCTTCACTAGGAAGGCAAGAAAATTGATCTTTCATGACAAGATTCAACAAGGCAGCATTGATCTCACAAGTTTCAGCATCGGTAATAGGAGCCATAGGCGTGCTAATAAAATCATTATTGTTGGTATTGGAGAAGTCACACAATTTGGTATTGTTTCGAGCCATAGTGACAATTAAGCAATCCATCACACAAGCAAACAAGAGGCAAGCGAACGGTAAACACACAGAAAAAGAAGGGCGAATAAAATGACAAGTGTGAAGTGGGGGAGAGGAAAACGAGAGGCAAATAATGTAATGCAAAGGATAAGAGTTTGTGATAGGTACTTGGTATATGACTTTTGCGTAAGCCTCCCCGGCAACGGCGCCAGAAATTCTTCTTGCTACTTCTCGAGCTTGCGTTGTATTCCCTTGAAGAGGAAAGGGTGATGCAACACAGTAGCGTAAGTATTTCCCTCAGTTTTTGAGAACCAAGGTATCAATCCAGTAGGAGACCACGCGTGAGTCCCTCGCACCTACACAAACAAATAGGAAATTTGCAGCCAACGCGATAAGGGGTTGTCAATCCCTTCACGGTCACTTACGAAAGTGAGACCTGATAGATAGGATAGTATAATATTTTTGGTATTTTTGGTATAAGAAGAACAGAAAGTAAATAAAGCAAAGTAAAGTAGATGGAAGATTAATATGTTGAGAATAGACCCGAGGGCAATAGGTTTCACTAGTGGCTTCTCTCATGATAGCAGAATTCTACGGTGGGTGAACAAATTACTATCGAGCAATTGATAGGAATGCGCATAGTTATGAGAATATCTAGGCATGATCATTATATATAGGCATCACGTCCGTGACAAGTAGACCGAAATGATTCTGCATCTACTACTATTACTCCACACATCGACCGCTATCCAGCATGCATCTAGAGTATTAAGTTCATAAGAACAGAGTAATGCTTTAAGCAAGATGACATGATGTAGAGGGATAAACTCAAGCAATATGATATAAACCCCATATTTTTATCCTCGATGGCAACAATACAATACGTGCATTGCTGCCCCTGCTGTCACTGGGAAAGGACAGCGCAAGATTGAACCCAAAGCCAAGCACTTCTCCCATTGCAAGAACTATAGATCTAGTAGGCCAAACCAAACCAATAATTCAAAGCGACTTGCAAGGATATTATAATCATACATAAAAGATTTCAGAAAAGAATCAAATATTGTTCATAGATAATCTTGATCATAAATCCACAATTCATCGGATCTCGACAAACACACCGCAAAAAGATTACACCGAATAGATCTCCTCGAAGATCGAGGAGAACTTTGTATTGGATCCAAAAAGAGAGAAGAAACCATCTAGCTAATAACTATGGACCCGAAGGTCTGTGGTAAACTACTCACAACTCATTGGTGAGGCTACGGTGTTGATGTAGAAGCACTCCGTGATGGATCCCCCCTCCGGCGGAGGTCCGGAACATGGCCCAAGATGGGATCTCACAGGAACAGAAGGTTGCGGCGGTGGAATTAGGGTTTTCTCTGTTGCCTCAATGTTTTCAGGGTACGTGGATATATATAGGAGGAAGGAGGGCATCGGGGGAGCCAGAGGGGCCCCACGAGGGTGGGTGCGCGTCTGCATCCCTGGGCGCTGATACGTCTCAAACGTATCTACTTTTCCAAACACTTTTGATATTGTTTTGACCTCATTCTTGCATGATTTGAACTAAACTAACCCGGACTGACGCTGTTTTCAGCAGAGCTGCCTGTATGGTTTTATTGTGTGCAGGAAAACGGATTTTTAGGTATCTCAGAAAATTCCACAAAAAATCACAGAAAATCCACGCACCCGAAGGAACCTGGTGCCAGAAGAGGGGCCAGAGGGGGGCCAGGGGGGCTCCAGGCGCCATGGTGGCGCGGCCCACCCCCTGGCCGCGCCGGGAGGCCGCCTGGGCGGGCCCCACCTCCCCTGGTGCCCTACTTTGACCCGTATTTTAGCCCGTGGCGAGAAAATCCCAGATCAGGAGTTGTTTTCCCAGTTTTCGTCGCGGAGCCGCCGCCACCCTTTGTTCTTCTCCGGGAGGGCTAATCTGGAGGCTGATTTGGCCTCCGGAGAGGGGAGATCATCGCCATCGTCATCATCATCACCACTCCATCCTCCCTCCATGACTTCTCCTTCCATGTGTGAGTAATCCCCTGCTGTAGGCAAAGGGGATGGTAGGGATTGGATGAGTTAGATCATGTAATAGTTTATCAGATCGTTGGGGGCATGTTGCCTATCATCTACTATGGTGTTTATCATCTTTGCTTCAACTTGTTATTCTTAATGCTTGTCACTTAGGGCCCGAGTGCCATGATTTCAGATCTGAACCATATGTGTTTGCATGAATATATTTGTGTTCTTGATCCTATCTATGAGTTGTTTGCACCTATTACGGTCCGGAACCGGCGATCCCAAAAGTGACAGCTTGGGACACCAAAGGGAATGGTCCGTAGTTTGAGGATTACATGTATCCATTGAGTTTATTGCTTTGTTCCGGTGCTCTTTGACAGGAGCACCTTAATCTCCATAAGTTCCTTTTGGCCCCGTTCGTAGCGGGATGGTAGGACAAAAGATGTTGTGCAAGTTCTTATTGCAAGCACGTACAACTACCTATGGGATACATGCCTAATGTTTGATATTTGCCTAGATGATCATTAGTTTTCCGTGTGCCTTGCCCCAAGTTAGATTCATGATATATCTCATCCATGCAGCGCCCAACCATCCATCTCCCTAGCCTACAGTGTTTTAAATCCTGCTGGTTACTAGTTGCTACTTTTGCTATTTACTTTCGCTGTTTACTTTTACTATCACCACCATCACTATCATATCACCGTTACCACTTATCTTTTGTTGCAAGTAAGTATATTTCAGGTGCGGTTGAATTGACAACTCAACTGTCAAAGCTTATAAATACTCTTTGGCTCCCCGTGTGTCGAATCAATAAATTGGGTTATTCTTACCCGCGAAGACTATCTCGATCCCTTACGGTTGAGGGTTATCAAGTACCGTTTTCTGGCGCCGTTGCCGGGGAGCATAGCAATATTTACAAGTCTACTTGAAGTATCCTACCTGCTGCACTTCATCCGCTATGGGTAAGAAAGGAGACCCTAAGGTTCCGATCTTACTATCCACTACAAGAAGAGGTACTGTTCTGAACACTAGTGCTACACTTGATTCACCTTCTGTTATGAGTAAGTTTGCCTCACCGCCACCACATGATGCTCCTACTGAATCTGTTACTATGTCCGATACTCTCGATGATGCTTCTACTACTCTTGATGATATTAGTTCACTTGGTTATGCTCTTGAGAAACAGATCGCTGTTGCTGCAAAAAAGTCTGGAATTGAAATTCCTGTTACTCGCTACCCTATTGGTGGAACTTACGATTATCCTGATTTGAGTAAACTCAAGGAGAGACTCCTTGATGATGATTACATTATGCTTGATGATGATTTATGCAGGGAACTGACAGAGTTTGCCGGCTCTGACCCTGAAGCTATTAAGAAGCTGCTTGAAAAACACTCTTTGAAGAACAAGACCGTTCCTGATCCTGAATTTGCTACATCTCCTATATGCATTGATGATCCTGATTATGATTTCTCTGTTGATCTTTCACTTATACCTATGGTTGAAGCTGACCCCTTTTATGGCAGAGAAAATGACGATGCTATTGCACACCTGACCAAACTCACTGAGTTGGGCGGTTTGTTTACCACGGATGAGAAGATACGAAACTTTTATGTGACCAAGCTTCTTCCTTTCTCTTTGAAGGAAGGTGCTAAAACATGGTATGATTCACTCCCATGTCGTTCCATTAAGAGTCCTCAAGACTTAGCTCACTCTTTTGTTGATAAGTACTTTCCTGCTCATATGCAACATGCTGCTTTACAAAGAATTTATAACTTTAAACAGTTGCAGGATGAGCACCTCCCTAAAGCTTGGGGGAGGTACTGCGGTCTGATTCGGGCTAGACCAGGACATGGAGTCCCTAAGAATGAGTTAATCGATATATTTTATGCTGGTCTAACTGATGAATCCAGGTCCTATTTGGACAGTTGTGCTGGTTGTGTTTTCAGGAAAAGAACACCGGACGATGCAGAGGATTTGATGGGCAGGATTGCCAAAAACCATGAAGATTGGTCCGTCCCTGAACCACCTCCACCACCAAAGAAGAGGCGCATGTTTGTTCTAAGCCCCGAAGATATGCGAGAGGCAAAGAAGTCTATTAAGGAGAAGGGTATTAAAACTGAGGACGTGAAGAATCTACCCCCTATTGAGAAGTTGTGTGAGCCTACCACTCACCCTCCTATGGTAGAGGTACACTCTCTTTTAGATTTCAATGCAAGTGACATCCCTCATGGTAAGCCTCCTGATCAATGTTTAGATGAGTTTGATAATTTTATTATGAAACAAAATCATTTTAATGAGAGGATACAAAGTCAATTGCATGATGATTCCCTTACTATCAAAAGTTTGCTTGATGTTCTAGGAAGAACAGTTAATGATGTTCAATGTCTTGTGAAGCATTTTCATATGGTTCAAACTCAGCTTGAACAAATTTCTAATGTGCAAAAAGATTTTCTTGCTAACAATGCCGAACAAGATGATTTGCAGGCCTTCGGGATTAAGACCCGAGGAGGAACTAGCACTCAAGATCCTCTCTATCCAGAGGGGCATCCGAGGAGAATCGAGCAAGATTCTCAAATGCAGGAAGAAGAAATTGTTGGATCTCCAAAAAAGAAGAAGAAGAAACATAAGGAGGCTGACAATTCCAATGATCCTATTACAAATGAAGAGCCAGCTGTTGATCCCAACAGTGTATCTATCTCCGATGCTGAGACTGAAGATGGTGCTGAACCTGAAGGTAAGGATAATGAGAAGAATGATCCGCCTGAAGTTCGAGAAGAAGAAGCACCTGACAAACGTAAGAGGTACACTAGAGAAGACTTCGTCGCAAGAAGACATGGGAAGGAAAGAGAACCATGGATACAGAAACCCATGCCCTTTCCAGGTAAGTCTATCAAATCTAAAGAAGAAGAGCATTACAATAAGTTTTGTGAGTGGATTAAACCTCTTTTTCTTCAAATCCCTTTGACTAATGCTATTAAGTTACCTCCCTATTCAAAATATATGAAAGATATTGTCACTAATAAAAGAAAAGTTCCTAATGAAGCAATATTTACTATGCTTGCTAACTACTCTTTCAGTGGCAAGATTCCTGAGAAGCTTGGTGATCCAGGTATACCCACCATTCCTTGCTCCATAAAGAATAATTATGTCAAAACTGCTTTATGTGATCTTGGAGCAGGAGTGAGTGTTATGCCTCTCTCTCTTTACAAGAGGCTTTGTTTAGAGAAACTAATTCCTACAGATATCTCTCTTCAGATGGCTGACAAGTCAACCATCGTTCCGATAGATTTTTGTGAGGATGTTCCTGTAGAAGTTGCTAATTGTTTGATCCTTACTGATTTTGTTGTGCTTGACATGCCCGAGGATGGGAGCATGTCCATTATTCTTGGTAGACCTTTTCTTAACACCGCAGGTGCTATTATTGATTGCAATAAAGGGAAGGTTACCTTCAATGTGAATGATAAAGAACACACGGTGTATTTTCCAAAGAAGACCGACAGGAGGCATGGCCTCAACTCTATAGAAAATATCGAGACCGTGAAGATTGGAGAATGGGACTGTCCACTACATGTGCACCACAAATACAAAACTATTATGGTGGGGACAATGTCCATCAAAGTAAAGGTTCAGTGATTACATCGTAAGAGGTGAGACTTTTTGCTCTATATATCGCCTGTTTGTTGGTAAGACTTGATCAACCTTACTAATGAACATGTTTTATATAGATAAAAAGTTGAGCTTGTTATGTTTTCATTTGTTTTAGTTTTTGTTCTCCTTGCTGTACCAAGTGTTTATGTTTTGAAGCTTCACAATACTAATCACTGCTTTAAGTTTTCATAAAGTCTTGCAGCTTTTTGAACTTCGAAAAATTTTCAACAGTGAAGTTTTCAGAAAAAATCCAAAAAAATAAAAATAAAAATTTCCATGCCGGGAGTGACCCAGAGGTACCTGGGGTCGGCCAGGGGGACCCACCAGTGGCCCAGGCGGCCAGCTGGCGCGGCCTGCCCCCTGGTCCCGCCCACAGGGCGCCTGGGGCCCACAAGGCCCCCCTCCAGGTAAGTCTTCTTCCTCCCTCTCTCTTTCTCTCCAAAAACACGAGTTCTGCACTTGTTCTTGCGTTCTTGCCGCTCTTGGAGGCGATTCTTCGATCTCTCTCTACAGCCTATCATTTGAGCTGAGATTTTGAACAAATACTCCCTGGTATGTAACTCCTCCACCCCTCCAATTAGATTTCTGATTGGTGGCTTCATTTGTGAGTATTTAGTAGTTCTTGGTGCTGTATAGATGAGCTTGCATGCATGTGTAGAAATTTATTTTCCAAGTTTTGATGCAAGTTTATGCCTTAGGTAAGTGAGTTGAGTAGTTTGCCTTAACCCACTTTGTTTTAATCCTTGTTTTTGTAATTTGCCAAAAATTTCAGAAATGAGTTTGCTAGGAAGGGCAAAGGGGTGGCTTGAGAAGATGAGGCCCACGCACTCCGATCGAGTTACTAGAGCCGCAGCTTCACCCTTGACTGCTAGGGTGAGCTACAATGAAGATCATGTGCCCCTAGAGTTGTTGGAAGACACAAGTCCAGCACGTGCTATGATGTTTCCATGTGATGAATTCCTTGAAGCTGCGGGAATCAAGGATGAGTTTTATAATCTTTGTGCTAATGCAGGTCTGACACGGCTCGTCACGTGCCGTGTTACTCAGTATCAAAAACTCACCTCCGGTTTCATTAACAGTTTTAGATATAATCCTGATTCTGGTGCTATTGAGTTTAAAATTTACAATGATCTTATCACCATGCCCTTGGGAAAGTTTTGTGAAATAATAGGTGTGCCAAACGTTGGGAGGACGGCTAGGATGACCTCTCAGCCCTCCGAGCTGAAAACCGTCTTCAACTCTCTCTGCAACATGGGTACGAGGGATATTCATCGGTCAAAGATCTCCAGCATCTTATTCCCTCACCTCAGGTATTTTGCATATTATGTTGCTAGAGGGGTGTTAGCTCGTGACAACACGAGCAACACTTCTGCGCCGGATATTGCTATCCTGGCAGCCGCCCTCTCAGGGAGGTCTGATTATAATCTGGGTGCCTTAATTGCTCGACGCCTTGCTATGAACGGTAACAGGGGAGACTTATTTGGTGGCGTTTATGGCACACTTATCTTAGAATATCTTAAAGGCACCCCACACCCTGATGATAAGCCTTTTACTTATTTAAGTTTTGATCTTGCTGCTATGAAAAGGCATAAGTTTGTTACCATGACTTCTGAGCTTGATAATCTTGTTTATATCTTGCGTTTCGGAACTACTGCGGAACGCGAGATCCGTCTACCTGCACCTCTTTTGTTTGATTTTTCTCGCAGGAACGGATGGTCCTTTGATGTTATCCAGTTCGATGAGTTCATGGCCCATCATCAGTTTCATAACCCCATGGAGGGGGTTGTGCCCGACGAGGAGGAGCACGGTGAGTTACCACCTTTTCAGGGGGAGACCGTCACCCAGTTTGGTGAAGGGTCTTCCTCTGCTTGGAGTACGGACCCTTCCTCGTGGGAGGATCCGAGGAGTTCGGTGTACGCGCCAGAATCCTTCTACGACCCTTGGACTCACCACCATTCCCCCAGAGCAGGAGGCTCCTGGGGGCAGTAGCTACTACCAACTTAGGCCAAAAGCCTAAGCTTGGGGGAGTACGTGCCCCTCTCACTTTTCCATTGTATTATCCATTTTATTTGCTTTGATCTTTTCGAAGTTTTTGCCCGTTCTTCTTTATTTCTTTCTTTGCAAAAACAACCAAAAGGTTGTCTCTTTCTTTTGCTTTCGTTCAACCTTTGAAATAATCCAAAAAGATTTCCTTTCTCTCTTTAGTTTGCTTTGTTTTCATAGTTCAGCTCGAGTCCGTGATGGCATTTAATTATATTTCCTACGTTCGATCGTGCAAGTGACGAGGCAGTAATGACGAAGATCGACTGAAGGGAAGCAACAAGGGAAGACCGGTATGAACTCTTCTTGTTTCTACTTTTGTACATATGCCTGTACTTATGATCTAGAGACCAGCTTGTAGCGACATAGTGCTATGTTTACAATGCTCTCCCAGTGGTTCATGTTTTCCTTGTGGCTAGTCTCGAATAGCTAGAGTATATAATGTGTTATTGAAATGATTTACATGCATTGCACTGTTCATAGTTTGGTATACTAAGGTGGTATTTCCCTTTGGAGAATTCTTGGATTGACTTGGCGCATGTTTACACATGTTTAAGACTAAAAAGTCTGCTCTGCCTTGATGATCTTTGAGTTTTAGAATAGTTATATCACTTCCATGCCCGATTCAATGTTGCTTTGTCGCTCTGCATGATTATGACCGTTATTGCTCTCTAGTTGGTCGCTTCCCAGTCTTTTGCTAACCTCCACCTGTACTAAGCGGACTGACTGCTTGTGCATCCAAAATCCTTTAAACCAGTTATGCCATATGAGTCCACCATACCTTCCTATACATGGTATTTACCTGTCATTCCTAACGAAGACTTTCGTGTACCATCTCGAAATTAATCAAAAGCATTTCTCTTTTTGTGCCTCTGTTTTAGCTCATGAGGAAGTAGTAGTTAATTCATGATCTTTTTAAGTTGGACAAGTTTCACCCCGGGATTGCATGTCTAATTTGCAAACCCCTAATACGAGAAGGAACTGGCATAGAGTGGGCTGATACGTCCAAAACGTATCTATAATTTCTGCTTGCTCCATGCCTCTTTTGGGTGATATTGCTATGTTATTTATACACTTCCATACACTTTTGATCATATTTGGACTAACCTATTAACTCAGTGCACCCCAGTGCCAGTTTCTGTTTTCGGCTGTTTTTGTATTTCAGGTTTTCACATTACGAGAACTGCCAGAAAAAATCCAGAAAAATTATATAAAAAATCAGCGTTCCGGAAGCTTCCATGCGGCCAAAGTAGGGTCGGAGGGGACCCACAGGGGCTCCAGGCGGCCTGCCCACGCGGCCCCCCCTGGCCGCGCCGGGGGGGCGCCTGGGCACCCCTGACCCCCTCTGATGCCCCCCTTTGGCATATATTTACACCGTGTCGCGGAAACCCTGATTCCAGACCCCTTTTCTCCAGACGCGATTCCGATCTCCGCTGCCATCGCCATCAAGCTTCGGGGGACCAGAATTCCTGCGCCGGCACCCTGCCGGGACGGGGAAGTGCCCCCGGATTCATCTCCATCGACGTTGCTTCCTCCCTCCATGATGCGGGAGTAGTTCCTCCTCGGGGCTGAGGTTCTTACCAGTAGCTATGTGGTCAATTCTCTCTCCCATGATGTGATCTTCGTTGTGATCATAGGCTATGTTAATCTAGGGTGATCCCATGATATTTCCCCTTCCTCTATGTATTGGATTGATGTACTCACTTGTCTTTATCTAGTATAATCCCCGAGACCAAGGTGACAGTGGTCTATTGGACATGGATTAGAACAATATTTTCATGAGTGATTTCCTCTCTTGTGTGTTGATTGAAGATTGAGAGTCTCTTGGTGCTTGTCTTTGATTATCCTTTAGATATGTTGTGGTGATTGTGGGACTCTCTTTGGATGGCCGCGGTGACATTGGGAAATCCTTAGATTGAGAACTACAAACTTTGAGGTGTGCTTTTGTAGCCCTACATAATTCTCGTCCTCTCTTGACCACGAAGGAATGACCTCCGAGTGTGTCCCCTTTGCATGTTTTATGGGAAATATCATGTGATTCGATTATGTTAATGTTGTTGGGAGTTGCCACTAGTGAAAGTATGAACCCTAGGCCTTGTTTCCACCATTGCAATACCATTTGTGCTCACGTTTACCACTTGTTTGCTTGCTGCACTTTTTATTACAGATTTATATTACTTTGTTTTGCCATCCATATCACTTGCCATTTAACATCTCTTCGCCGAACTAGTGCACCTATACATCTGACAAGTGTATTAGGTGTGTTGGGGACACAAGAGACTTCTTGTATCTTAGTTGCAGGGTTGCTTGAGAGAGACCATCTTCAACCTCTACTTCCCTGAGTTCGATAAACCTTAGGTCATCCACTTGAGGGAAATTGCTGCTGTCCTACAAACCTCTGCGCTTGGAGGCCCAACATAGTCTACAAGAGTAGAAGCGTGTGTAGACATCAAGCTATTTCTGGCGCCGTTGCCGGGGAGGTGAGCGCTTGAAGGTATATCTTTAGATCTTGCAATTAAATCTTTTTGTTTCTTGTTTTTATTTCACTAGTTATGCTTATGGACAACCTTGCAATTGGATCGTTGCTTGCGGGAAGACGCCCCACACCTGTGGTGGTTGCTCCTCCCCCTACTGAAATTGTGCCCTATAAAATACCAGCTGGTATTATCGATTATGTTTTGGCCGATCGTTATGCAGGAGACAAACATCCCGGTGAACACTTGCTATATCTGTCACAACTATGTTCATTATTTAATCTTGCAGGTGTATCAAGGGAGTTTGTCATGAGGAAATTATTTTCCTTGTCACTGAAAGGAAAAGCATTGGAATGGTATAGGCTACTAAATGACTCTCACCTGCTGGAGTGGGAAGAGATCCAGTCTCTCTTTTACTCCAAGTTTTATCCTCTTCATGAAGTCCATGAGAATAGGAATTATGTTTATAATTTTTATCCTCATGACGGAGAGAGCATAGCTCAAGCTTGGGGGAGACTGAAAACGTTAATGCTAAAATGTCCTAACCATGGGCTCCCCAAAGATATGATTATTACTAATTTCTATGCGAGGCTTTCTCGACAGGATAAAGATTTGCTCGACGCTTCCTCTATGGGTTCTTTCACAAACAAAAAGATTGATGCTAAATGGGAACTCCTTGAAAGAATTCAACGCAACACTGAAGATTGGGAGATCGACAAAGGTAAAGAGTCAGGTATAATTTATGAGTATGATTGCATTAAGACCTTTGTTGAAACTACAAGTTTTAATAAGTTTAGTGCTAAGTTTGGGCTTGATTCTCAACTCCTTGTTGATTTCCTCAAATCTTTTGCTTCACATCTTAATATGCCTAAGGAGGATTGGATCAAGTATCATAAACCTTTTAAAGAGACTTGCAAAGAAAATGAAATTGTTCATGATGATTGCAACATGCATGATCCAATTCCTAAAAATGAAGTTTTATATAAGCATGTTAATTTTTGTGGAGTGGATAGACCTTGTGAAAGGCCTATGATTGAAGAAGAGAAGTATTGTAAGCAACATAAACATGAAAGAACAATCACTTGGGTCAGAGATTTAAATGAAATTGCTAGAGAATTGTGTGACCTTTATCCTTTTACTTGTGAACTTTGCCGTATAGAGGGTCACTTTAATTTTCAATGCATGAACTTGCAAAACATAACTGTTAACCGGTTGTGTGATAACATGATCACCTCTGATCTTTATGATGAGCTTATGTTATTTTTGATGTGTGAAGAGTTATCAGAAAAGACTTCATGGCTAGATGTTAATGCCATAGGAATAAAAACACTTTGCAAAATTGCCATCTCTATTGTGTTGTTAATTGCCATGAAAATGATTACATAGGTAAGATTATAAAGGAGGGAACTTTACCAAAGTATAAAAATGTCTCTTATATTTCTGCTAATAAAAAGGAGAGTTTCTCCCAAGTTTCCCCTATTGTTTCTAATGATAAACCAGGATATGTGGAGAAGCTTCATCTCCAACCACTCCCTCCTAAGGTTAAGAAGAAGAAAAAGAAGAGGAGGAGGAAGAGGAGCAAGAAAGAAGAAGAATGGGTATCAACCTGGCCTGAGCATATTCCTCCCATCAACTTTTATCCTAACGATTGTAAGTTTAAAGAAGAAGGTGAAGTTTATTGCCTTAATTATCATCTTGATGATACGTCCGTGGGTACTATTGAAGATGATTTTGATTATGATATGCATGTTACTTATTGTGATTGGGAAAATGATGATAATGCTACTTATGATCTTGAAAATCTTTTTGGTACCAACTCTGAAAGTGATGATATGGGAAGCTCTAAGCTTGAGGATGATAGGATTGCAAATCCTTTACCCACTAGTGATGTGATAATTGATAATTCTTTTGCTAGTAAGAATAAAGACAACATGATTACAAATATAGTTGCTAGCAATGATAATGCTCTTCTCTACTATGATGATGTCATAACTCCAACCTATAGTGATTATAAAGGTACCTATGACATAAGGAGAAATTATCCTTATGAAACTTGTCATAATCATGGAGGGAATTACTCCCTTGTTGAACACCACCCTCCTAATACACAATTAATCTATAGTGTTCAAGTTGTTTATGATAGTCCTACTCCCACTATTACCAATGAGAAAGATTATGCTTATGTGGAGAGTAAGAGTACCTTTTTGCATGTGGATCATGGTAACAATGCTTTATGTGATGCTTATATTGTTGAGTTCATCCATGATGCCACTGAAATTTATAATGAGAGAGGGAGACTTGGTTCTAAATATCTTAATAATAAGAAGTTTCCTCTCTTTATGGTGAATATTTTGAAGTTATGCTTGTTTTGCCTTCCTATGCTAGTTGCTTTGTGCTTCAATGAATTATTCTATTGCAATATTCCTATGCATAGGAAGCATGTTAGGCTTAAATGTGTTTGGTATTTCCTTCTTGATGCTCTCTTTTGTTCTTCAGCTCTTATTCCTACGAGAGCATCATTAAAGTCTTAAGCCTATCTTTATGGCTATAAAGAAAGAGCTCTAGGGAGACAACCCTTGTTATGTTTACTTTCAGTTTTAGTGGTCTTGATGTTTGTTACTACTGTAGCAACATCATTGTATCTTTATTTTTCAGCTTTGTGCCAAGTTTAGCCTCTGATTGCAAGAAAGTTCAAAAGTTGTGACGTGCTGTCCAGCAAACAGATTCTGTCCTTGGATAGAAAAATTCGTATAAAATCACCAGATCATCTTTTTGGTCTGAATTTTTTCGAAAGCGTGCTCTATATAATTGTCTTTCATGCGTCTGTCTTGAGTTTTTTTATTAGAGTTGCAGAAGTGCCCCGGAAAAATCATTTACTACCTGCTGTTCTGTTTTTCACAGATTTTGTCCTGTTTTGCCTTTCCTTCGTTTTGCAAACCTAGAGCTTTCTTTTTCTTTGCAAAAACCTTTTGGCAATCTTGAGAAATAGTATAACTTCAAGAATATCTTTATTTCCAGCAAGGAACAATTATTTTATTATGGGTACTAACCTCGCTAATCAGATTATGATGAGTTATGTATGAAGGGAGTTTTCAAGTGTGCGAGGGAAGATGATAAAAAGATTCAGGAGTGTCAAACGCTCAATCTTGGGGATGCCCCCATGCACCCCCAAGAAATATTCAAGGAGACTCAAGCGTCTAAGCTTGGGGATGCCCCCGTGCATCCCCTTCTCCATCAACATTATCAGTTCGTCCTTCGTTCCACTATATTTTAATCACTTCATGTGTTATGTGCTATGCTTGGAGCGTCTTGTTTTAGTTTTCCTTTTAGTTTTCTTTAGCTTTTCATAACGAGTCGGAACTCAGCTTTCTTTATGTGGGAGAGAAACACGCTCCACTTCTACCTAGAACATAACATAGAATTTGCATGTCTATCTTTGTTGTGTGTGTTCTTTGTCTTTTAATAGCTACTATCATGCTTAGCTCTTAACTTTCATGCTTATCTTTTTAAAGAGCTTTTGTTTAGTTGGTTGCTTGAACTCTCTTTAGTTATCATGTTTATCTTATTAAGAGAGTTTGCTTCCGTTGCATTGGTTGATATGTCTATGATAAAGATGCTACGTGCATAATGGCGCTTAGTAGTTCATGTTTTCTTATGGTTAGTCTCAAATAGCTGGGGGGTTCCCAATGTGTTATTGGAGTACCAACATGATTTGTTGCCTATGATGTGGTATGGTTTAGTAATATCTTCCTTCAAAGAATTTATTTTGATTGACTTGGCGTATGCTCACGCATTTTTAAGACTGTAAAGAAAGTCTGTCAAGCCTTGATGATCTTTTGTTTCTGAGTAGCGATATAACTTCCATGCCTGATTCAATGTTGCTTTGTCGCTCTGCATGATTATGACCGTCATTGCTCTCTTAGTTGGTCGCTCCCAGTCTTTTGCTAATCTTCGCCTGTACTAAGCGGACTGACTGCTTGTGCATCCACATCCTTTTAATCCAGTTATGCCATATGAGTCCACCATATCTTCCTACATGGTATTTACCTGCCATTCCTAACGGAGACTTGCATGTACCATCTCGAAATTATTCAAAGAAAAAGCATTCCTATTTTGTGCCTCTGTTTTAAGTTCATGAGGAAGTAGTAGTTAATTCATGATCTTTTTAAGTTGGACAAGCTTCACCCCGGGATTGCATGTATAATGTGCAAACCCATAATACGAGAAGGAACTGGCATTGAGTGCGCCCGGCTCAAAAAGATAATATAACAAACAAACCCTCCTTCACGCTTTGTTCATGAGAAATCAGAAAACTTTGGCAGTGATAAACAAAGGAGATTAAGAGGATGTGATCGTCCTCATTCGGGAGCCGTTCCTCGAAACTTGTCCATCTCAAGAAGTGATTGAGTTGTCTGCTAGCATTCGTTGACGAAACATGCATGATCTAAAAAAAATTATTACCTCTGTTTTAAAACCAAGAGCTCTGGTACATGTTTTTTCTTTGTTTCCGACTACGGGTTTTCAACCTTGCCAACAAAAGCCACGATTCGAGAGTCTCCACCTTCTTTTAAAAGCACCAACTACTGAGAGCATGATTGTCATTCTGAGTGTAATGTGCATTGTCCCAAAGTAGCATTGTCTTTTGCATGATTGTGATATCGTTTATTTTGAAATCATTGTATCTAGTCATCACTTAAACCTTGGAGGTGCCCCTGCATTTATGTTTTGCTTCACTAAAGAGGGCAAGCTAGATATCACTTTATCATATTTGCACATCATGTTCATTACAAATCTATTTGATGTTTCAATATCATATTGTAAAACTTTCAGTTCTTTGTGATTTTCTCATGAGGCAACTTAATTATTATAGATTCATTGTCTCAGTAAGCTTTTGTCATATGACTATGAAAAAGTCCTATATGGTTAATAGCATGTCACCACAGAAATTATTCTTGTTATCATTTACCTACTCGAGGACGAGCAGGAATTAAGCTTGGGGATGTTGATACGTCCAAAACGTATCTATAATTTCTGCTTGCTCCATGCCTCTTTTGGGTGATATTGCTATGTTATTTATACACTTCCATACACTTTTGATCATATTTGGACTAACCTATTAACTCAGTGCACCCCAGTGCCAGTTTCTGTTTTCGGCTGTTTTTGTATTTCAGGTTTTCACATTACGAGAACTGCCAGAAAAAATCCAGAAAAATTATATCAAAAATCAGCGTTCCGGAAGCTTCCATGCGGCCAAAGTAGGGCCGGAGGGGACCCACAGGGGCTCCAGGCGGCCTGCCCACGCGGCCCCCCCTGGCCGCGCCGGGGGGGCGCCTAGGCACCCCTGACCCCCTCTGATGCCCCCCCTTTGGCATATATTTACACCGTGTCGCGGAAACCCTGATTCCAGACCCCTTTTCTCCAGACGCGATTCCGATCTCCGCCGCCATCGCCATCAAGCTTCGGGGGACCAGAATTCCTGCGCCGGCACCCTGTCGGGACGGGGAAGTGCCCCCGGATTCATCTCCATCGACGTTGCTTCCTCCTCCATGATGCGGGAGTAGTTCCTCCTCGGGGCTGAGGTTCTTACCAGTAGCTATGTGGTCAATTCTCTCTCCCATGATGTGATCTTCATTGTGATCATAGGCTATGTTAATCTAGGGTGATCCCATGATATTTCCCCTTCCTCTATGTATTGGATTGATGTACTCACTTGTCTTTATCTAGTATAATCCCCGAGACCAAGCTGACAGCGGTCTATTGGACATGGATTAGAACAATATTTTCATGAGTGATTTCCTCTCTTGTGTGTTGATTGAAGATTGAGAGTCTCTTGGTGCTTGTCTTTGACTATCCTTTAGATATGTTGTGGTGATTGTGGGACTCTCTTTGGATGGCCGCGCTGACATTGGGAAATCCTTAGATTGAGAACTACGAACTTTGAGGTGTGCTTTTGTAGCCCTACATAATTCTCGTCCTCTCTTGACCACGAAGGAATGACCTCCGAGTGTGTCCCCTTTGCATGTTTTATGGGAAATATCATGTGATTCGATTATGTTAATGTTGTTGGGAGTTGCCACTAGTGAAAGTATGAACCCTAGGCCTTGTTTCCACCATTGCAATACCATTTGTGCTCACGTTTACCACTTGTTTGCTTGCTGCACTTTTTATTACAGATTTATATTACTTTGTTTTGCCATCCATATCACTTGCCATTTAACATCTCTTCACTGAACTAGTGCACCTATACATCTGACAAGTGTATTAGGTGTGTTGGGGACACAAGAGACTTCTTGTATCTTAGTTGTAGGGTTGCTTGAGAGAGACCATCTTCAACCTCTACTTCCCTGAGTTCGATAAACCTTAGGTCATCCACTTGAGGGAAATTGCTGTTGTCCTACAAACCTCTGCGCTTGGAGGCCCAACATAGTCTACAAGAGTAGAAGCGTGTGTAGACATCATGCGCCCGGCTCATAAAAGATAATACAACAAACAAACCCTCCTTCACGCTTTGTTCATGGGAAATCAGAAAACTTTGGCAGTGATAAACAAAGGAGATTAAGGGGATGTGATCGTCCCCGTGCGGGAGCCGTTCCTCGAAACTTGTCCAGCTCAAGAAGTAATTGGGTTATCTACTAGCATTCGTTGACGAAATATGCACCTCTCAAAAACATTTTTACCTCTGTTTTTAAAACCAAGAGCTCTGGTACATGTTTAGTTTTTGTTTCCGACCACGGGTTTTCAACCTCGCCATCAAATTCCACGGTTCGAGAGTCTCCACCTTCTTTCTTCAAAGCACCAACTAGGAGAGCATAATTGTCATTCTGAGTGTAATGTGCATTGTCCCAAAGTATTACATTGTCTTCTGCATGCTTGTGATATTATTTATTCTGAAAGTCTTAGTTCTAGTCTCCTTTAAAACTCTGGAGGAGTTTCTGCATTTATGTTTTGCTTCACTCATGGAGGCTAGCGAGATACCACCCTAATATGCTCAAGCTATGTGCAATGTAATCTTGTCTTGATTTTCAGTAGTATATTATTTACTTTTAGGTATTTGTGATTGGTCACTTGAAAGAAGGATTGCTCTGTGCATTGTCCTCATAGCATTGTTTCAATACTTGCTAGACTCTTTTCGTAGTACATGCTTATATACATCTAATGAAGCAAAAGAGTTTGTCAAAGTTTTCTTTGTCGCGTCCAGTTCGTTGAACTGAATTGCTTGAGGACAAGCAATATGCTAAGCTTGGGGGAGTTGATACGTCTCAAACGTATCTACTTTTCCAAACACTTTTGATATTGTTTTGACCTCATTCTTGCATGATTTGAACTAAACTAACCCGGACTGACGTTGTTTTCAGCAGAGCTGCCTGTATGGTTTTATTGTGTGCAGGAAAACGGATTTTTAGGTATCTCAGAAAATTCCACGAAAAATCACAGAAAATCCACGCACCCGAAGGAACCTAGTGCCAAAAGAGGGGCCAGAGGGGGGCCAGGGGGGCTCCAGGCGCCCTGGTGGCGCGGCCCACCCCCTGGCCGCGCCGGGAGGTCGCCTGGGCGGGCCCCTCCTCCCCTGGTGCCCTACTTTGACCCGTATTTTAGCCTGTGACGAGAAAATCCCAGATCAGGAGTTGTTTTCCCAGTTTTCGTCGCGGAGCCGCCGCCACCCTCTGTTCTTCTCCGGGAGGGCTAATCTGGAGGCTGATTTGGCCTCCGGAGAGGGGAGATCGTCGCCATCGTCATCATCATCACCACTCCATCCTCCCTCCATGACTTCTCCTTCCATGTGTGAGTAATCCCCTGCTGTAGGCAAAGGGGATGGTAGGGATTGGATGAGTTAGATCATGTAATAGTTTATCAGATCGTTGGGGGCATGTTGCCTATCATCTACTATGGTGTTTATCATCTTTGCTTCAACTTGTTATTCTTAATGCTTGTCACTTAGGGCCCGAGTGCCATGATTTCAGATCTGAACCATATGTGTTTGCATGAATATATTTGTGTTCTTGATCCTATCTATGAGTTGTTTGCACCTATTACGGTCCGGAACCGGTGATCCCAAAAGTGACAGCTTGGGACACCAAAGGGGATGGTCCGTAGTTTGAGGATTACATGTATCCATTGAGTTTATTGCTTTGTTCCGGTGCTCTTTGACAGGAGCACCTTAATCTCCATAAGTTCCTTTTGGCCCCGTCCGTAGCGGGATGGTAGGACAAAAGATGTTGTGCAAGTTCTTATTGCAAGCACGTACAACTACCTATGGGATACATGCCTAATGTTTGATATTTTCCTAGATGATCATTAGTTTTCCGTGTGCCTTGCCCCAAGTTAGATTCATGATATATCTCATCCATGCAGCGCCCAACCATCCATCTCCCTAGCCTACAGTGTTTTAAATCCTGCTGGTTACTAGTTGCTACTTTTGCTATTTACTTTCGCTGTTTACTTTTACTATCACCACCATCACTATCATATCACCGTTACCACTTATCTTTTGTTGCAAGTAAGTATATTTCAGGTGCGGTTGAATTGACAACTCAATTGTCAAAGCTTATAAATACTCTTTGGCTCCCCGTGTGTCGAATCAATAAATTGGGTTATTCTTACCCGCGAAGACTATCTCGATCCCTTACGGTTGAGGGTTATCAGGCGCGCCCTGGACCCTCGTGGCCGCCTCTCTCGTTCCCTTGCGTGTACTCCAAGTCTTCTGTATAGATACGGTTTGAAAAATAACTCTCCCTAAGGTTTCATTCCGTTTGGACTCCGTTTGATATTCCTTTTCTGCGAAACACTGAAATAGGCAAAAAAACAGCAATTTGCACTGGGCCTTGGGTTAGTAGGTTAGTCCCAAAAATAATATAAAAGTGTATAATAAAGCCCATTAAATATCCAAAACAGAATATATAATAGCATGGAACAATCAAAAATTATAGATACGTTGGAGACGTATCAAATGTTGGAAATATGCCCTAGAGGCAATAATAAAAGGATTATTATTATATTTCCTTGTTCATGATAATTGTCTGTTATTCATGCTTGAATTGTATTGTACGGAAACAGCGATACATGTGTGAATCATAGACCACAACGTGTCCCTGGTAAGCCTCTAGTTACTAGCTCGTTGATCAATAGATGGTCATGGTTTCCTGACCATGGACATTAGATGTCATTGATAACGAGATCACATCATTAGGAGAATGTTGTGATGGACAAGACCCAATCCTAAGCCTAGCACGAGATCGTATAGTTCATAATGCTTAAGATTTTTAAGTGTCAAGTATTTGTTCCTTAGACCATGAGCTTGTGCAACTCCCGGATACCGTAGGAATACTTTGGGTGTGCCAAACGTCACAACGTAACAGGGTGGCTATAAAGGTACGCAACGGGTATCTCCGAAAGTGTCTGTTGAGTTGGTACGAACCGAGACTGGGATATTGTCACTCCGTATGACGAAGAGGTATCTCTGGGCCCACTCGGTAAGACATCATCATAATGAGCCCAAAGTGACTAAGGGGTTAGTCATGGGATGATGGATTACGGAACAAGTAAAGAGACTTGCCATGATGAGATTGAACAAGGTATCGGGCATACCGACGATCGAATCTCGGGCAAGTACCGTACCGATAGACAAAGGGAATAACATACGGGATTAAGTGAATCCTTGACATCGTGGTTCATCCGATGAGATCATCGAGGAATATGTGGGAACCAACATGGGTATCTAGATCCCGCTGTTGGTTATTGACCGGAGAGTCGTCTCGGTCATGTCTGCGTGTCTCCCGAACCCGTAGGGTCTACACACTTAAGGTTCGGTGACGCTAGGGTTGTAGAGATATATGCACACGGAAACCCGAATGTTGTTCGGAGTCTTGGATGAGATCCCGGACGTCACGAGGAGTTCCGGAATCGTCCGGAGGTGAAGAATGATATATAGGAAGTCCAGTTTCGGCCATCGAGAGAGTTCCGGGGGTCACCGGGAGTGTCCCGGGACCACCGGAAGGGTCCCGGGGGTCCAGCGGGTGGGGCCACCCATCCCGGAGGGCCCCGTGGGCCATAAGGGGAGGGGGGGCAGCCCCTAGTGGGCTGGCGCACCCCACATGGGCCACCCCCATGCGCCTAGGGTTGAAACCCTAGGGGTGGGGGCGCCTCCCTTTGCCTTGGGGGGCAAGATACCCCCCTGGCCGCCGCCCCCCTAGGAGATTGGATCTCCTAGGGCCGGCGGCCCCCTGGCCCCCTATATATAGTGGGGGAGAGAGGGCAGCCGCGCCCCAAGCC
>LR738713.1:809372061-809396782 GCA_902687465.1 Secale cereale
CCAACTCCTCCCGCAGGGTCTCGGCGAAGCCCTGCAACTTTTCCCGTTGCATCCACCACCACGCCGTCGTGCTGCTGGATCTCCGTCAACCTATCCTCCCCCCTTGCTGGATCAAGAAGGAGGAGACGTCGCTGTACCGTACATGTGTTGAACGCGGAGGTGTCGTCCGTTCGGCGCTGGGATCATCGGTGACGAGGATCACGAAGAGTACGACTCCATCATCCATGTTCCTTCGAACGCTTCCGCACGCGATCTACAAAGGGTATGTAGATGCACTCCTTTATGCTCGTTGCTAGATGACTCCTTAGATTGATCTTGGTGAAGCGTAGGAAATTTTTTGAATTCTGCTACGTTCCCCAACAGTGGCATCTGAGCTAGGTCTTTGCGTAGCATCTTGCACGAGTAGAACACAAACAAGTTGTGGGCGTTGATTTTGTTCAATTCTCTTGCCGTTACTAGTCCAATCTTGATTCGGCGGCATCGTGGGATGAAGTGGCCCGGACCGACCTTACACGTACGCTTACGTGAGACTGGTTCCACCGACTGACATGCACTAGTTGCATAAGGTGGCTGGCGGGTGTCTGTCTCTCCCACTTTAGTCGGATCGGATTCGATGAAAAGGGTCCTTATGAAGGGTAAATAGAAATTGACATATCACGTTGTGGTTTTGGCGTAGGTAAGAAACGTTCTTGCTAGAAAACCTATAGAAGCCACGTAAAAACTTGCAACAACAATTAGAGGTCGTCTAACGTGTTCTTGCAGCATGTGCTATGCGATGTGATATAGCCAAGAAGATGTGATGAATGATATATGTGATGTATGAGATTGATCATGTTCTTGTAATAGGGAATCACGACTTGCATGTCGATGAAAATGACAACCGGCAGGAGCCCTAGGAGTTGTCTTAATTATTGTATGACCTACGTGTCACTGAATAACGCCATGTAATTACTTTACTTTATTGCTAAACGTTAGCCGTAGTAGTAGAAGTAATAGTTGGCGTGACGACTTCATGAAGACACGATGATGGAGATCATGGTGTCATGCCGGTGATAAAGATGATCATGGTGCCCCAAAGATGGAGATCAAAGGAGCAAAATGATATTGGCCATATCATGTCACTTTATTTGATTGCATGTGATGTTTATCATGTTTATGCATCTTGTTTACTTAGAACGATGGTAGTAAATAAGATGATCTCTCACTGAAAATTTCAAGAATTGTGTCCCCCTAACTATGCACCGTTGCTAAGGATCGTTGTTCCGAAGCACCACGTGATGATCGGGTGTGATAGGCTCTAACGTTCGCATACAACGGGTGTAAGCCAGATTTAGACACGCAATACACTTAGGGTTCACTTGACGAGCCTAGCATGTACAGACATGGCCTCGAAACACGGAAGACCGAAAGGTCGAACATGAGTCGTATTGTCACAACCCTAGTTCTGGTATGCACTAGGTTAGTTCTTGTGGTTTGCATCATGTTTAATTTTCAAATGAAATTGAAATGAGGACTTGTGAAACCCTCAGAAACCCTATTGAAAATGACCCAAATAAAAGTTGCTCCAAAAAGGTCCAAGAAAATGTTCATGTGGCCCTCTAAAAATATTGGTCAGAGATAAAAATCAAACCAATATTATTAGGAGCTCATAAGTATTCATTTTGGGCATTTGGAATTAATGCAATAAATATTTGTTTGGATATATAATTACTATATATTTTTATATATGTCCAAAATTCTGGTTCTTTATTTTTAGGGGTTTGGGTTAATTCCTAGGTCCCTGCAAAATAAAATGTCAGAAGAAAATAAATGATTTAGTTTAGAAATTAAATCAAAACAAATGTCAGAAGAAAATAGAAAAGAAAAATAAAAAGGGCAGGCTTACCTGTGCTGGCCCAGCACAGCACGGCCTGGCCGGCCCAGCTGGCCAGCCCAGCCCGCTCCTCCCTGTCGTCTTCCTCCTCGACAGAAGGACGAGCGTGTGCTCGTCGCGCGCCGGCCACGCGCCGCGCCACCTCCTGCTTCCCGCCGCTGCCGACGCGCCTAGCAGCCCCTGGACGACGCCACGCACCCCTGGACCCCCTCACTCCCCCTCGGTCCCTTCTCCCCTCTCCTGGTGCTCTTCCTCGCGAACGCCCGAACGCCACCGTCACCGCCGCTCGCCGTAGCCGTGGCCACCGTCCCCCTCTCGCCTCGCCGGAGTGCCCAGAAGCTCCGCTGCGTCCTTCTCATCCTCTCCAGCAAGCTACGGGACGCCGGGAGGCCCTGCCTCGTCGTCATCGTGCTCGTCTTCAACCTCCGGCCGCCGTCGACCTCGCCGCCGATTCGTCGACTCCGGTGCCTCCCCGAGCCCACTCAGCTGCTCTTCGACCCCGCTGTGAGCTCCTCCGCCGTTTCCCCCTGTCCCCGTGGCCTGTACCTCACCGTAGCCGTCGCCCCCTTCCTCATCGTCGCCGGCCGCCGCTGAGCTCGTCGCCGTCGTAGCCACAGACGCGCAAGCCCGGAACTGAACGCGTCACCGTGCTCACCGTGCTCCCAGGAGCCGAACGCACCCACTAGCCCCTCCCCTAGTGCACCGTAGCCTCGTTTCCGTCGACGCCCGAACTCCGGTCGCCGCTGGGCTCGACGCCAGCGACGATTCCGGCCGCTCCAGCTGCTGCCACCTAGCGCGTTGGATGCGCAAGAGGCTGCGCATCCCGTAGCTGCCCTCCGCCGCTCGAATGGTCGACGGAGGCGAGTTTCCGACGCCCTCCGCCGCATTCGGCCTCGCCGGCGGCTAACCGCCGGTGGGATTTGACCCAAACCCACTGGGTTTGACTTCCCTGAGCCTATGACATGTGGGGCCACCTTTGACTAATTTTTAGTTTAGGGTTTAATTAACTTTTAATTACTGACATTAATCTAATTAGACACTGACATGTGGGCCCTTGTCTAATTAGTTTAGTTTTAAACTTTAGTTATTTAACTGAGTCACTGACCAGTGGGACCCCACTGTCAGGTTTGACTCTGGACAGCCCCTTTGACCTGCTGACGTCATGCCTGTGTCATGCTGACGCAGTAATCCAGTTCTGGTTTTTAAATAAATCTTAAATGATTTATTTATTTCAGAATTTGGCCTAAACTTCAAAAAAAATCATAGAAATTCAACCGTAGCTCGGAATGAAATAATTTATATATGAAAAATTATCAGAAAAATTCAATCTATCCATCTGTACCATTTTCATGCATGACAAATGAAGTTAAACCTACTGTTTATTTGAAAACACATATTTGGCATTTAGATTGCTTATTTTAAAATTGCATTTGAACCCTTGGTTCAAATGGACTTCTTTCAAATTGAATGCTAGTTGCACTAGCCCAAACAACATCATAACTTCATGCTATATTCATGCATCATATTGTTGCATATGCTTGTGTTTGATTGTCGGCACCGTTCTTCTCGATAGGTCCAGCTCCGGAGACCGATCCAGAGTACCTGTCAGAGGAGCAGTGTTCTGCACGTTGTTTTACCAGGCAAGCAAACCCCCTTGTTCATTCCGATACAATCCCTCTCTCGCTCCTGCTCCCTATTATTGCATTAGGACAACAACGATCTCAACTGCTACTTTATGCTGCGGTAGTTGAACCCATTCCTCTGCATGACCTGTCTTTCCACAGTAAATAGTTGAAACCCACTAGCATGTGTAGGAGTTGATTGAAGCCATGATGTGATCTTACCATGCCTTGCTTGCTATTGCTTAGAGTGTGTCAGGTCTAATTCATCGGGAATGAATTGGAGTGAAATGATATGTTCTGATGCTGAGGGTTAAGTGTGTGAACACGATTTGGTAAAGGTAGTGGTGAGAGGCCATGTAGGAGTACATGGTGGGTTGTCTCACTGGAACCGTCCCTAAGAACTGAGTTCCGAGTATGTTGTCCAATGACTAGTTACTACCACACATTGGGTTCCGGTAACTCGACCCCTCTCGACTTATTAATCAACATGATCTCTGTCCAGGAGTTGCAACTAGTTTCTGGCGTTTGTAGGTAGTGTTATTTCTCTACCAGATGGCACCCGGCAGGGTGGGCTTGGGACAGACTAGGCACACGTGGCCCGGTGTACCGAGTGGCACCCGGATGGTGGGCTCGGGAACCCTGTACACATCGTTTGGGTCCGTGATGGAAACCTCGGCCGGACTCCCTTGCGGATGGAACCCGAATAGGCGATAAACCTGGACGAGAGATTTGTGTGGTTAGTCAGGTCGTGGCCGACACCCTCGCCAGGCTTCCGCTTGAAGGTTGCCGAGATACACGACGTGTACCTGGCGGTAAGTGGCGAGAGCGTGTGTGAAGAAGTACACCCCTGCAGGGTTATCATAATCTATTCGAATAGCCGGGTCCGCGGATATGGACTTCTTGGATGCTTACGTGGTACATAGACAACTTGAAGTGGATACTCTAAAATACTCAAGACAAGTGTGAGTGCTATGGATGGCCTTCTCGTAGGGAGACGGGGATGAATCCATAGTGGTGTATTGTGTGGTGCTTAGTGGACTCGTGTGCGCCACCTCAAAAGAGTTACCAGCAATCGTAGAATAGGATAGCCACTAAGTCAAAGCTGGCTTGCTGCAACTAAACCCCACTATGCCTTCTTGATACAAGTGCATGTATGATAGGATCTGATGTAAGTCTTGCTGAGTACCTTTGTACTCATGTTTGCTTAATTTATGTTTTGCAGATAGGATTGATGTCTCACTAGTAGTTCCGCTTGGACTTCGACAAGTAGCTTGATACCTCAGCTACGATCTTGGACGAGTGTTGTAGATAGTCAGGCTCTTCAGCCTTTTTCATTTGTAGATGTCTGTACTCAGACATGTAGTGCTTCCGCTTGTTGCTTGTATGCTCTGAATGTTGGGTCGTGAGACCCATGCTTGTAATACTTGGCTCTTCGGAGCCTAATGAATAAATACTTGTTTATTAGAGTCTTGTTGTGATGCCATGTTGTATTTGCACATATTGAGCATATTGTGTGTATGTTATTGAAATGCTTGGTATGTGTGGGATCCGACACCTAGTTGTTTACCCTTGGTAGCCTATCTTACAGGGAAATGTCTCCTAGTGTTTCCACTGAGCCCTGGTAGCTTGCTACTGCTCCGGAACACTTAGGCTGACCGGCATGTGTCCTTCTTCGTTCCTGTGTCTGTCCCTTAGGGGAAATGTCACGCGTTGTTCCTTTAAGTCCTTGTAGCTTGCTACGATTTGGGTTCATACGTTGATGACCGACACGTTCGTTGCTGGGTCACGGATGCCTGTCTCTGTAATTTAGTGCCACTTTTGGTTTATAACTGGTCATGTCGGCCCGGGTTCTCTGTCATATGGATGCTAGCGACACTGTCATATACGTGAGCCAAAATGCGCAAACGGTCCCGGGCCAGGTAAGGTGGCACCCGTGGGGATACCGTGCGTGAGGCCGCAAAGTGATATGGTGTGTTACATGCTAGACCGGTGTGACTTAGGATCGGGGTCCCGACACGTATAGAAGATACGATCAACATGAAGATGTTCACCATTGATGACTAGTCCGTCTCACGTGATGATCGGACACGGGCTAGTCGATTTGGATCATGTGTCACTTAGATGACTAGAGAGATGTCAATCTGAGTGGGAGTTCATTAAATTTGATTAGATGGACTTAATTGTCACGAACTTAGTCTAAATTCTTTACAATATGACTTGTAGATCAAATGGCCCACGCTCATGTCACCCTCAACTTCAACGCGTTCCTAGAGAAATCCAAGCTGAAAGACGATGGTAGCAACTATACGGACTGGGTCCGTAACCTGAGGATCATCCTCATAGCTGCCAAGAAAACTTATGTCTAGAAGCACCGCTAGGTGACGCTCCCGCCCCGGCAAACCAAGATGTTATGAACGCTTGGCAGTCGCGTTGTGATGATTACTCCCTGGTTCAGTGCGGCATGCTCTACATCTTAGAATCGGGGCTCCAAAAGCGTTTCGAGCACCACGAAGCATATGAGATGTTCCAAGAGCTGAAAATGGTTTTCCAGGCTCATGCCCGAGTTGAGAGATATGATGTCTCCAACGCATTCTACAGCTGTAAGATGGAGGAAAATAGTTCTGTCAGTGAGCACATACTCAAGTTGTCTGGGTTGCACAACCGCTTGTCTCAGTTGGGAATGAATCTCCTCGACGAAGCGGTCATTGACAAAATCCTTCAGTCGCTCCCACCTAGCTACAAGAGCTTCGTGTTGAACTTCAATATGCAAGGGATGGAGAAGTCCATTCCCGAGGTATATTCAATGTTGAAATCAGCGGAGGTGGAGATCAAGAAAGAGCATCAAGTGTTGATGGTGAATAAAACCACTAAGTTCAAGAAGGGCAAGGGTAAGAAGAACTTCAAGAAGGACGGCAAAGGAGTTGCCGCGCCCGGTAAGCCAGTTGCCGGGAAGAAGCCAAAGAATGGACCCAAGCCTGAGACTGAGTGCTTTTATTGCAAGGGAACGGGTCATTGGAAGCGGAACTGCCCCAAATACTTAGCAGACAAGAAGGCCGGCAACGTCAAAGGTATATGTGATATACATGTTATTGATGTGTACCTTACCAGCGCTCGTAGTAGCTCCTGGGTATTTGATACCGGTGCAGTTGCTCACATTTGTAACTCAAAGAAGGAGCTGCGGAATAAGCGGAGACTGGCGAAGGACGAGGTGACGATGCGCGTCGGGAATGGTTCCAAGGTCGATGTGATCGCCGTCGGCACGCTGCCTCTACATCTACCATCGGGATTAGTTTTAAACCTTAATAATTGTTATTTAGTACCAGCTTTGAGCATGAACATTGTATCTGGATCTCGTTTGATGCGAGATGGCTACTCATTTAAATCCGAGAATAATGGTTGTTCTATTTATTTGAGAGATATGTTATATGGTCATGCCCCGCTGGTCAATGGTTTATTTTTGATGAATCTCGAACGTGATGATACACATATTCATAGTGTGAATGCCAAAAGATGTAAAGTTGACAATGATAGTCCCACATACTTGAGGCATTGCCGCCTTGGTCATATTGGTGTCAAACGTATGAAGAAGCTCCATGCAGACGGACTTCTGGAGTCTCTTGATTATGAATCATTTGACACGTGCGAACCATGCCTCTTGGGCAAGATGACCAAGACTCCGTTCTCCGGAACAATGGAGCGAGCAACCAACAGATTGGAAATCATACATACCAATGTGTGCGGTCCAATGAGTGTTGAGGCTCGCGGAGGCTATCGTTATGTTCTCACCCTCACAGATGACTTGAGTAGATATGGGTATGTCTACTTAATGAAACACAAGTCTGAGACTTTTGAAAAGTTCAAGGAATTTCAGAATGAGGTTGAGAATCAACGTGACGGAAAAATAAATTTCTTACGATCGGATTGTGGGGGTGAATATTTAAGTCATGAATTTGGCATGCACCTTAGGAACTGTGGAATTGTTTCACAATTGACACCGACCGGAACACCTCAGCGTAATGGTGTGTCCGAACGTCGAAATCGTACCCTGTTGGACATGGTGCGATCTATGATGTCTCTCACCGACTTACCGCTATCTTTTTGGGGTTATGCTTTAGAGACTGCCGCATTCACTTTAAATAGGGCTCCGTCAAAATCCGTTGAGACGACACCGTATGAACTTTGGTTTGGCAAGAAACCTAAGCTGTCATTTCTAAAAGTTTGGGGTTGCGATGCTTATGTCAAGAAACTTCAACATGAAAAGCTCGAACCCAAATCGGAAAAATGCGTCTTCATAGGATACCCAAAGGAAACAATTGGGTACACCTTCTACCTCAGATCCGAAGGCAAGGTCTTTGTTGCCAAGAATGGATCCTTTCTGGAGAAAGAGTTTCTCTCGAAAGAAGTGAGTGGGAGGAAAGTAGAACTTGATGAGGTGACAGTCACCCCTCCCGAACCGGAAAGTAGCGCAGCGCAGGAAATTGTTCCTGAGGTGCCTGCACCGACATGGGAGGAAGTTAATGATGATGATCATGAAGATACAGATCAAGTTACTACTGAACGTCGAAGGTCCACAAGGACACGTTCCGCACTAGAGTGATACGGCAACCCTGTCATGGAAATCATGTTGTTAGACAATGGTGAACCTTCGAACTATGAAGAAGCGATGGCGGGCCCGGATTCCAATAAATGGCTTGGAGCCATGAAATCCGTGATAGAATCCATGTATGAAAACAAAGTATGGACTTTGGTGGACTTGACCGATGATAGGCACGCCATAGAAAATAAATGGATATTTAAGAAGAAGACAGACGCGGATGGTAATGTGACCATCTATAAGGCTCGGCTTGTCGCTAAGGGTTATCGACAAGTTCAAGGGATTGACTACGACGAGACTTTCTCTCCCGTAGCGATGCTGAAGTCAGTCCGAATCATGTTAGCAATTGCCGCATTCAATGATTATGAGATATGGCAAATGGACGTCAAAACGGCATCCCTTAGTGGTTTCCTCAAGGAAGAGCTGTATATGATGCAGCCGGAAGGTTTTGTCGATCCAGAGAATGCTAACAAGGTATGCAAGCTCCAGCGCTCGATCTACGGGCTAGTGCAAGCATCTCGGAGTTGGAATATTCGCTTTAATGATGTGATCAAAGCGTTTGGTTTTATACAGACTTGGGGAGAAGCCTGTATCTACAAGAAAGTGAGTGGGAGCTCTGTAGCATTTCTCATATTATATGTGGATGACATATTGCTGATGGGAAATGATATAGAATTCTTGGAGAGCATAAAGGCCTACTTGAATAAGAGTTTTTCAATGAAGGACCTAGGAGAAGCTGCTTACATATTGGGCATCAAAATCTATAGAGATAGATCAAGACGCCTCATTGGTCTTTCACAAAGCACATACCTTGACAAGATATTGAAGAAGTTCAATATGGATCAGTCCAAGAAGGGGTTCTTGCCTGTTTTGCAAGGTATGAGATTGAGCACGGCTCAATCCCCGACCACGGCAGAAGATAGAGAGAAGATGAGTGTCATCCCCTATGCCTCGGCCATAGGTTCTATCATGTATGCCATGCTGTGTACCAGACCTGATGTGAACCTTGCCATAAGTTTGGTAGGGAGGTACCAAAGTGATCCCGGTATGGAACACTGGACAGCGGTCAAGAACATCCTGAAGTACCTGAAGAGGACTAAGGATATGTTTCTCGTTTATGGAGGTGACGAAGAGCTCGTCGTAAAGGGTTACGTCGATGCTAGCTTCGACACAGATCTGGATGACTCCAAGTCACAAACCGGATACGTGTATATTTTGAATGGTGGAGCAGTCTGCTGGTGCAGTTGCAAGCAGAGCGTCGTGGCGCATTCTACATGTGAAGCGGAGTACATAGCTGCTTGCGAAGCAGCGCAAGAAGGAGTCTGGATGAAGGAGTTCATCAACGACCTAGGAGTCATTCCAAGCGCGTCAAGCCCGATGACTCTCTTCTGTGACAACACTGGGGCTATTGCCATTGCCAAGGAGACCAGGTTTCACAAGAAGACCAAGCATATCAAGCGCCGTTTCAACTCCATCCGTGTCGGGGAAACTGACCTCCCACGAACACCTATGGGACCGGAGCCCCATCTACGGTACGGCAAGGGAGCGGAGGGAGCACGAAGAGCGGATCGAGGGGCACACGCGGGCAGTTTACCCAGGTTCGGGCCGCGCGGACGCGTAAAACCCTACTCCTGCCTTGGTTGTATTGAGTTCTCGGGCTCGGGAGCTTGAAGATCTACAGTGCTAGCTACACCGAGCGTAGGAGTGATCAAGTTTCTGGGATCGAACCTCCTCTACGTTGTGCATGGGCCTCCTTTTATAGTTCAAAGGGGTTCCCGACAGGTGTCAACGTAGAGGAGGGTAAAAGTGTAAATTTGGTGGTAGATGGAACAGTGCATGAACAGTGTATGTACAGTGCGCGCATAGTGATCTATACCTAACCCAGACGGTGGGGGACAAAGGCATTGAATGCCCGTCGCCGTCACCCCAAAAGCGCCCGCCCGGGCGTCTCCGTCCGCCACGACGACGGCCTCGTCACCGCGGCTCGCCATCGTGTACCCCAGGCTGCGCAGCCGTCTGCCACGTGCCCCTGGAAGGGCCCCAGGGCGACGCGTGGCCAGATGAGCTGGAGCGCAGGCACACAGCGTAAGCCACCCCCGGCAAGCACCTTGCCGGGGCTGCTATCTTGCCGGGCCCGGAAGCTTGTCGCTCTCCGGGTCCTGCCGGGGCGCACGATGCGCCACGATATATCTTCTGAAGCGTTATTCTTTGGCCTTCCTGGCAAGCTCCTCTTGCCAGGGTCTTGTGAGAATAGGGTGGTCTTGGGCTTGGAGCAGCCTTCCCGGCAAGCTCCTCTTGCCGGGGCCTTGATCTTCTGACTTGTATACTTTGTTCTTGAATGGCTTCAAAAGGGGCCAGAGTGGGCTTCGGCGGGCGCGTGGTGAGCCAGACCACGGGGCGCTGCTACTGCCCGTGCACAAGTCGGGATACTGGGGTACCCCTACTTTAGTACACCGACAGGAGCCCCCGGGCCTGGGCCATACACGGTGCCGAGCGCTGTTGGGCCAGGCCCGAAACAGTGCACGGGCACACGCGGCCCACGGCGCGCCGTTTCCCACTCCGCATCTGCCGCATCTCTCCCTAACGGCACGCGTCGATTGCGGCATCGTGGGAGAGATCGTGGCCTGCTTCTTTAATGAAAAAATGTGAAACGTCCCCCACTTCCCCCTTAAAAGCAGAGGAAGCAGGGGCAGTTTCCCTCCATTGCCTTCATTGCGTATTGAATCTCCAGAAACCCCCGCCGTTCTCCGCCCCCGCAAAGGTCGACAGAGAGCTGAGTTTCACCATCTCCTCCGCCGTCTTCAACATCCGCAGCGCCGTCGACCTCCCCCGCCGTCCCCGCCATGGCCCCGAAGAGCGACAAGGCGAAGAGCGACCAGGCGAAGAAGGAGAAGTCCGACAAGGCGGCGAAGCTGGCATCCATGCGGAGGAGGATGGTGGTCTTCCCGCCGAGGCTTGGCGCGAGGGAGCTACGGGACAAGTATTACTTGTTCTGGGCGAGGGAGACGAAGGCTCATCCCCGCACCAGAGTCCTCCCCGCCGTAGCCGTCGACATGTTCCCGGGAGGTTACTACTACTTCGCCTCATTCTTCCATTGCGGTCTCTGTCCTCCGTATTCAGAATTTTTCTGCGATGTGATGAACACATATGGACTCCACCTCTTAGATTTTACCCCGAATGTCGTCCTCACTTTGGCCGTTTTCGCACATCTGTGCGAAAACTATGTCGGGGTCCACCCAAACGTAGCTCTCTTCCGCCACTTCTTCACGCCTAGAGTAGAATCTGGATCCCCACTCTCCGGCGGTATCTCCTGGATCTTCAGGCTCGGCAAGAAGGAGGCGTACTTGATTGGAGAGCTATGCGGCAAGTGGGAAGAGTGGAGAGCTGATTGGTGCTGGGTTCTGGAAGATGCACCTGAGCAGTTTACCTCGCCGCGTCAGACTGCAATAGTGCGCGGCAAGGATTGGAGCGACTTGGCCCCGGAGGATGACAAGCTGCAGATTGCCCTTACTAGGATCCTTCGCCTCCGGGCTGCCAACCTGACTGTGGGTGAAGTTGGGGCTGATTTCCTCCGCCGCCGCATTGCCCCTCTGCAGGAAAGGAAGAGACCCGCTTGGGAGTTCGGCAACGCGGCAGACCGCATGAGGCTGCGCCCCGGGCTGAACTATAACTTCACCGTCTTGGAACTGAAGGGGATGGTCCGGGAGCTGTTCAAACATGACCCCAGACATAAGGAGTGGTTCACCCCGTCCCGGGGAGTAGTTCCGTTGTGCAACAATACTGCCCTTAGTGCCATCCGAGCGGTGATGCCTGAGTGTGATTCCCACGGGGTTGTTCCCACTTGGCTGATGCCTTCAGAGGAGACCGTGCAGGCCTTCTTCGACAGCCTGGTTGAACGGCCACGCAACCCCGAGGAGAAAAAGGGCCTCACCCGGGAGACCACCGAACGGGATGTGGCATACATAGCCAACAGGATGGAGGAGGCCGCCGCGGCGGCGGCCGCAGGTGAATTTGGGTACACTGTGGATGAAGCAGAGGCAGCGGACGCAGTGAGCCAGGCCGAGGAGGAGGAAATCCTCAAGCTGCTGAGGATTGCGCCCGAGGAGTTTGCCGGGGAGCCCGCCGGGGAGCCTGCCGGGACGAGCGAGGCTGCCGGGCAAGGCCCCGAGTCCAGTGAGCCCGCCGAGGAGGACGCCGAATCAGGCGATTTCGACGAAGACTCGGGCGGGTCACTGAACCTGGACGACGACGCCTCCTCGTCCTCAGAGAATTCTCCGTCACCACCAAGTCCTCCGCCACAACAGAAGAAGCGCCTCCGCAAGGCCGCTGAGACGGGCCACAGGCGCCCCGACAGCAGCCGAAGCGTCGGGCGACGCGCGCCACCACGACGAGCAAGGTCGTCAAGGAGGCGCCCCGTGGCCGAGCAACAAGCGGAGGGGGATCTTCTCGGAGTGGCTCTGGGGTTCCTTCCGCCCCTCGGTCTTCAGCGACAACCGGCGCGGGGTCTTCAAAACCCACAGCTCCGAAGCCCGCCAAATGCCCGAGGGAGCCTTCTCCTCCAGCTCCTCGCGCCGGAGCACGTGAGGCGCAGTTTGACTTCTCCGCTCTCAGCTCCGATGAAGAGGAGGAAGAGTAAGCACTTGCAATTTTAATTTCCTTGATTTTTGTTGCTTTTGTCCTGATTTTTTTTGCCTAACTCTGATCTTGTTTGTCTTCCAGGACCTTGACCCAAAGGATGGCGAAGAGGGCCAAGATCCCTGTGGTTGACCTCGAGGACGACGAGCCTGCCGCAGCGACGGGGGATGCGCCAGCGACAAACTTGCCGGACCAGCCCGTTGCTCCGGAGAGCAGCCCCCAGCGCAGCCCCCAGCGTAAGTCCCTTGTTCACTTTTTTGTTTGTAGGGCGCGCTTGAGGTAGTTATCCTTGCTAATGTTTTGTTGTCTTGCGCAGAAGTGGAGCCGCAGCCGCAGGAGCACCAAGAGGTCGCCCCCGACGAACCGCTTGTTCCACCCTCCCCGCCAAGGATGAGCTCCCCGGCAAGGGACAGTGCTCCGCCAAGGATGGGTACTCCACCAAGGGCGAGCACCCCGCCAAGGGCGAGCACCCCGACAAGGGTGGACTCCCCGCCAAGGGAAGGCGCCAGCGGCCCTCCGCCGGCGGGAGCTTCTTCTACGCCGCCAAGGGAGAACTCCCCGGCGAGGGACCCCGTTGTTGAAGAGGCCCGCGAAGGTAACTCTTGTAATTTCTTCTTCTTGGATTCATCATTTTTTTGGATATTTGCTTGATGATTTTTCCTTTCTTTTTCTTCTGTTGTCAGACCCGCCCGCCCCGGAGCTGATGGAGACGGAAACCATCGCCGAGGAGGAGGTGCGCGGCGACGCTGGCGACGGCACCGCTGCGGAAGGAATGGCCGGCGCCGACGAGCCAGCCGCCGAGGAGAGTGCCCCGACCGCTGACGCGGCAGCTGGGGAAGAGTCCGGCGACCGTACTGCTGGCCCTGAGGCTGCAGGAGCGCCGGACGCTGCGCCGGCCGCCGACTCTTCCGCCCCTGCGGCTGGGTCGGGGGTCTATCTGGAGGCCGCCAACGGGGTCTTTATCCAAGTCCCGTGGGCGTCCTCATCAAGGGCACCTGCGGAAGGGGAGACCTTCGATGGAGAAGTTCTCGCCTCCGCTGGGTTGAAGGTTGTCGACGCGCCCGGCAGCAGCGACGAGCCCGAAGAGGAGCGACTCCTGCGTCGACTCCTGGGTTTGTACCGGGCCAGGCAAGCCAAGCTGGAATCCCGAGAGGCTCTGGCTGCCAAGGCCGGTGCTGATCTGGAGAAGCGTGCTGCGGAGCTCCGTGCCGCCAACCAGGCGGCCCTCCGAAACTTGGCGGAGGAGCGCGAAGAGCTTGCCGGAGCACATCAAGCGTTCCTCCTCGAGAAGGCCGAGGTGGAAGAGCAGCAACGACTAGCCGCCGAGGAACTATCTCGGCGGGAGGGAGCGCTCAACCAGCGGAAGGTCGACCACGACAGCCACGAGGACGACCTCACCGCTCGTGAGCAGGCCATTGGCGGGGCTCTGCAGGAGGCGAGGGATGCCGCCGCTGCCGCAGAGACCGCCAAGAGGGATCTGGAGGCCAGGGTGGCGCAGATGGAGTCGAACTTGAAGGCGAGTGAGGACAGGGTCGCTGCGCTCAATGTGGCGCGGGAGAAGGACGCCCACACCAACTCGGAGCTGCAAGTCCGCCTCTCCGAGAAGGGCAAAGAGCTCAATGACGCCAAGGACTCCATCGCCGACTTGGAGCTGAAAGTTTCCACTCTCACCGACTCGCTAGACGCCGCCCGGGGTCGCAAAACGAAGCTGAAGGAAGACCTCCGGTCTGAGGGGCCTTGCTGGAAAGCGCCGCTGTCTCGCAAAACAACTTCCAGCGGGCGGTGGAGCAATGGACCGAAGAGCTCGTTGCCTTCGCCGCCAACATCGACAGGGAGATGGTGGCGTTGAGGGCGGAGCACCTCGTGTACTCCCCCGACGAGAGCCTCCCCCACAGCGCCAAGCTGAGCCTGTTCTTTAGAGGAGTGGCGTCGGCTCTCGCGCGGCTACGGGAGATGATCCCCACGCAGCTGGCTGACAAGGCGCGCCGGCTTTGCATGGGTACTATGGAGCGGGTGTTGTCGAAGATCGTCTACCGCAACCCCGAGATCAACCTCGTCAACGTCCTCCGGACCCTGCCGCCCGAAGCTGACCAGGAGGCCCTGAAGGCACAAGTTGCCCACATCGTGGCGAAGGCGGGCAGGATCCAGAGGGTCGATGGAGACCGTAGGGACTAGGCTTCTTTCTTTCCACTTCCCTTGCCGCTGTCAATTAAGTCATAGGTAGTAGTTGGTTAGAATCAGCGGCAAGTTATCTTGTAATATAACTTTATTTTGGATAATCAACGCAGTGTTATCTCCCTTGTTTAGTCCCTTCACTTTGTATGCTCTCCACCCTACGCTTTTAGGGAACTTGCCGGCAAAGGGACCCTTGCCGCGAGCGCTGAGTGTGGGACTATTAGCAGCCTGCTAGCAATGCCCTTGCCGGCAAGAAACCTTGCCGCAGCTAGTCGCAGCACGCTTAGATTGTTGAGCGAACTCGAAAACGAAGTAAGGGCGCGACACTTGTCGCAGCGCACTTAAGCCGTTGAGCGTGCTCGAAACAAAGTAAGGGTGCGGCTAGCCACTGGTAGGTTCCTCCGCGCACAGGTTTTCCATACAAAGTGTGGTTGTTCAAGGAAGACAACTAAGAATTTGAAATTTTTAAATTGCTCAAACTTTGGCAACTTATCTTTTGTGTTATGTTTGCTTCTCGGCAAGGCTTTCCTTCCTTGAACAGCACTTGGCGGCAAGGCTTTCCTTCCTTGAACAGCACTTGGCCCATACCACTATCTCCTTCCCCCCGACAAACTTGTGCGCGAGGAACACTTCTTCTGTTTAAGAGAGAAAGGAAAGGAGGAGAAAACACAAGTATGGAGCCATGCGGCTTGTTGCTGCTTACCGGGGATGTGTGCTGCACAAAATGTCAGATGATACATGCAAGTAAAAAGAAAAGCATGAAATGACAAATGGTGCGAAGCACAAAAGTTTTACTGATGCACGGGGTCTGCGCCCCACTTTGTACAAAGGTTTACATGCAACAGCGGCAAGACTTGTACAAAAGTTGGTTGCCGGAGCGGATCACGGCAACCGCGCCTCACGGGTGAAACTTGCGAAGATGCTCGATGTTCCAGGAGTTGCTCACCGGTAAGCCTTCTTCGGTCTCAAGGCGGACAGCGCCAGGCCTTGTGACTTGTCTCACCTGATAAGGGCCTTCCCACTTCGGCGTCAACTTGTTGGAATTCTTGGCGGACTGAACGCGTCGAAGAACAAGGTCGCCTTCCTCGAGACTCCTGACCTTGACCTTGCGGCTATGATAGCGACGCAAGGCTTGCTGGTATCGAGCAGCTCGTACAGCAGCCTGGAGACGGTCCTCCTCGAGGAGCAATGCATCATCTTGCCGAAGTTGCTCTTGCTCGAGCTCGTCGTAAGCGAGCACTCGAGGAGACCCGTATACGAGTTCTGTGGGGAGAACTGCCTCTGCTCCATAGACAAGAGCAAAGGGTGTCTGTCCGGTGGCTCGATTTGGTGTCGTTCTGATTGACCAAAGAGCCGCCGGCAACTCTTCTATCCAGTTTCTTCCGCACTTATGCAGCCTGTCGAAGGTTCTTGTCTTGAGCCCGCACAACACTTCAGCATTGGCCCTCTCCGCTTGACCGTTACTCCTCGGGTGAGCAACAGAAGCAAAGCAGACCTTAGCGCCAAGGTCTTGGACGTACTGCATGAAGGTGCGACTTGTGAACTGTGTGCCGTTGTCGGTGATGATCCTATTAGGGACTCCGAAACGGCAAACGATTGACCTGAAGAACTTCACTGTTGACTGTGCTGTCACCTTTCTCACTGGTTTCACTTCTGGTCACTTTGTGAACTTGTCGATTGCAACGTACAAGTACTCAAAGCCCCCGACTGCGCGGGGAAAGGGGCCGAGGATGTCGAGCCCCCAGACCGAGAAGGGCCAGGACAAAGGGATCGTCTGGAGAGCTTGAGCTGGTTGGTGAATCTGCTTGGCATGGAACTGGCACGCTTCACACTTGGTTACTTGTGCAGTTGCATCTTGGAGGGCTTCTGGCCAAAAGAAACCTTGCCGGAACGCCTTCCCGGCAAGTGCTCTTGCGCCAATGTGGTGGCCACATATGCCTCCGTGTATCTCTACCAACAGCTTCTGTCCATCTTCCCGGGAAATGCACTTCAATCTGACACCATTGAGTCTTCTTCTGTACAGTTCATTGCCGACGAACTGGTACATACTTGACTGCCTGGTAATCCTCTCTATCTCTTCTGGTTCTTCGGGAAGTTCTCCAGTTTGAAGAAAACGGACGATTTGTTGCGCCCATGCTGGAGCCTGAGGCTCAACAACAAGGACTAAAGGCATCAGGGCTGCTGCGGGAACCTCAGCTTCTACGACAAGAACCTGTGGCTCTGCCGGAGCTGAGTGTTCCCCGGCAAGCCTGCCGGGGCAAGACTTGTCGGGAACGCCTGCTTCAACTGTACGAACCCTGGGGTCCGCAGAAGCAGACCGTTCCTCAGCAACTTGGTCGCTGATCTTGGGGACCTTGGCGGCGGCTTCAGGAAGATCCGCCGGCAAGTAGTCGCCGGAGACCAACTTCCTCTTCTTGCTTAGCCCGACTGACGGTGTAACGGATGGTTGAGTTAGCTTGAGCATGAAGGTCCCTGGTTCCACAGGTAACTTCATTGCAGCACACTTTGAGAGGCCATCTGCGATATCATTTTGAGCTCTTGGAACGTGCTCCATTTGTAGGCCTTCAAAGTGTTCTTCAAGCTTCCTCACTTCATCGACATAAGCTTCCATCAAAGGGCTCTGGTAACTCTTGTTTACTTGTCGGACTACTAATTGCGAATCTCCCCGCACAATCAGCTTCTTGATCCCAAGTTCGGCCGCAATTCTGAGACCGGCAAGCAAACCTTCATACTCAGCAGTATTGTTTGTTGCTTGCTCCTTGGGAAAGCGCATTTGAACAACGTACTTGAGGTGTTCTCCGGTGGGTGCTATGAGTAACACGCCGGTGCCGGCGCCTTGCAGCGAGAAGGCACCATCAAAGTACATTATCCACTCTTTGTTCGCTTCTTGGACGGGGATGCTTGCCTCTGGAACTTCTTCATCTGGTGTTGGAGTCCATTCTGCTATGAATTCTGCCAAAGCTCTGCTCTGGATAGTTGAGGTACTCTCAAACTTGAGACCAAAGCTTGACAGCTCTAGTGCCCACTCGACGATCCTGCCTGATGCTTCTGGATTTTGCAGTATCCTCTTTAACGGAAAGCGAGTGACCATTGTTATCTCGTGCGCTTGGAAGTAATGGCACAGCTTCCTTGAGGCCATGAGGAGGCCGAAAAGCAACTTCTGCACCCCAGAGTATCTTGACCTAGCCCCCTCCAAGAGGGAGCTTACAAAATACACTGGGCGCTGTACCATCTTCTTCCGCACTTCTCCTTGTTCCTGCGCAGGCTTGTCCTTGTCGGGGCCAGAGCTTGTCGGGGAAGCCCCCTGCTTGTCGCTGGATGCGCTTGCCGGGGATGTGGTTTCCTCATCTGCCTCCCTCTCCGCTACTAACGCAGCACTAACCACTTGATTGGTTGCCGCTAGGTACAGCAGCAACTTCTCTTGTGGCCTAGGTGCGACAAGTATCGGAGTGGAGGATAGGTACCCTTTCAAGTCACGCAGCGCTGCCTCCGCTTCCGGAGTCCATTTCATAGGACCTGCCTTTTTCAAGATTTTGAAGAAAGGCAGGGCGCGTTCTGCAGACTTTGAGATGAACCTGCTGAGAGCAGCCACACAACCCGCGAGCCTCCGTACATCCTTGACGCGCTTCGGGGCTTCGATCTGCTCGATGGCTTTAATCTTGTCGGGATTGGCTTCAATCCCCCTCTAGGACACAAAGAACCCGAGGAGCTTGCCGGAGGGGACTCCGAAGACGCACTTCTCGGGGTTCAACTTGAGCTGTATCCTGCGCAGATTCTCAAAGGTTTCTTCTAGATCTTGAACCAGGGTATCCTTGCTCTTGCTCTTGACCACTATATCATCCATGTAGGCTTCTACATTCCTGTGTATCTATGGTTCAAAAGCAGTGTGGACCACCCTTGCAAATGTTGAGCCCGCATTCTTCAATCCAAAGGGCATGCGTATAAAGCAATATGTGCCACATGGAGTAATAAATGCGGTCTTCTCTTCATCTTCCTCAGCCATGAATATCTGGTGGTATCCGGAGTATGCATCAAAAAATGAAAGCAACTCACACCCGGCCGTGGAGTCAACGATCTGGTCAATGCGCGGCAAGGGAAATGGGTCCTTGGGACAAGCTTTATTCACATTCGTGAAGTCTATACAAAGTCTCCATTTCCCATTAGCCTTACGCACGACAACTGGATTAGCCAACCACGTGGGATGTGGTACACCTCTAACAAGGCCTGCTGCTTCCAACTTCTTGATTTCTTCGGCTATGAATTCTTGGCGCTCCACTGCTTGCTTCCTGACCTTCTATTTGACGGGCCACGCGTGTGGACAAACAGCAAGCTTGTGCTCAATTACCTTCCTGGGAACGCCGGGGATGTCAGATGGTTGCCATGCAAACACATTGACATTCGCCCGTAGGAAGGCAATGAGCGCGCTTTCCTATTTGGGGTCGAGCGTAGCACTGATGGTGAAAGTACCACCAGTGCCGTCCTTCTTGGCGGACACCTTCTTGGTTGCCGGTGGAGCTACCATTCCTTTCTTGCACTTGCCGGTGGAGCTCGATGGTGCGTCCTCGACGGCAGCGCAGCACTCCGAAGAGGTGCGTTTGCCGGAGTGGGCCCCAGAGCTCTTGCCAGACTTGATCTTGGTCTTCCCCCCGGGAGCTTCAGCGGCAAGTGTGTTGCTGTCTGCCGCGGCTGCTGCGTCCCGGTAAATCTTGTCGGCGCAAATAAGCGCGTCCTTCTTGTCGCCGGGGACAGAGATGACGCTTGTTGGCCCCGGCATCTTGAGCATGTTGTAAGCATAGTGGGAGGCCGCCATGAACTTGGCGAGCGCAGGACGGCCAAGTATCCCATTGTATGGCAACGGGATATCGGCGACGTCGAAGGTGATCCTCTCCGTCCTGAAATTAAGCTCTCCGCCAAAGGTCACCGGCAGCGTGATCTTCCCCTTCGGCTTGCTCCTTCCCGGGTTGATCCCTTGGAACGTCCCGGTTTCCTCGAGCTCGCCGTCGGGGATTTGCAGCTTCTTGATCACAGCGGAGGAGATCAAGTTGAGGCCGGCCCCGCTGTCAACCAACATCTTGGTGACCCTGAGGTTGCGGATAGTTGGTGAAACCAACATCGGCAAGCACCCGACCGCAGTTGTGCGGTCAGGGTGGTCCTCAAGGTCGAAGATGATGGGCGTGCCGGACCATTTCAGCAGCCTGCGTGATTCGACGGGTGGCTCAGCTGCATTCACTTCCCGCACCCATTGCTTGAGTTGGCGGTGGGAAGTGTGCAGAGAAGCACCTCCATCGACACACAGAACTTCTGTGGCCTTCTGGAATTCCTGCTCGCTGTTGTCTCCTTCATCCATGTCCTCGTCATCGTCTTCGTCTTCATCCTTGTCGCGGCCCCGGGGAGGTCTGTCTCCTTGCCGCTGCTTGGCCTTGCCGCGGCGTCCTCCCCGGCCATTGAACGGCCGCTTCTTGCTGGGCTCTCCCCGCCTCCTTGGGCCTTCTCCTTGTCGCGACGCTCGTATTCAGCCTTCTGCTGTTCTACGAGGTACTCTACCCTTTTGCAGTTCTGGAGATCGTGGCCCTTGGTGTGGTGGATCTTACAGTACTGCTTGTCGGAGCCGTCCTGCTTGTCGGCTGCCGCTACAGGGGCGGCCTCCTTGCCGGAGCCACCAGCCTGTGTCTTCTTGGCGGCAGCCTCCTTGCCGGACTGCTCGACAACTAGTACCTCCTTGTTCTTCTTCTTCTTGTTGTTCCGCCGCTGGCTTTTCCTTGCCGGGGCAGCATCCTCGCTATCCGTTCCTCCTGCTCCAGTATCCTCTCCGGGAAGCCTCCTCCCCTCTTCGGCACGCGCACACTTGTCAGCCAGAGCGTAAAGCTCGCTGACGTCCCGGATCTTGGTCATCGCCATCTCCTCCCTCATCTGGCGATTACGCACGTTCTGGTGGAACGCGCTGATAACCGCGGCAGGGTGGACATCGGGAATGTTGTGCTGAACGCGGCTGAACCTTTGGATGTACTTGCGCAGGGACTCTCCCTCCTTCTGGGCAAGAATGTGGAGATCGCTCTCCTGGCCGTGGGGTTTGTGGCCGCCTGTGAAGGCGCCGACAAACTGATGGCACAGATCTGCCCAAGAGGAGATGGAGTTCTCCGGAAAGTGCATAAGCCAAGACCTGACGTTTGGCTTAAGCACGAGCGGGAAGTATTTCGCTAAGATCTTCTCGTCGCGCCCCCCGGCAGCCTGCACCGCAATGGTGTAGATGCTGAGGAACTCAGAGGGGTGTGTCTTGCCGTCGTACTTCTCGGGTACGTCGGGCTTAAAGTTCTTCATGCTGGGCCACTGGACTTGCCGCAGCTCTCGGGTGAACGCAGGGCAGCCTGCCGCGTACGGCAAGTCGCCTGGTTCACCGGGCGCGTGCATGTCGACAGCAGTCCCAGCGCGCTGATCAGACTGTCTTCGGGCTTCTCGTCGACGCTCGATACGAGTTCGAGCGTCCTCTTGTCGCCTGTCGTCTAGGACTTGGCGCTGATCGTGGCGAGCCCGCGGATCCGATGACGCTGTGGAGTCGTCGTCGACGTTGATCCGACGGGGTGGCGATTTCTGCTTCCGCGGCGGGGAGTGCACGGTAGTTGCGCCCCCGGCGGTCTTGTCTCCATCGGCCTTCGCTTGGTCGACTTGCCGCGGCCGTGATGTCGCTGGCTGCTGCGGTGTGTCGTTGTTGGCGAAGGCGATGAGGCTCTGGATCGTCGCCCTCCAGTCTTCGGCCTTGTCCGCCGGTGGAGGGAAGTCGAGAAGCAGTTGAGCTCTGGCTAGAGCTTCTGCTGGAGAGGAGGGAAGCGGTGGCGAACGGTGCGAGGAGCGAGATATGCTCGGACTTCTAACAGGGTTAGAAGGAGCAGGGTCTCGCCCCGGCGACCGCGCCTTGCTCGTACCAGCGCGCTGGCCTTGAGCATCCCGCGACCCGCCGGCTTGTCCTCGTCCCAGCAAGCGTATGGTACCCCCGGTACCACGTCGCTGCTGGTCCGGCACCTCCTGAGAGGGACGTGGAGCGTGCACGGACGCCGAGGTCTTGGAGTTCGCTCGGTCGTTCGTCTTGTCTTTCGACTTGGCGGCGCCGCGAGTGTCCTCGCCGGCGTCCACCCCTCCGCCAGCGTCTACCCCACCAACCGTTGGTTCTGGTGGTGGTGGGATCGACGCAGACGGGCCTCCGACCTCCGAAGCCTTCTTCTTCGGAGGCATATTGACGTAGTCGATGAGGTTGATGAAACTAGAGCGGTTGATGAAGACTGCGTCCGCGTGAGCGCCGGATCAGGTTCGCACAACCTCGATGCCCCCTACCTGGCGTGCCAAAGATGTCGGGGAAACTGACCTCCCACGAACACCTATGGGACCGGAGCCCCTTCTACGGTACGGCAAGGGAGCGGAGGGAGCACGAAGAGCGGATCGAGGGGCACACGCGGGCAGTTTACCCAGGTTCGGGCCGCGCGGACGCGTAAAACCCTACTCCTGCCTTGGTTGTATTGAGTTCTCGGGCTCGGGAGCTTAAAGATCTACAGTGCTAGCTACACCGAGCGTAGGAGTGATCGAGTTTCTGGGATCGAACCTCCTCTACGTTGTGCATGGGCCTCCTTTTATAGTTCAAAGGGGTTCCCGACAGGTGCCAACGTAGAGGAGGGTAAAAGTGTAAATTTGGTGGTAGATGGAACAGTGCATGAACAGTGTATGTACAGTGCGCTCATAGTGATCTATACCTAACCCAGACGGTGGGGGACAAAGGCATTGAATGCCCGTCGCCGTCACCCCAAAAGCGCCCGCCCGGGCGTCTCCGTCCGCCACGACGACGGCCTCGTCACCGCGGCTCGCCACCGTGTACCCCAGGCTGCGCAGCCGTCTGCCACGTGCCCCTGGAAGGACCCCAGGGCGACGCGTGGCCAGATGAGCTGGAGCGCAGGCACACAGCGTAAGCCACCCCCGGCAAGCACCTTGCCGAGGCTGCTATCTTGCCGGGCCCGGAAGCTTGTCGCTCTCCGGGTCCTGCCGGGGCGCACGATGCGCCACGATATATCTTCTGAAGCGTTATTCTTTGGCCTTCCTGGCAAGCTCCTCTTGCCAGGGTCTTGTGAGAATAGGGTGGTCTTGGGCTTGGAGCAGCCTTCCCGGCAAGCTCCTCTTGCCGGGGCCTTGATCTTCTGACTTGTATACTTTGTTCTTGAATGGCTTCAAAAGGGGCCAGAGTGGGCTTTGGCGAGCGCGTGGTGAGCCAGACCACGGGGCGCTGCTACTGCCCGTGCACAAGTCGGGATACTGGGGTACCCCTACTTTAGTACACCGACAATCCGGAATTATGTTCAAGATGGAGACATAGATATTTGTAAATTGCATATGGATCTGAATGTAGCAGACCCGTTGACTAAACCTCTTCCACGGGCAAAACATGATCAACACCAGAACTCTATGGGTGTTCGATTCATCACAATGTAACTAGATTATTGACTCTAGTGCAAGTGGGAGACTGTTGGAAATATGCCCTAGAGGCAATAATAAAAGGATTATTATTATATTTCCTTGTTCATGATAATTGTCTGTTATTCATGCTTGAATTGTATTGCACGGAAATAGCGATACATGTGTGAATACATAGACCACAACGTGTCCCTGGTAAGCCTCTAGTTACTAGCTCGTTGATCAATAGATGGTCACGGTTTCCTGACCATGGACATTTGATGTCATTGATAACGGGATCACATCATTAGGAGAATGATGTGATGGACAAGACCCAATCCTAAGCCTAGCACGAGATCGTATAGTTCATAATGCTTAAGCTTTTTTAGTGTCAAGTATTTGTTCCTTAGACCATGAGGTTGTGCAACTCCCGGATACCGTATGAATACTTTGGGTGTGCCAAACGTCACAACGTAACTGGGTGGCTATAAAGGTACGCAACGGGTATCTCCGAAAGTGTCTGCTGAGTTGGTACGAACCGAGACTGGGATATTGTCACTCCGTATGACGGAGAGGTATCTTTGGGCCCACTTGGTAAGACATCATCATAATGAGCTCAAAGTGACTAAGGGGTTAGTCACGGGATGATGGATTACGGAACGAGTAAAGAGACTTGCCATGACGAGATTGAACAAGGTATCGGGCATACCGACGATCGAATCTCGGGCAAGTACCGTACCGATAGACAAAGGGAATGACATACGGGATTAATTGAATCCTTGACATCGTGGTTCATTCGATGAGATCATCGAGGAATACGTGGGAACCAACATGGGTATCCAGATCCCGCTGTTGGTTATTGACCGGAGAGTCGTCTCGGTCATGTCTGCGTGTCTCCCGAACCCGTAGGGTCTACACACTTAAGGTTCGGTGACGCTAGGGTTGTAGATATATATGCACACGGAAACCCGAATGTTGTTCGGAGTCCCAGATGAGATCCCGGACGTCAAGAGGAGTTCCGGAATGGTCCGGAGGTGAAGAATGATATATAGGAAGTCCAGTTTCGGCCATCGGGAGAGTTCCGGGGGTCACCGGGAGTGTCCCGGGACCATCGGAAGGGTCCCGGGGGTCCACCGGGTGGGGCCACCCATCCCGGAGGGCCCCGTGGGCCGTAAGGGGAGGGGGGCAGCCCCTAGTGGGCTGGCGCACCCCACATGGGCCACCCCCCATGCGCCTAGGGTTGAAACCCTAGGGGTGGGGGCGCCTCCCTTTGCCTTGGGGGGAAAGATACCCCCCCCTGGCCGCCGCCCCCCTAGGAGATTGGATCTCCTAGGGCCGGCGCCCCCCTGGCCCCCTATATATAGTGGGGGGGAGAGAGGCCAGCCGCACCCC